>SJYT01052905.1:629656-734934 GCA_006410635.1 Cephalophus harveyi | reverse complement strand
AGGAGGAGAAGGGGACGACAGAGGATGAGATGGCTGGATGGCATCACGGACTCGATGAACGTGAGTCTGAGTGAACTCTGGGAGATGGTGATGGACAGGGAGGCCTGGCGTGCTGCGATGCATGGGGTCGCAAAGAGTCGGATACGACTGAGCGACTGAACTGAACTGAACTCTCCAGGGAATCTTACCTACCCAGGGATTGAACCCAGGTCTCCCACACTGCAGGCAGGTTCTTTACCAATTGAGCCACGAAGGAAGCCTCAAAAGGTATGTATAAGTCTGCTTAATCAAAATGGCCAAAAAAACATTTGATTACCTATCAACAGTAGAATGGCTAGGGACTTCGCTGATGGTCCAGTGGTTAAGACTCCACATTCCCAATGCAGGGGACATGTGTTCAATACTTGCTCCCGTATCTAAGATCTCACATGCCACACAGCGAGGCCCAAAAAACAAAAAGTAGAAAGGATGAATTGTAGCAAGTGTGTATCATAATATGCCAAATAGGAATAAATAATTTACAGCTATACACAACATAGATGGGACAGACAAATAATATTGAGCAAAGAAAAAAAATAAAAAATACTGAACAAAGTCAGATACAAAATAGTACATTACATATATTTAAAAGCAAAAAACAGGTACAACTAATCCATGCTATTAGAAGTAGGATAGTGGTCACCTTTGGGGAGGGGTATGAGAAGGTGACCCAAGGGGGCTCTGGGGTGTTCACAGTGTTCTAGTCTCGATCCAGGTACTAATGACAAAGGTGTTCTGTTTTAGAAGATGCACCCAGCTACACACACCATAGTCGCTTTTCCAAATGCATTACACATTATAAACCAATAGCGAGAGGAATCCCAGCAAATAACTACCTTCAGAAGTTGGATTTTTTTTATGTGGACTGAAATGCTGGACTGGACAAAGCACAAGCTGCAATTAAGATTTCCGGGAGAAAATTTAATAACCTCAGATATGCAGATGACACCATCTCTTAGGGCAAAAAGCAAAGAGGAACTAAAGAGCCTCTTGATGAAAGTGAAAGAGGAGAGTAAAAAGTTGACTTAAAGCTCAACATTCAGAAAACTAAGATCATGGCATCTGGTCCCATCATTTCATGGCAAATAGATGGGGAAACAGTGGCTGACTTTATTTTGGGGGGCTCCAAAATCACTTCAGATGGTGACTGTGCCATGAAATTAAAAGACGCTTACTTCTTGGAAGGAAAGTTATGACAAACCTAGACAGCATATTAAAAATCAGAGACATTACTTTGTCAACAAAGGTCCGTCTAGTCAAGGCTATGGTTTTTCCAGTAGTCATGTATGGATGTGAGAGCTGGACTATAAAGAAAGCTGAGCACCAAAGAATTGATGATTTTGACTGTGGTGTTGGAGAAGACTCTTGAGAGTCCCTAGGACTGCAAGGAGATCCAGCCAGTCCATCCTAAAGGAGATCAGTCCTGGGTGTTCATTGGAAGGACTGATGTTGAAGCTGAAACTCCAATATTTTGGCCACCAGGTGCAAAGAGCTGACTCATTGGAAAAGACCCTGATGCTGGGAAAGATTGAAGGCAGGAGAAGAAGGGGACAACAGAGGATGAGATGGGTGGACGGCATCACTGACTCAATGGACATGAGTTTGGGTAAACTCCAGGAGTTGGTGATGGACAGGGAGGCCTGGTGTGCTGCGGTTCATGGGATGGCAAAGAGTCTGACAGGATTGAGTGACTGAACTGAACTGAACTGGCTACATGGTTTCACATGGGAACCTAAAATGGTATAGTTGATTTATAATGTTGTGTTAGACTCTCGTGTACAGCAACGTGATTCAGCTGTATCGAGAGATATATGCTTTTTCATATTCTTTTCCATAATGGTTTATTATAGGATTTTGAATATGGTTCTTTGAGCTGTATAATAGGACCTTGTTTATGTTTTTTATATATAGTAGTTTGTATATGCTAATCTCAAGCTCCTAATTTATCCCTCCCCCTTTAGCAACCAAATTTGTTTTCTATGTTTATGGGTCTGTTTCTAATTTGTAAATAAGATCATTTTTAAATATTCATTTTTAACATCTGAAATTTATGACCAGTGGATGGCCCAAGTCTGCAAAGTTGCCTCCCAGACTCTTTATGGGTTATTCAGAACTTGTGAAGAGGGCTAGGAAGCTAATGTCCTAGAAATCTGGTATTTATTTAATTTGCAGCCACTAATTAATATTCTATAAAGATGCTTTGCTATCACTATGAAAATGGTCTTAAATGTGTGTTTGTGTGTACTGCCTACAAGTGGAGCCACTATGTGTTTACCAAGCAAGAATCTGAAAAGGATGGCTTAAAGAAAAAGTCGTGTTAGGGTAGAAATACTCTCTACTGGTGAATGCCAGATGGTGAGGGTGAGGATGGGAAGATATACAACCTCTGATAGTTATAGAATTATTTAAAAGCTTTGCTAATAAACAACAAGAAATAATTAGAAAGAAATTATTACAAACAAAATTTATTAGACAAACACATCAATAGATTGAGTTTACGGATTTGGTTGGGAACTCACTGGGCCTTTTAAAGCAGCAGATGTCCAAAGTCACACACTTTGAGCATTACTCTTAAAATGCGTAGAGACAAGAAAGGTCAGGAAATACAGCACTCCATGCTGATCCACAAACAGACAAGCCTCCCCCCTCCCTCCCCAGTCCCTCTCTTCAGCTGTAGTCTTCTGGTACCTAAGATGAAAGGAATGTTTCCCAGGTCTTACAGAAATTCAGTTTCTTTGTTACAGATCTTGCTTCTGTGCATGCCTGCTCCTGATACAGGGAATGGTGCTTTTGAGAAACCCACGAATAGTTACTGAGGGAGTGTTTATCAACAAGTAAAGTGAATAAAATAATATTGTCTATTACAGTAACTGCATTTTTAATCTCATCTGGCACCACTTGTCTTTCAGAAAGTTTAATGCATTGTTTGGGGACACATTTCTTCTTTAGCATAGGAGGAAAAGAGTCTAATTAATAAATTATAATTAAATAATACATACACTCAAATCTGATGAGATTCACATGAATGTGAAAGCTTCAATTTAATTTGGAAGAAGGGGGGTATATTTTCTCATTCTTGATAATAACAGAAATAGATATTTAAAGGTTATAATCTCATGTGTTCATAAAACCAAATAATGTGTTTCATTTTATGAGAAGCTATTGATCTTTAAATTTATTAATGACATAGGCTACCAAGAAATAGCAAGGAATATGGTATCCATATAGATATTGCCCAGCCTCAAGTCATCCAATAAAGATGAGAGTGAAAGATACATGACCTAGTTGGGGAGGTCTGGTTTTCAGAAATATGGGCTACAAATTATATTACATAAAAAACTGAAGAGTATGCCAGATAAAGCCAGCAGGGGAATTTTACAGGACTAATTCTTAAGAGAGATAGCAAAAGCAGCAGTTAGAATGCATGTCCCTATACTAAGCTCCTGCAGCTGAATCCATCACATATATGCCTTTTGCTTCCTTGATATGCCCAGTAATTATTTCTTCTACTGCTCTTAACAACCTTTTGCTTGTTCACCATGCCGCCACCGACAGTCTGTGTGGAACAGAATATCTTTCAAGTCAGAATCTTAGATGAAGCTCTAAAAATGTTGAGTCTGTGCTTTAAAAACTAGTCCAGTTCATAACTGCGGTGTATGCTGGAGGAGAGAACTCTCCTTGATCACTACTGAGAGCTTCGGACTTGCTGGGACAGACATATTGGCCAAGACTGAAGTTTTACGATATCAAACACTGCAGTCTCAGGTATAGACTTCAAGATTTCAGTTGTGCCACTAGTCCCTTTGTTATTTTTATGCCTTTGGGGGACCATAGTCATGGTTTGTCAAAGTTGTTCTCAAAACTTGCAGTAGCGGGGAACTGCGCTCTACCTTAGCAGGCAAGTCAGCTGTAAAGCAGTTTAATTTCCCAGCACGAACTTCTGGTCTTCTCCGAAAAGTTAGGTACCCATTTTCTCAGGAATAGTCTGTGGAGCGACAGTCTGGAATAAGAGTTGCTCTCAGTTCCTAATCTTAAGTGAAAGACCTGAAAACGTAGAGCGTTACGCATTTAAAAAATGGTCCATCTCAAGGCGGCAGTGTGCGCTCACAGACCCAGTTCTCGCCAACTTTCGCAGTATTCGGAAGGATTCGCTGGATTTGGGCCAGTAACCAAGTATGAAATGGGAAACAATCGGCTCTGAAAAGGGAAACAAAAACAACTGGGCTCTGAGGGAGCGAAAATCTTTGCAGATTCCATCCTCGGGAGCCGCTGGACGGCGGGTCTTGGCTCTCTCCGGACTCCAAGCCCGGCGCTGGGCTAGTCGCGTGCCTCAGAGCACCCAGGTCCTTAGAAAGAGCCCTTGAACTGAATGAAGCCTGACCCACCGGGAAGAGCAGGTCCAGAAACGGGGAGATTTAAGGACGGCTTCCGTCTGCGGATGCTCTGAAACGTGGCCGGTCCTTGATTCCCCTTAGTGGACCGTGTGGATTCCGGGGTGCCGCGCGGCGGGAAGGCGCGCACCTGGGAGTCGGCAGGCGGCCTCTCCCTGCCCTCTGGCGGCGCCTCCAGGCAGCCGGCAGGGAAGGGGCGCACAGGCACCCGCGCACCAGGAGGGGGCGGTCCCTATGCATCGGCGCCGCTCGGTAGGGTGGGGACCACAAGTCCACGCCAATCACTCGTGAGTCCAGACGAAGAGGGGCCCAAGGGGCTCGGGGGTTCATAGATGCGGGGCGTAGAAAGGGGTCAGGTAGGAGGGCCCGAGGAAGGGCGCGAAGGAGCCCCCGGCGGCCGTCAGCGGGAAAGAGGCGGCGGCTGGGAAGAGGACGTTGGCCGCCGAGTAGGAGGGGAAAGTCTGGAAAGGATGCGCGCCCGGGCCCGGCGGACCTGGGCTGCCCCCCGCGCCGCCGCTCGCCGCCGCAGTCCCGGGTTGGGGCGCGCCACTTCCCGCCTGCGCCGCACCTTCGGCGCCGGGGTTCTGCTTCTTCCACTTGGTCCTGCGGTTCTGGAACCAAATTTTGACCTGCGTCTCAGTGAGGCTGAGCGAGAGCGCGAGGTTCAGGCGCTCGCACACGGACAGGTAGCGCGTGGCCCGGAACTTGTTCTCCAGAGCCACCAGCTGCTCGTAGGTGAAGGCGGTGCGCGCGCGCCGCGGCTTGGAGCTGCTGGGCTCCGCGCGCCGGCGCCTGGGCCGCGGGGAACCGGGGGAGCCCGCGAGGCCCCCCGCGCCGCTCTCCCCCGCCGCCGACGCCGCGGCCCGGGCCTCGGGGGAGAGTGTCAGGCCCGCCCGCAGGTGCACAGCCCGCTCCCCGCGCCGCCGCCGCGCATCCTCCACGTCCTCGTCCTCCTCTTCCGCCTCCTCCGCCTCCGACCCCTCCAGGGGGGACGCCAAGCCGGCGCCGCGGCCCGCAGCATCTAGAGGAGAAGGAGACGGTGATCGGAAGCTGGGAACCACCCAGCCGGTTCTGGTCCCCGGACCTGCTTCTCGTCCTCCCCAGAGTAGGCGGCAATCTCCCCAACTCAGGGCCCTGCCCTGCCCCTCTCCGAGATTGCGTTCCCTGCCACCACCCCACAGCCCCCCATCCAGAGTGCCCAGCCTGTCCCAGGAGGTGGGAGTTAGGGTTGCGGTGCCTCTTCGCTCTTGACTCATCTACGACCTAGTAGGTGTCCAAGAAGTGTGTTTGGAATTAATGGATGACAGCCTGCATTAAGAAAAAATAACGAGCTCATTGGACAACCTTATAAGAGCGTTGTATTACACATTAAGACATCGAGATGTCAAGTGCGTTTCAGGCTCTCCCCCCGCCCCCCATCCCTAGAAGCCTGTTTGGGTCTGGAACCTCTAGCAATTAGAAAAAGAAGTTATTAGGCGCCCCTCTCCTCCCTTTTAAAGTGAAATTCCCTCTTTCCCATCTTCTCTCTGCTGCCGTGTTAATAGAGTTTCAGATTTGCGCGGGGCCGGATCGATAGATGTCATCTATTAAAGGTAAGTTTTAATCGAACAATATTAGGATCAGACAGGGAAAGGGGGTTTGAAGTCGGTACCTGCAAGCTGCGGGCAGGAGATACGCAGGCTCCTGTAATAGAATATCGATCAGAGAGGTGGGGCAAGGGGAGAGCGGCCCCTGCGAGCGGCGATCGGAACAATTACCCGGCCGGCCGCTCAGGCCCAAAAGCGGCCGCCAGAGGCGCCCAGAGCCCCAGACCATCACCGCTAAACTTGGGGATGGAAATGCCTCATGCCTCTCTCCCTGCGCTGCGCCCCTGAACTTTGGCGTCCCTCACAGGCCTCACCCAGCTCTGGTCCTGCTGCCCTTTTGTCTTTCATTTCAGACACAAACTTTCCGGGACTCCTCATGAGGGTCCACCAGTTAGGAGTTAAGTCAAAAAGGGTTTGGAGAGAAAGGACAAAAGAGTCTCCCATCTCCCCAAGCCACCCTGACCCCAGTCCAGTCAACGATTGGGTCTAGGGAGACTGAGCGGGTGGGCAGTGGATTCTTTGCTGTTGTCTCTGGAGGGCTGGAAGGGACCCCTGTGTGCTCCACCGGACCTCACTGCCTACCAAGACTTCAGAGACATGATTCATCAGTCTCAGCTCCCTCACCCAGAAAATGGAGGGATGACGCTGTCGACCTCCTTAATGACGCTGTCTACCTCGTAGGTATTGAAGTTTTCCCTGACTTGTATCCCGGTCTCTAGCCCAGGTCCTGGCACATGGCGGGAGCATTAAATGCGCAATAAGTGAATAAGCCTGGCTAAACTGGGTGCTGGGTAAAAGTATTAGTTTCCACTGCCGGTCAATCAGAGCTGAGGTGCTTACTCGCTTGGCAGGTGAGCAGGGATAGGCTTCGGTGGCAAATCTCTGACCTGGGATGCTGCGGGGGGCGGGGGATGTCCCTATGTGCCTCTTCCTGCAGCTTCCCTGGTGGCTCAGATCGTAGAGAATCTGCCCGCACTGGGGGAGACCCAGGTTCGATCCCTGGGTCGGGAAGATCCCCTGGGGAAGGGCATGGCAACCCACTCCAGCATTCTTGCCTGGAGAATCCCATGGACAGAGGAGCCTGGCGGGCTACAGACATGGGGTCGCAGAGTCGGACGCGGCCGAGCGCCTAATACGTTCGCTGCTCCTCTGCTGCTTTCAGTCCTCTTCCTGTGTGCCTTCTCCCCTTTGGGGCAGACGCCGCCAAGGTCTACTCACCCGATCCCGGGCCGTCCCTCCCACCCTCCCATCGCAGCATCTAAGCTGGGGCTTTCCGGGCCCGAGGCCGCCTCGCTTCCTTACCAGGAGCCTCTCGCTGCGGAACCGGGTCCCGGCTGGCGTCCTTCCTTGCTTCGGCCTCTGCCAAACTTTTTTTGGCTTCCCGGGGAGCCGGACGCACGGCTGGAAGCGCAGCGCGGGTGAATTTCTGCGGGTCCAAGATATCCAGAACCGAGAAGGAGATCTTGTGGTGGGAGGGAGCCGCCTTGGCCCCGCCGTCCTGCCATGCCAGCATGCCCCAGAGGCCGGCGGCGCGGGGTCCGAGGTGGGTAGTGCTCGGGCTGGCTTTAGGCTTTGGCTCGGCAGCAGCTCTCAGCCGGTAGGAGGGTCGAGGTGGCCAAGAGAAGCTGGGGAGGGGGGCGCGGAGGCGGGGCGTGGAGCGAGCGGCCCGAGGTTGCGCGCGGATTGGCACTTGGGCTACCCCAGGCCCCCGCCACGTGCAGGGCGCGCCAGCAGGTGCCCCCAAGACTACCCCGAGCCTTGCCGGGACCTCCAGCCTCGGCGCGCCTAGGTGCGTCCGGTGCGCGCGCCCGCCTGGACAGCGCCGCGGGCTCAGCGCGCTTCTGCCCAACCTGCTGGGACTGCCGGTGAGCGAGGGAGGGAAGTTAGGAAGCTTTCGTCCCGAAGATCCTCCCAATACACCCACCCCGACTCGGGCTTGGATTGGCACCCTTGCTCTAGGGCACGCGCCTTTGAGCTGGGGACGCAGTTGAGTCCAGCAGTGATTACACGAAGGCAACGCTCAGCACATCGCCTGCCTCGCCAGTGCATCACAGTAACGGCCTCGGACCTGACCACCTTGGATTTAAAAGCCTGCATGTTCTCACAGTTTAGTTTACAAAGCCCTTCCACGTGCGAGATCTCGTTTGATCTTCCGAGCAGCCCTGTGCGGTGGGCGTGGCCTGCCAAGGCTATTTATCCCGGTTTTAAGATGAGAAAAGGTGCGAATGAGGTTCAAAGGTGAGAAGTGACGTTGCCCAGGGCCACTGTTAGTTGGTGACAGAGTCTGGATTTGAACCCGGGTCTCCTTTCCTGAACCACTATTCTTTGCAGTAAGTTCTGTTATTTCTCTAGGAACGTCCAGATTGTAGACTGGACAAAACCCAGGTTGTGACAGAGGCTTTCCCTTCCATCCTGGAGCCTAGCCAGGTCAGGGAGCAGCAGGGGTTTCGGAGAGATGTCTGAGCCCCAGCCAAGATGCCCTGGTGAGGACAGGTGAGCTAGGTGCGGGTGGCTGCCCTGTCCTGTGGAGACTCCAAGCACGACCCCTGATACCCTTCAGGCATTCTTCACAGTCACAGGTTTGATCATTTGCACAGTTAAATTGCGTCTCTGGGAAGCAGGTTGCATCTTTGATCCCCCATCCTCCCAGTAGTCCCAAGAAGGAAAAGGTTAAAAGATGTTTTGCCTGGTTTGGACTTATGGTCAGAAAACAGATAAAAGGCTTGCATCTAACCCACCAAGTCCCGTGGGGATGGGGCACAGCAGTCCTTGGGGAAGCTTCCACCAGCCACGCCCTTCTTAAATTCCCCTTCTTTTGGTGCTTGGGGAACAGTCTGAGCACTAAGTATTTATCTCAGCGGCAATTTCTGAGGCTTCTCCGACCCCTCAGCCCAGAGCTACCTCTAAGGTTCCTGTCCCTTTCTTCCCTGCCCCATGGGGTTTTCAAACAATGACTTGGCAATTAAGATTGTCTGAGCAGGTAGGAGTAGGAAGGGGAGGAGAAACCTTCCACTAAGTGCAGTGGGGGCGGGGGTGGGGGGTGCTGCTAATTCCATCTGTTTTTGAAGAGGAGATCTTACAGGCCAGCTTCTTGGAGCTTTTCTCATTCAAAGCTCATGGCCCCTCCCAGAGGCGGTCACTGTATTCCCTGGGGACTTTAAAGCCCTGCCGAATGGAGCTAGCTCCAGTCCTAAAGCTGAGATGAATTGTGCTTTCAAAGGAAATCAGGGAAGGAAGTGCCCTGGCCAAGCCCAGCGGACCACCTCCCGTCAGAGGGAATGCACGCCTAGGGAAAACCAAAGAAAGATGGCCAGGGCTCTAAACCGTGGCACCCAGGAACCTGGATTGCCAATCACAGAACCTTCCAGGTCTCCGATAGGGTAGTTTGGTTTTTGTTTTGACAACTCTTTCTCACCCAATTCTCACCTGATTAAAAAAAAAAAAAATCTTTCTTAAACAACAAGGTCCTACTGTATAGCAGAGGGAACTATATCCAATACCCTGTGATAAACCATAATATAAAAGAATATGAAAAAGAATGTACAAGTGAATCACTTGGCTGTACAGCTGAAATTAACACATTGTAAATCAGAGGGGTGTGTGTGTGTTAGCCATTCAATCTTGTCCAAGTCTTTGCAACCCTGTGGACTGTAGCTCACCAGGCTCCTCTGTCCATGGAATTCCCCAGGCAAGAATACTGGAGTGGGTAACCATTCCCTTCTCTAGGGGATCTTCCTGACCCAAGGATTGAACCCAGGTCATCTGCACTGCAGGCAGATTCTTTACCATCTGAGCCATCAGGGAAGACCCAAATCAAGTATACTTCAATACATTTCAATATTGAAATCAAGTATACTTCTATAAAACAAAATTTTAAAAAAATCTTTTCTTTCTTTCTCCTTCCCCACTGATCCCACTCCCCTTTTACATTTTTCCACTCACATTTATGTTTTTTCATATTTAGGTTCTCCATGGTAGCTAGAAATAGGTCTTTTTAAGGGACCTCCAGAATGGACATTTCTGGCTCCGCATGGTCCCTGTCCTTATCTGTTCTCCTCTGAGAAATATTGAGGTCACTTTCAGGGGAACGTGGGCTGGCATTCCAGAGGGCATCCCATGTCCCCAACCAGCCGGACCTGGAAGGTGCAGAAGCCAGAGCAGGCCAAACCCAATCATCTTCTTTTCACTTTATCAACTATTTCCAAAAATTTTTGTTCAAATAATTTGAATCATATTTCCTTTGAGGTCTGCAGGTGTTATATATAGAAAAGGATAAGAAAAAGGAGAAGCAACAAATTGGAATGTCAAGAACACATAAAGGCCATGTGCTGTAAGACTGTGAATCTTTAAGAACTCTCCGTAGTTTTTTAGTTATCATTTTTCCCTTGCCCTTTATTTTTCCTATATTTCTGACATGTCTGTTCAGTGCTGTATGAAGTTATGTGAGCTCTTGCATTCAGGACTTGGCTTCTGGAGACAGGTGCCACAAGAAACACCATGATGTGGGATTTCCCTGATGGTCCAGCAGTTAAGACTCTGTGTTCCCAATGCAGGGGAGCCAGGTTTGACCCCTGGTCTCACAGTTGAGAGTTCACATCCCACAGCTAAAAAATCCTGCATGCCACAAGGAAGACTGACTATCCTCCATGCCACGGCTAAGACCCGGCACAGCCAAATAAATTGAGAATAAATTAAAAAAAGAAAAGAAACACCACGGTGTCTCCCATCAACACTGCAGGAACAGAAAATGCTCCTTCTTACTCACCCAACTTAAAAAGAGACACTTCACCCTGAGAACACACTAATTTCTTCAATTTGGTGAGGGGTGGGGGTGTCTGGGGGAATTGTTTTTCTGGCCACCTGCTTTGTAAATGACCAGAAAGGCAGTGAGACTTCCTAGAGGAGCAATCTGGAGATGTGTTGACTTGCTCACGTCCTCACACGTGTATTTATATGCAAGATGTTCCTATGTAATAAGTACATCGGTCTCCAGCAAGCCACCTTCTCCCTGTGCTCAGAGCTGATTTGTGTTTTCAGCGTGGGCATTAAAATTCTGCCTGAGTGCTGTCTTTAAATTGCTTTGATGCTAGGTGGGTTCCATCCCTGACCTGTCCTGATGGCAAGTGATGGCTGCAACAAGCTCAGGATCAATATTCATAGCGGGTGTCCTGGGCTGATAACACTCGCCAAGACAATGTTCACTATCAGTGCAGACAGCTGAGATATTGCACCATTAGGGATGTTGTGTTAAATAACCTGATCCATTTCTGGGGCTATTTAATGAATTTCACAGTTTAGATAGTATCTTTAAGGAGAAGGCAAAGGCTATTCCAGAGGCACTGATGCAAATCAATGATGCCAAACTTCCCGAGCGATTCCGCAAACAAAGTGGCCTATCCTCCAGCACAGCCTTGAGAAGCTGCCGCCTGAGCCGTGAACAGTGTTAACAATGGAAAGAATCTGCAGTATGTGCAGAGGGAGAGCAATCTTGAGCTGTGTCAAAGCACCTGAGATAAAATCTGATGTTCCTGAAATAAAATGCACCTTAAATTCTCTAGGTAAAACCCTGCAGTTTGGGCCAGCCCACGGGGTAGGACATTATGCCAAAGAGACAGCTTCATAAGGCATAATGTAAGGTAAGGTTGTGTTAAGGTAACAAAGAGGGAGAAGTGAAGCGGGATGTCTTCAACTCAAATCGGGCTGCGAAATGGGAGGGGGCGGTGCTGGATTTTAAAAAGAAACTAACTCATAGCAGCAGAATCAGTTGTTACTTGTTTACTTGACTCCACAGCCCTTGGTGGTGGAGAGTTCATTTACAGTTAAAGGCTAGCATTTCCCATTTCCCACCAGGGCTTTGAACTCTGACAGCCAAGCAGAGCAAGTGTTCCTTTAAAAAAAAAAAAAGCTTGGATTTGTGAAAGCTCTCAGAGTAGCCACCCATCCCCAGACTGCAACCAAAATAAAAATGTTTACTCAGTATCTTTTGCTTTAAGAAATCATTGTTTCTTTTTGAAAATCAACAGGTTTAAAAAACAATCAACTCCTTTATTTCAGAAATGTGGAGGAAGCATCAAAGAAGGTGAGAAGGCAGTGGGAGGAGGGTATTGTCCTGGTAGCCACAGTAAGCATTCACAATAACAGCTCTTCTTTCTTGGGCACTTTCTCTGGTTCAGGCACTGGGCTAAGCTTTTTGCTTATTTTGGGTTATTTCATTTAACCCTCGCCATGACCCCACAAAGCAGGCACTATTATACCGTCAGTTTACAGTAGAGAAAACTAAGCTTAGAGAGCTTCAGAGTGACTTTTGCTACGACCCCAGAGGTAGGAAGTAGGGAAGCTGAGATTTGAACCAGGGTAGTTGTTAGATTTTTAGAGCCTGGTTCAGTAACGTTCTTCTCTTACAGGAAGCCACATCCCTGCCTCAGGGTGAAATCCAACTGCAGACATTTATCAAATGGCTTTCCCTCAAGGTGACACACGATTTGAGTTATAGAAGAGGACCTCTGAGAAGTAACTGAGCCCAAGCACTGCCTAGGAGGATACAGTGGTGCAGGTTTGGGATCCAGTCTTGGAAGCTCTTTTAGGCACTGTTTTCTAATGTTTTAAGATGTTCCCAGGAGGGGCCCAAGAGAAGGGAACTGCCAGGCCAGCCAAATTGCTCTGGACATCTGGAAAAGTGGAGAGACATGTCATTGGGAGAAAGAATGGGGGGAAATGCCAAGTGGTAAGCTGAGAACATATGAGGAGAGAATCGGGGAAGGACAGGGCCAGAGGAGCAGGGATGCAGCACAGGCGGCGCTGTCTGGGCTCTTCTGATGGTGAGCATCCCCGGACGCAAGAGAGGCATGTGCAGCGTACAGACGGGGGAAGCAAGGTAGGGTTTGGCAGGCATACGAAGCACCTGCTTCCTGCTTGAATGGAGACACGTGTGGTCATTCTTGGTGGTCTCCTGCAAGGCAGGGGACAAAGTCCTCTGTTACCCACACCTGTGCCCAAATTTTATACCTTCAGTCTTTTTTTTAAATTGAAATATAGCTGATTTACAATGTTGTGTTAGTGTCTGGTGGACAGCAAAGTGATTCATATATATGTGTATACATATACTGTTTTCATATTATTTTCCATTTTGATGTATTATAGGATATTGAATATAATTTGCAAAGTGAATCAGATATATATGTATACACATGCTTTCATATTATTTTCCATTGTGGTATAGTACAGGATATTGAATATAATCCCCTGTGCTGTACAGTAGGACCTTGTTGTTTATCTGTTTTAAATATGGTATTAATAGTTTGTATCTCAGTTCAGTTCAGTTCAGTCACTCAGTCGTGTCCAACTCTTTGCGACCCCATGAACCGCAGCATGCCAGGCCTCCCTGTCCATCACCAACTCCTGGAGTTTACCCAAACTCATGTCCATTGAGTTGGTGATGCCATCCAAACATCTCACCCTCTGTCGTCCCCTTCTCCGGCCTTCAATCTTTCCCAGCACCAGGGTCTTTTCAAATAAGTCAGTTCTACACATCAGGTGGCCAAAGTATTGGAGTTTCAACTTCAGCATCAGTCCTTCCAATGAATATTCAGGACTGATTTCCTTTAGGGTGGACTGGTTGGATCTCCTTGCAGTCCAAGAGACTCTCAAGAGTCTTCTCCAACACCGCAGTTCAAAGGTATCAATTATTCAGCACTCAGACTTCTTTATGGTCCAACTCTCACATCCATGCATGACTACTGGAAAAACCATAGTCCTGACTAGACAGACCTTTGTTAGCAAAGTAATGTCCCTGCTTTTTAATATGCTGTCTATGTTGGTCATAGCTTTTCTTCCAAGGAGCAAGAGAGGGGGACAGAGTCAGGAAACGGAGGGTCAGGGAGCCCAGAATGCCTCCATTCATGCCTTGGAACCAGACACACCTGAAGCCATCAATGCCTAGATCGTTTACACGAGCCAATCGATTCCTCAACTTAAGCCATTTGAAATCGGGTTTCTGTCACTGGCAACCAAAGAGTCCTAATTAATACAAGCCAATCTGGAAGGATTATACACACACCTATTCAGCAATAGAGGATTGGAAGGATTCAATTTCTGCTGAAATTCAGACATGATTTGTAAACTTGCTATTGGAAATGTAAGAGGCTAAGCTCTGTGGATAAAATATGCCTCCCTGGACACTGGAGGGTTAATGTGCCACTTCACTAGCTTTGGCCCCAAACTGTATAAACAGGAGTCTATTGGGTTAGGATTCTGGGACAGCTTTTTTCTCCTGGTATAAAGGCCAAGACTCAGTTGTTACAGGCCCTTTCTCCTTTTCCTTCCCCATTGCCCGAAATGCGGAAGTGATGCCTGGGGCAACACCAGGCACCTTGAGAGTATGAGGAAGAAGCCATACGCTGAGGATGGTGGAGCAGAAAGATGGAAGTAGCCTATTTCCTGACGATTCTGGCAGCTGCTATACCCGCCCAGGACTGCCTTCCTCTTGGCTTCTTGATCTATGAGAAAAAAATAACTCAATCTGGTTGAGCAACTGCAGGTGGGTATTTGTTATATGCAGTGAAAATAACTCTGACTTATACAATGCCCAGACATGAGTTTGAGCAAACTCGGGGAGATAGTGAAGGACAGGGAAGCCTGGCCTGTTGCAGTCCATGGGGTCACAGAGTCGGACACGACTGAATGACTGAACAACAGCAGAGATCACATCTAAAGAAAGTTCATGGACTTTGGGGTCAGGTCTGAGCCCACGCTTAGAGACCTGTGGCTTTGGGCAGACATGTCATCCTTCAGGGGAGGGACTTGGGGCCCTGTGTTCATTTCCTATCATGGCTGTAACAAATTACCACAAATTTAGGGGCTTAGAAACCACAAATTTGTTCTCTTACAGTTCTAGAGGCAAGTTTTGTCCTAAAATCAAGGTGTTTTGGGGGAAGGAGAGGGTGGGACGAATTAAGAGTGGTACTGACCTATATACATTATCGTGTGTGAAAGAGGTAGCTAGTGGGGAGCTCAGCTTGCTGCCCTGTGATGAGCTAGAGGGGTGAAATGGTGCGGTGTGGGAGGACGGAGGTGGGGGATGTATGTATACTTACAGTTGATTCACGTTGATACACAGCAGAAACCAACACGATATTGTGTTGGTTAAAAGTTAAAAGAACAGATATTAAAAGTTAATTAAAAAGTTAAAACTTTTAAAAACATTTTTGATTAAACTTTTAAAATTAAAAGTTAAAGCATTAAAAAAGTAAAATTAAAAGTTAAAACAGATATTTGAGAAGTAGGAGTAGGGCAAGTATAAATAAAATATTTTAAAAAATGAGCCTGTAGGGGAGACTCCTTTTCTTCACCTTTTCCAGCTGCCAGAGGCTGCCTGCATTTCTTGGCTTATGGCCCCTTCCTATTTGAGCCCAGCAGTGCAGCATTTTCAAGTCTCTCTGTCTCTCTCACCTCCCCCTCTGTGGTCATGTCTTCTCTGACTCTTCTCCTGCCCCCCTCTATCCTTCACAAGAACTCTTGGGATTAGATTGAGCCCATGTGGGCCATCTAGGGTAATCTCTCATTTTAAGATCTTTGGCTTAATCACATCTAAAAGCCCCCTTTGCCATGTAAGGAAACACATTCACAGGTCCTGGGCAGTAGGGCGTGGGCATCTTCAAGGAGCCATTATTCTGTCTCCATAATCTTAGATACAGAAAGCGATTTGCCCAAGGCCAGGCCTAGCCAGTGGGAGAGGAACGCTGTGTGGGCTTACCCCCACAGGCAGAAGTGCCCTTTTCCTGCCTCCTTATTTGGCATGAAGCTGAAGCCCAGTCATGCTTCAGGCTGCCCTGCTGCTCAGAAACCACTGCTGCCCCCCACTGCCCGCAGGGTCCATCCCGTGGCTGTGTCTGTCACTCACTGGTACTGGACACATGTTTGATCAGTAGCCTTAAAAGTGTCTGTCTTGTTCTCTGCCCAGTCTTAACTCAAAGGTAAAAGATCATACTTTAGACCCTTTTGCACCTGTGGAGTGGGCCGGGGGTGGACTTCCAGATGGCACTAAAGACCCCACCTCCCAATGCAGGAGAGGTAAGAGATGTGGGTTCAATCTCTAGGTCAGGAAGATTCCCTGGAAGAGGGCATGGTAACCCTCTCCAGAATTCTTGGCTTGAAGAATCCCATGGACAGAGAAGCCTGGCTGGCTATGGTCCATAGGGTTGCCAAGAGTCAGACAGGACTGAAGTGACTTAGTAGACACATGCTGGCACGCATGTACCTGTGGGATCCACTGAGCTAAGAGAGTTGAAATTCAACCTATGGATGATGCATGGCTCATGATGGTCCTGGTAGATTATCCAGATCATTCAGTTCCAGTACCTCAGAATCAGGAAGGCACAAACTACATTTCCCAGACTCCCTTGCAGGTTGGACTAGGTTCCACCAAGCCAGATATGGTGGAAGTGAAATGGAGTCAACAGATGAAAAGAGAGAATCTGCTGAGGGAAAAGCGCATAGGTTTGGTTCTTTGGGGGCAGTACTGTCAGTCCCTGTCATCTTAAGAGCCAGGTTCACTTCTCAGAGCTGCATAGCTCTCTGCTGTGCAGTGCTTGAGCTTGGTTCCCCAGTTCCCTTGGAAATCTGTAAGCTCCTTAACGCCCTGTGTGAATATTGTCTGCAACTAAGAACCATGAAGGTGAAAAGTAAAAGTGAAAGTCGCTTAGTTGTGTCCAACTCTCTGGGATCCCATGGACTGTATAGTGCATGGAATGCTCCAGGCCAGAATACTGGAGTGGATAGCCTCTCCCTTCTCCAGGGGATCTTCCCAACCCAGGTATCCCGCATTGCAGGCGGATTCTTTATCAGCTGAGCCACAAGGGAAGCCCAAGAATACTGAAGTGGGTAGCCTATCCTTTCTCCAGCAGATCTTCCCACCCCAGGAATCTAACCGAAGTTTCCTACATTGCAGGCAGATTCTTTACCAACTGAGCTATGAGGGAAGCCCAAGGTCTCATATTCATTTCTCCCTCAATCAGAATGTGAATACCCAAAGAGCAGAAAAGATATTCCTATTTCTCCTGTAAGGTCAGTTCAGTTCAGTTCAGTTAGTCGCTCAGTCGTTTCCGACACTTTGCAACCCCATGAATTACAGCACGCCAGGCCTCCCTGTCCATCACCAACTCCCGGAGTTCACCCAAACTCATGTCCATCGAGTCGGTGATGCCATCCAGCCATCTCATCCTCTGTCATCCCCTTCTCCTCCTGCCCCCAATCCCTCCCAGCATCAGGGTCTTTTCCAATGAGTCAGTTCTTTGCATCAGGTGGCCAAAGGATTGTAGTTTCAGCTTCAGCATCAGTCCTTCCTTCCAATGAACACCCAGGACTGATCTCCTTTAGGATGGGCTGGTTGGATCTCCTTGCAGTCCAAGGGACTCTCAAGAGTCTTCTCCAACACCACAGTTCAAAAGCATCAATTCTTGGGCGCTCAGCTTTCTTCACAGTCCAACTCTCACATCCATACATGACCACTGGAAAAACCATAGCCGTGACTAGATGGACCTTTGTTGGCAAAGTAATGTCTCTGCTTTTGAATATGCTATCTAGGTTGATCATAACTTTCCTTCCAAGGAGTAAGCATCTTTTAATAAGCTCAGCAGACTGCAGTTTCCCCAGTAAATTTACCAACATGACATGCACGACTCACTGAACTGGGTCCGAGTTCTAACATTCTGATGAATTCTTCTTCCTTTCTGTAACTCCAGAGACTGAGACAAAGTGGCATGGGAATATGGTCTTTTGAAACCTTAAAGCTAACTCAGGCCAAGAGAAGTCAAATTCTTTCAAGTTTCAGTTTAAATACTTGGTCAGAAGGGTGCTCAAGGAAATTCTTCCCCTTTTCTGTCAACTTTTACTTACTACAAAAATGATGTAACATTAAATAGAATGTAAAAATTCATCCAAAAATCTCACTGGGCAAACACGTTGCAATATTCCCATTTCCTTTTCAGCCTTATTCCTATGCATCCTTATTTTTGCAGGCAGGGGTCTGCATTTGGTGTTGTTTGTTTGTTTTTTAATTAATTAAATTATTAGTTTGGCTGTATTGGATCTTAGTTGCAGCATGTGAGATCTTCGTTGTGTCATGAAAGATCCTTCCACAGGGCACACAGAGTGGGTGCACAAACTCTCATCGTGGTAAACGGGATTAGTTGCTCCCCAGAATGTGGGAATCTTAGCTCCCCAACCGGAGATCGAACCTGTGTCCCACGCCGTGCAAGGCAGATTCTTTACCACTGGGCCACCAGGAAGTCCCTACATTCAGTTTTGCATTCTGCTTTTTCATATAATGGTATAACGCAGGCATGTAGCCTTCTTTTTGATGGCACAGTATTTCTTTCAGCAGCCATCTTCTTGAGCAGTTCTAGTCCCTGTCTTCCAGCTTGCCTTGGCATCACAGCTCACACTGCAGACATGCCTTTAGGCTCACTTTCTTACCACTGTTTCTCAGGGGCACAGGATTATCCGGTCAAAGCACCCAAGTATCGCCGTTGCTTTTAGAACTGCGGTCCGGACAGAGGGTGGGAATACCAACGAGAGTCTTTTCCTGTTTTCATTCATTTTTGTTACTTTTATATAGATGCCTCCTTGGAGTCCCAACTGGCCTTGCTCTAATTCTCGGGGTGGGGGTTGTCTATTTCCCAGGGGGGTTTGTTTTCCCGCTCTTCCTGATCTCTGTCCACGGATCTCCAGTCAAAAGGCTCTCATTTAGGGGAGTGCGGAAGAAGTGCACCTGTCTCCCTGGCTTTGCGACTCGCCCCNTGCACGGACCATCTGCTTAGACGGTAGGAGGGCATCTTGCCCATTAGTCTTATGCACCGAGGACACTTCCAGAACTGCTGGTGGCACCACTGGACCCCGGGCTTTGTAATTGCCATTGGCATCTCAGAACCAGAAAGTAAGAGGGTCCATCATGGTGCAGGGAAGGAGGAAGTGCCTTCCATCTGGGGGAACAGTGGCTTCAAAACCTGAGGAAGAGAGCTTGGCAGGTTTCCCTTCACAGAACTGAAGAGCGAGTGAGGACTGGAGAGTGGCAGAGCCTGGCCGCAGCAGGCCTTGCGAGTCAGGCAGAGCTGTTTGGATTCCATCCTGAGTGCAGGGATTTTAGGCAAGGGTGTCATGGAATCTGGTTTATGTTTTAAAGAAATTAAAATATAAAAAGTGAAAGTATATAAGTACCGAGTTCCCTGGTGGCTCAGATGGTGAAGAATCTACCTGCAGGAGACCCAGCTTCAATCCCTGGGTCAGGACAATACCCTGGAGAAGGAAATGGCAACCCATTCTGATATTCTTGCCTGGCGGACTACATGCAGATCCTGGCAGGCTACAGACCATGGGGTTGCAAAGAGTCACACACAACTGAGCAACTAACAGTTTAGTTTTATACAAGTACCAAATGACAACAGGAGAGATTCCCTTTGAAATCTTGGAGTGGGAGGAGAACTTTCTAGCTCTGCCTCAAAATCTAGACTCTTATCCTACAGGGCTTGTGGAAGATGCATTTGGCGTTATCTATTAGCATCTGCCTGAAATGTGAGAAATGACCTGGGTGGGAGGGCGTTTGTAGCAGTGCCTGTGAGAGAGCCAAAGACTGGAAACATCTCAACTGTCCATCACAAGGGGAGTGTCACAGTCTCAGTCTATCAGTGAAGTTCTGTGCTGCATAAAAAAGAATGAGCACCCCTGCCGTGTAGGCGTCCCATGTAGACGGGACGTGCTCTGTGCTGTCCTTTGGGTGGAAAAGGTAGGAATGCACGCGTGTATGCCTGCTGGTATGTTTGCATAAGGAAGCTGGAGGGAAGAACTTCAGTATGTGAAGAGCTGCGGTGGCTGCGGGAAGGCGTGGGAACAAGACTCTTCCCTGGCTAACTTGGTATGTAAACATTTTTACCCGTTTTTGAACCATGTGGATGTATTTTCCTGTTCAGGATATCAGAAAAGGAGTATTTTCTGAATTTTGTCTCAGTAAAGCTGGAAAAAATGCCACATTTCCCTACCCCCACTCCCACCAACTCTTTTAAGAAGATCTCTGTCTACAAAGCGCAGAAATAGCTGTCAGTGGGGCAGAAGGCAGGGCTCCAGAGGAAACAGGAGAGCAGCCAGCTGCGAGATCCTTGTGTGGTCCAGGGAGACACGAAGGGGCGTGGGCTAGTGGGTGGAAAGGAAGAGAAGCGGGGGGCGGGGGGGGGAGGAACTCAAGAGACCTTTTGGGAACAGGACCAATGGGACCTTGGCCCACTGGATGTATGGGATATTGTGGAGAGCAGGACCAATGGGACCAGCCAATGTATGGGATATCGTGGGGTTCAGGGAGAAGATGAAGTGAAGAACGGCTCTGGTGTTGGGACTGCAGCACGTGATGAGATGGAGAGCTGTCTCTTATACACATCTGCCCCTCCAGCCCCAGCCCCGCCCCGCCCCACCCCGCGGGGATCGGGACTACACTTCCCAGGAACCCTTGCGCAGCCACCGCGGCCGCAGCGTGCACCGCCGGTTGGGACACGAGGGCCCGAGCTGCAGCGGGGGTGGGCCGCGATGGCCGCGTGGGGCGAGCGGCTGGCCGGCGTGCGCGGGGTGCTGCTGGACATCTCGGGCGTGTTATACGACGATGGTGAGGGCGGCGGCGCGGCGATCGCCGGCTCAGTGGAGGCGGTGGCGAGGTGAGTGGGCCGTGCTGGGCGCCGGGCGCTGCGCCCAGCGGGATCCCGAGGGCCGCGGGCCGGGGGCGGGGCTCCTGCTGCTGCTCTGGCCCCGCCTTGCGGGGCAGGCGGAGGGCCGGCCCCCGGGACCCGGGACCCCATTGCCGGTCCCTGGAGAACCCCGAGGCATTTCGGGTTGCGCCAGGGGTCCGGCAACCCTGGGCGATCGTGGGGCTCTGCTGGTTAGAGTTGCTCCACTGTCCAGCAGGGCAGCCCCTTGCTGCCTGCTGCTGAGTCCTTGGAATGGGGCTAGTCTGAGTTCGGATATGCTAAGTGTGTAGTCCGCACCGGATTTCAAAGACTTAGTGTTCAGTTCAGTTGCTCAGTCGTGTCCGACTCTTTGCGACCCCATGGACTGCAGCACGCTAGGCCTCCCTGTCCACCAACTCCCGGAGTTTACCCAAACTCATGTCCATTGAATCGGTGATGCCATCCAACCATCTCACCCTCTATCGTCCCCTTCTCTCGCCTTCAATCTTTCCCAGCATCAGGGTCTTTTCAAATAAGTCAGTTCTTTGCATCAGGTGGCCAAAGTATTGGAGTTTCAACTTCAGCATCAGTCCTTCCAATGAATATTCAGGATTGATTTCCTTTAGGGTGGACTGGTTGGATCTCCTTGCAGTCCAAGGGACTCTCAAGAATCTTCTCCACCACAGTCAAAAAGCATCAATTTCTTCGGCGCTCAACTTTCTTTATAGTCCAACTCTCACATCCATACATGACCACAGGAAAAACCATAGCCTTGACTAGACGGACCTTAGTCGGCAAAGTAATGTCTCTGCTTTTTAATATGCTGTCTAGGTTGGTCGTAACTTTTCTTCCAAGGAGTAAGAGTCTTTTAATTTCATGGCTGCAGTTACCATCTCCAGTGATTTTGGAGCCCCCCAAAATAAAGTCTGTCACTGTTTCCACTGTTTCCCCATCTATTTGCCATGAAGTGATGGGACCAGATGCCATGATCTTCATTTTCTAAATGTTGAGTTTTAAGCCAACTTTTTCACTCTCCTCTTTTACTTTCATCAAGAGGCTCTTTAGTTCTTTGCTTTCCGCCTTAAGTGTGGTGTCATCTGCATATCTGATGTTATTGATATCTCTTCCGGCAATCTTGATTCCAGCTTGTGCTTCATCCAGCCCAGCATTTCTCATGATATACTTTGCATATAAGTGAGAAAAAGACTTAGTGAGAAAAATGTAAAAAGTTCATTATATTGTTTTGTATTGGTTACATGTTTGAAATGATAGTAATTTGAATGTGTTAGGCTAAATAAAATATATTTAATAATTCCACCTGCTTCTTTTGATCTTTGTTATTGTGGTTACCAGAAAACTTTAAATTATTATGATTCAAGTGGACTGCACGGACCATCTGCTTAGACGGTAGGAGGGCATCTTGCCCATTAGTCTTATGCACCGAGGACACTTCCAGAACTGCTGGTGGCACCACTGGACCCCGGGCTTTGTAATTGCCATTGGCATCTCAGAACCAGAAAGTAAGAGGGTCCATCATGGTGCAGGGAAGGAGGAAGTGCCTTCCATCTGGGGGAACAGTGGCTTCAAAACCTGAGGAAGAGAGCTTGGCAGGTTTCCCTTCACAGAACTGAAGAGCGAGTGAGGACTGGAGAGTGGCAGAGCCTGGCCGCAGCAGGCCTTGCGAGTCAGGCAGAGCTGTTTGGATTCCATCCTGAGTGCAGGGATTTTAGGCAAGGGTGTCATGGAATCTGGTTTATGTTTTAAAGAAATTAAAATATAAAAAGTGAAAGTATATAAGTACCGAGTTCCCTGGTGGCTCAGATGGTGAAGAATCTACCTGCAGGAGACCCAGCTTCAATCCCTGGGTCAGGACAATACCCTGGAGAAGGAAATGGCAACCCATTCTGATATTCTTGCCTGGCGGACTACATGCAGATCCTGGCAGGCTACAGACCATGGGGTTGCAAAGAGTCACACACAACTGAGCAACTAACAGTTTAGTTTTATACAAGTACCAAATGACAACAGGAGAGATTCCCTTTGAAATCTTGGAGTGGGAGGAGAACTTTCTAGCTCTGCCTCAAAATCTAGACTCTTATCCTACAGGGCTTGTGGAAGATGCATTTGGCGTTATCTATTAGCATCTGCCTGAAATGTGAGAAATGACCTGGGTGGGAGGGCGTTTGTAGCAGTGCCTGTGAGAGAGCCAAAGACTGGAAACATCTCAACTGTCCATCACAAGGGGAGTGTCACAGTCTCAGTCTATCAGTGAAGTTCTGTGCTGCATAAAAAAGAATGAGCACCCCTGCCGTGTAGGCGTCCCATGTAGACGGGACGTGCTCTGTGCTGTCCTTTGGGTGGAAAAGGTAGGAATGCACGCGTGTATGCCTGCTGGTATGTTTGCATAAGGAAGCTGGAGGGAAGAACTTCAGTGTGTGAAGAGCTGCGGTGGCTGCGGGAAGGCGTGGGAACAAGACTCTTCCCTGGCTAACTTGGTATGTAAACATTTTTACCCGTTTTTGAACCATGTGGATGTATTTTCCTGTTCAGGATATCAGAAAAGGAGTATTTTCTGAATTTTGTCTCAGTAAAGCTGGAAAAAATGCCACATTTCCCTACCCCCACTCCCACCAACTCTTTTAAGAAGATCTCTGTCTACAAAGCGCAGAAATAGCTGTCAGTGGGGCAGAAGGCAGGGCTCCAGAGGAAACAGGAGAGCAGCCAGCTGCGAGATCCTTGTGTGGTCCAGGGAGACACGAAGGGGCGTGGGCTAGTGGGTGGAAAGGAAGAGAAGCGGGGGGCGGGGGGGGGAGGAACTCAAGAGACCTTTTGGGAACAGGACCAATGGGACCTTGGCCCACTGGATGTATGGGATATTGTGGAGAGCAGGACCAATGGGACCAGCCAATGTATGGGATATCGTGGGGTTCAGGGAGAAGATGAAGTGAAGAACGGCTCTGGTGTTGGGACTGCAGCACGTGATGAGATGGAGAGGGGCCAGAGGGGTTGCAGGCAGGTGCAATGACGGCTCTTGATGCAGTGCCTGCCTCACAATAGACCCCAGGAGTGTGCTATTTAAATCTCACTTCCCACGTTCATATAGGAATTCCTGTTGTATGTGCTTTTAATTTAAAATTCAGTTCAGTTCAGTTCAGTCGCTCAGTCGTGTCCGACTCTTTGCGACCCCATGAATCGTAGCACACCAGGCCTCCCTGTCCATCACCAACTCCCGGAGGTCACTCAGACTCATGTCCATCAAGTCAGTGATGCCATCCAGCCATCTCATCCTCGGTCGTCCCCTTCTCCTCCTGCCCCCAATCCCTCCCAACATCAAAGTCTTTTCCAATGAGTCAACTCTTCGCATGAGGTGGCCAAAGTACTGGAGTTTCAGCTTTAGCATCATTCCTTCCAAAGAAGTCCCAGGGCTGATCTCCTTCAGAATGGACTAGTTGGATCTCCTTGCAGTCCAAGGGACCCTCAAGAGTCTTCTCCAACACCACAGTCCAGAAGCGTCAGTTCTTCGGCGCTCAGCCTTCTTCACAGTCCAGCTCTCACATCCATACATGATTACTGGAAAAACCATAGCCTTGGCTAGATGGACCTTAGTTGGCAAAGTAATGTTTCTGCTTTTGAATATGCTGTCTAGGTTGGTCATAACTTTTCTTCAAGGAGTAAACATCTTTTAATTTCATGGCTGCAGTCACCATCTGCAGTGATTTTGGAGCCCCCCAAAATAAAGTCTGACACTGTTTCCACTGTTTCTCCATCTATTTCCCATGGAGTGATGGGACCGGATGCCGTGATCTTCGTTTTCTGAATGTTGAGCTTTAAGCCAACTTTTTCGCTTTCCTCTTTTACTTTCATCAAGAGGCTTTTTAGTTCCTCTTCACTTTCTGCCATAAGGGTGGTGTCATCTGCATATCTGAGGTTAAAATTAGGGCCACTTAAAAGCATCTTTACATTAAAGTAAAATACTCATCTCTTCTCCTGAGAGAGGTGTAGTTTCCCATTTTCAGTTATTTTCAATAGCACTGCTGCAAACATTCTAGAACATGTCTTTGGTGAATTCATGGTTGCGTTTGTGCTGGGCACAGACCCAGGGGTGGACTTGGCGATCCTAAGATAGGCCTATAATCGTTACTAGAAGATGCTGTCGGGTCATCTCCCAAAGTGGTGTGTGTGAGCGTCCCCGTGACTCCGTTCCTTACAAACACATGGGTTTGTGAGTCCTTGGCATCTTTGCAAGGTCGTTTTTGCTTCTAGAAACCGGAGTTGTAAAGGAGGTCAAGGATATGGACAGAGCCTCAGTCCCATCCATCCACCTTCTGTGGAGAAGCACAGAGTAGCTTCAGCAATGGCCTTGGAAGAGGTCGGGCTGATTGTGAGCCCTTGCTTTCCAGTCAGTAGCATGGGCCTGGGGTGCACCCTTCCTGGGCCAGTGTGGCTCCAGGGATCCTCAGGGAGCACTTCCTCTGTGCTGGGTATCTGTGTCACTCCGTCCCCCACTGCTGGGAGGCGGCTGTTATCTCCCTCGATCAGCCGAAGCCACTGCGGCCCAGGGCTCACCAGGTCTCCGCTGGGATGGCCCTGGGACCAGGAGAATGTAGGCCCGCCCCACTCCTACCCTCTGTGCTGGACCTGAGTGTAGAGTCCTTTGAGGGAGACACGGGTATTGAAAAAAGGCAGGGATCTTCTCTCCAGCAGCCTTCCTGGGTGATGCTCCCCCGACACGCTGTCCCACAGTCTGCCCACACCCCCGGGTGTGACTATAAGGGGGTTGATCCCTGCTCCATTAACCACAGAGGGTTTGGACTGGTGTTCCCCCCGACAGACCCTCGGGACACCTTTTGTCTTTTTTTTTTTTTTTTTTTACCCTTTGTCTTAAAGGAAAGGAAAAGTGAAGTCGCTCAGTTGTGTCTGACTCTTTGCGACCCCGTGGACTGTAGCCTGCCAGGCTCCTCTGTCCGTGGGATTTTCCAGGCAAGGGTACTGGAGGGGGTTGCCATTCCTTCTCCAGAGGATCTTCTCGACCCAGGGATCGAACCTGGGTCTCCCACATTGCAGGCGGACGCTTTACTGTCTGAACCACCAGGGAAGCCTCATCTTGGTCTGGTTTAATTCAACTGATTTATCTAACTGGAGTGTCTCTGGTAGCAGCGACACTGTACCAGTCTAGCAGACATATAATAGCAGGCTATACGAATAGTCCTCAGATGCATCCCAGCTGAGAGGGGAGACGCGCCTTCCCCATCGAGCGCGGGATTGTTTCCGGTGATTGACCATCATGCTGCCCAGGGGTCCGGAGAAGGAGGCCTGGAGATCTGAACCTCCCTGGGGCTCCCTGGCATAGGACCACACCACGTCCCCACAACTCTTCCCCACCCTCCAGGGCCTTGCCAAAGGACCTGCGTGGCCCCTTCTCTCCCTCTGCCCAGCTCACCCCCATACTCCCAGTTACATAGACTTCGGGTGGATTTTCCCCTGACCAGCCCCTTAGCAGCCCAGCATCCACAGAACCGCACCCCCTCCCCCTCACACACCGCAGCACCCTCTGGCTCAAGATCCTTTTCTCTCTAAAGACTAGGCCCCTCCACTCAGGCCCAGGCCTCCCATGGCTGACTGATGGCATTCAGGCCCACGGGAGCGGCCCCCGCCCTCCGGTGTGTACCGCCGGAGCCCCGTGTCCAGACCCTCCTGCAGCGAGTGTGTGTGGATCCCCTCCCCAGTAAAACCTGCTGCTCCTGGAGTGTCCCTGGGGATGTCAGACTTTGGGACACTCTTGCCCTCTCATAGTGGCTGAGCCAGGAATAAGCCCTCCTGGCGGGCGGCCCTGCCTTGCTGGCCTCGGTGGAGACTCCTGGGCTTGCCTCACTTTTTGTAATTGTTTTGCAGCCACACCCTGCCCTCTCTGGGCTCCTTGATATGCAAGGCTGGCTTTGAAGTCGCAGGGAGCTCAGAGGAAGTCCCTGGGGTGCGAGCAGAGCCGCAGCGATGATGGGGTCCCCAGGACCCTGGGGGGTGTTTGCCTCATGATGGCTCCCTATCGCCATGGGTGCCCAAACAGAACCTTCTGTTCTGGAAACCCCAGTACGGGGGAGGCGACTCGACACTCCTCTTCCGTCATGACAGGTGTCCCCAGCTTTTGAAAAGATCCCCACCTTTGGGGGATACAGAGCACATGGGGAATATCAGCTCTGCTTTTTAGGATGCTGTTGTTGTTTAATCGCTAAGTCGTGTCCGACTCTTTGCGTCCCTATGGACTTTAGCCTGCCAGGCTCCTCTTTCCTGAGATTCTCCAGGCGAGAGCACTGGCGTGGGTTGCCGTGGGATGGAACCTGAGTCTCCTGCCTTGGCAGGCAGATTCTTCACCACTGAGCCACCGGGGAAGTCCTTTTAAGACAATATGGACCACAATAATAGTATCACCAGTGATGGTCGGGAGGCCTGCGATGTCCCAGGTAGATGTTTGACCGCACAGGCTACCTTCACAACCAGCCCGTTTCAGAGCAGAGCCTGCGGCTCAGAGAGTTTCAGAAACTGGCCCAAATGGGAAGTCATTGAACCGGGACTGCCTCATCTGCACCCCCGAAGCCCCGTCCACCAGACTCCAAGCCCAAGTTTTCCCTGCAGTACTTCACGGCTTCTCATCAAAGATGCACTTGTTCATTTTTTCGTTCACATATTTGTCAAGTGCTTTTGGTGGCTCAGCTGGTGAAGAATCCGCCTGCAATGTGGGAGACATGGGTTTGATCCCTGGGTTGGGAAGATCCCTGGAGAAGGGAAAGGCTACCCGCTGTAGTATTCTGGCCTGGAGAATTCCATGGACTGTATAGTCATGGGGTCTCAAAGAGTCAGACACGACTGAGTGACTTTCACTTCTCACTTTTCTTTGTACTAGGCTTCCCCGGTGACTCAGCTGGTAAAGAATCCTCCGGCAATGCAGGAAACCCAGTTTCGATCCCTGGGACGGGAAAAATCCCCTGGAGAAGGGAAAGGCTGCCCACTCCAGTATTCTTGCCTGGAGAATTCCATGGACAGAGGAGCCTGGTAGACAGCCCATGGGGTCACAAAGAGTCAGACGCAACTGAGCGACCCACACTTTCACTTTCACATTCTTTCATGCTAGAGACACAGCTGGAGGCACTGGGACGGGGCAGTGAGTGGGGCAGATGGAAGTCCCTGCCCCCAGGGGGGCTGACCATCCAGTCGGAGAGCAGCGTAAACAGCACCCAAAAGGCGAGTGTCAGGGGGAGAGAGACTGAACCGCCAGGGAGATGGGAGCCGAGGTCAGGAGCCCGGCCACGTGGAACCGGTGACATGTAAGCCGGGCTCTGGACCTGTCCTCTGGGCCAGTAGCGTCCCAGATGGGAGAGCAGGAGGTCCAGGCCTCCTGGAGCCGCTGGGTGGGCCAGGTGGGGCCCGCTTACTGCCCCGGGGCTTGTGGTGGGCGTGGTCCCGGGACATCTGTAACTGGCCTGGGTCCCCCCAGCAGGCCCTTTATTGGAGTCCATTCTTGGGCAGTTGGGCTCCCCAAGGGGAGCCATTCAGAGGCAGGGCGTGGCACAGCGGGGGCTGCCCCGCACAAAGGGAGCCCCGGAGGCATCTGCATGTGAAAGGCGGGGAGGGGGGCATTTACTGCATCCTGTCTCGGGCACTAAAGCACAGCTGCGGGGGACCCTCGGCCCAGCCTTTTCGCGGCAGCGGAAGGAAGCAGGGCCCGCCTTGGCCGAGCAGCCTCATAAAGCAATTGCCACCCAGGACTCACAGACCCGCAGCCGCTGCTTCCAAATGTGCACACAAGCCCTGCGACCCTGTGAAAGTCAGGCCCCGCCCCTCAGGCCTTAGGGTCCAGGGATCAGGGCCAGGGGGCTTGGCTGAAGCTCGGCTTCCTTGATGGTCAGCGCCGCCCCCACCTCGCTCCATCAGACCCCAAGACACAGCCAACCGAAAGTGGCTCCCTGTGTCCCCCGCCCCATCCCCCAGGTGTGGCCCAGTGCCTGCCGGAGGGGCTCTTGAGGCTCTCAGAGGGGACAGGCCCCTTGTTCTGAGTTCATTTACGCCAGAAACAGCTCTGCTGAGTCAGCCTGGACCTTGGACAAGGGGCGTTTGTCTGGAATGCCCCGTCGCCGTGCTGCTGATGTCAGGGGCTGACTTCAGAGCTGGGGGCCCCGGAGGGGGCGAGTGCGCAGTGGCCCTCTCCCAGGCCCAGTGCTTGTTGTATAACATCTACAGTTTAATCTTCACAAGCCAGAGGTGCTTCCTTCTTGTGAACAGACCCACTCAGTGCCTGAATGGAGGGGGGCGGGGCTGGGACTTGCTCAGAGAGCGGGGGTCAGCTCCCCTGCTGGGGCAGGTGCCGCCCCCCCCCTGCCCCCCAGAAGGTAGGAGTTCGCTCTGGCTGGCAGGGACCTGGGTCCGAGTCCCAGCCCAGCACTGTGGCTGTAATGTGGTCTCCGGCAAGTTCTTTAGGCTTTCTGTGCGTCCGTTTCATCTCCTGGAAGCTGTTGTAACTGCCCTGCTGTTGTAACATCCATCCTGGATGTCCTGGGGACCTCTGGCAGGACAGCCAGCCTCGGTTCCCCCCACCCCCCACCCCCTGGCTCCCTTCGCTGGTTAAACCATGCCTTCTTTCTTATCGGTTGCCCCAGCTCATCTGCTGTCTGCATCTGCTGTCCCAGGTGCCGTGAGCATCTGGCTTCCCGTCCAATTGCCTGCCTTGAGGGCCTGAATGTCCCCAGCACCCAGCCCTGGGTCTGCCAGAGGTGTGGTTGTCTTTGTTACCACCGTCATTCACGGGGCATTTGCAACGTGCTTCAGAACAATCCTGGCAAGTAGCTTCTGCCAATGCCCCATTTTACAGAAGTGGAAACTGAGGTTGGAGAGGGTTAGGTGACAAGCCTTGGTCTCACACAGGGACAGGGTGGTGGAGGTGCTGTGGGTGTGTCTGCTTCCCGAGCTGAGGCCCCCTTACCCCAAGAATACTTGGTCTCTGTCCCCTGCAGTGCCCAGCCCGTGACCAGCCAGTGACCACATCAGGGGAGAACTGACTGCCAGCTGACCTTGCAAGGCTGGGGAGTGGTCCACAGACCCCTTGGCTCCTGAAAACGTGTCCTTTAAGCGCCTCGTGTCCCTCTGGGCTCGGTCTCCCCCTCTATGAAAGGAAGCACTAGACTGGATAGTCTGCAAGTCTCCTCTGGTTTGTGGATTCCCGTGCATCTGATTCTAAATTTCGTTTATCTAACTAGTAAAGCGATGCTGTGAGCTCGGTGTGACTCTCTGATCAGAGCTCAGAGGCTCAGGCAAGTCAGAGCGAGAACCCACTGGATGGCAGTCGGGGGCGGCCCCAGGCGGGGAAGGTGTGCCTATGTTTCGCAAGGACCCTGGCTCTGGGCCTGCCCGACGTTTCTATTTGACTGTCCCCCTCCTTCTCCGCTGTTCCCGAGGCCACTGGCTGGCTGGCCCACACTGAGGCTCAGCCAGGGCCACCTCTGTGCGTCACTGCCTGTGTTCTCTCTCTTCTCTCCGTCCAGACTTTGGACTCCCGTTTCTTGCCTGGACTCTTGACGACAAACTGTGCCCAGCAGAGGGCCAGATGGAGAGTGGGCAGGGACCTCCCGGTACCCCGCAGCGGGCCGTCGCAGGCTGGCCGAAAGGTCTGCCCTGGTGGAAAGAAGCGGGAGGTGCAGCCTGGCAAATGCTTCCCGGCAGCCCTGTGTTCACGGCCCCTGGTGACGTCAGCACATGCTAGGGCCCACTGTGCCCCTCCCCCCTGAAGAGCTGGGAGGCTGGACGCTACCCCATTTCATGGCTGGGATTTCAGACTCCCGAGTCTGGCCCAGGGATGCCTGGCCCAGGACCCCAGCTGGGAAGCCAGACCCCCTTCTCAAGTGGCAAAAGCCCTTCTGTCCATGCTCCAGCTAGAGGGCAGCTCCCTGACCCCAAGCTGATGCCCGTTCATCTGGGCACACGGGGAGCTGGGCCGGCTTCCTCCCTCCCAGAATCAGCGTGGCTGCCCCTTGGTGTGCGAGAATAATGGTATTTTTCTTTTTTTCCTCCGTCTTCCTTCCTTCTTCCCTCCCTCGTTCTTTCTCTTTCTTTCTCCCTCTCCCCACCACCTCCCTCCTTTCCTTTCTTCTTTTTTAAATGACGGTGTTTCTCGCTGCAGGACTGCCCCTGCTCTGCGCGTGGGCTCCCGTGTGACCCTATGATAAAATAGCCAGTCCTTAGAACAGACGCCCTTTGCACGTTTCAGTTTTCCCAATGTGTGCAGTCCATCTCCGTGGCTTTCCAAAAGGGAAGCAGCCACAGATCTCAACATCAGAGAGTGACTGGCGCTGCCGTGGAGCCCCGCCATGTAACAAAGATCTGGAGGCCAAGAGATGGGGCAACCAGGGCTCCTATTCTCTGAGGATCTTCACTGGGCACTGCTGCCCGGGTTTCAGTTCATAATGACTGCCCCCGAGGGTGTTGCAGATGTCCTTTCCTTCTCTTGGAAACCCGAACCACAGAGATTCATTTATCTGCAGCTGTGGCCATTTTTTATGGAAAGAGGGGCTTGTTTCCACCAGGTAGTGGTGGAGAGTTGAGTTGTGGCCCTCGGGGTAGGGGCGCAGAGCAGGCAGTGTGGGTCAGGGAGGCGGGAATGTGGGGAACATGCTCTTCCCCTCCCCTCCTTCCACCCGTCCTGGCATGTTTCTCCCGTCTCAGGTCAGCGCTTCAGGCTGCTGGACATGGAGATGGTCCCCGGTAGAGACTTCACCCCAGGGTGGGCCAGTGGACCTCACACAGCTCTTGTGAAGACCAGCCCAGTTCAGTTCAGTTCAGTTCAGTTGCTCAGTCGTGTCCGACTCTTTGCGACCCCATGAACTGCAGCACGCCAGACCTCCCTGTCCATCACCAACTCCTAGAGACCACCCAAACCCATGTCCATTGAGTCGGTGATGGCATCCAACCATCTCGTCCTCTGTCATCCCCTTCTCCTGCCTTCAATCTTTCCCAGCATCAGGGTCTTTTCAAATGAGTCAGCTCTTGGCATCAGGTGGCCAAAGTATTGGAGTTTCAGCTTCAACATCAGTCCTTCCAATGAACACCCAGGACTGATCTCCTTTAGGATGGACTGGTTGGATCTCTTTGCAGTCCAAGGGACTCTCAAGAGTCTTCTCCAACACCACAGTCCAAAAGCATCAATTCTTCGGCACTCAACTTTCTTTATAGTCCAACTCTCACATCCATACATGACCACTGGAAAAACCAAAGAGTCGGACATGACTGAGTGACTGAACTGAACTGAACTGAACTGACTAGGCAGACCTCCGTTGACTAATGTCTCTGCTTTTTAGTATGCTGTCTAGGTTGGTCATAACTTTTTTAAGCGTCTTTTAATTTCATGGCTGCAATCACCATCCGCAGTGATTTTGAAGCCCAAAAAAATAAAGTCAGCCACTGTTTCCACTATTTCCCCATCTATTTGCCGTGAAGTGATAGGACTGGATGCCATGATCTTCGTTTTCTGAATGTTGAGCTTTAAACCAACTTTTTCACTCTCCTCTTTCACCTTCATCAAGAGGCTGTTTAGTTCTTCACTTTCTGCCATAAGGATGGTGTCATCTGCATATCTGAGGTTATTGATATTTCTCTCGGCAATCTTGGTTCCAGCTTGTACTTCTTCCAGCCCAGCATTTCTCATGATGTACTCTGCATATAAGTTAAATAAGCACGGTGACAATATACAGCCTTGATGTACTCCTTTCTCGATTGGAACCAGTCTGTTGTTCCATGAAGACCAGCCCAGGGGTGCGTAAATTAAAGGACATGGACCCTGCTTTCTCTGTGGTCAGGAGAAGTCACCATCCCCTACCCTCGTTTGTCGCTTCAAGTTCGACCTGCCAGCCTGCATCCTTCCCTACGTGCCCAGGAGCCCACCCAGCTTGAGGCCTCCTCTCCTTCACCATCCTGTGAGGGGTCCCTCTCCTCGGGGTGGGAATAAGGTTTGGAGTCACCATCAGCCTAGCCTTCCAGACCCCCACCCATTTCCCTCCCACCCCTGTCAGTAGGACCCAGCCCATGCTCCTGGGAGGCCCAGGTGTAGGAGCAGCGGACGGGAGGGCCTGCCAGCAGCGGGGGCCTCTCTGCTTGGTGATGGGGTGGCTGGAGCGCGGGTGGGGGCGGGCCCTGACTTCTCTGAGCAGTGGGGGCGGGGGGTGGGGGCAGGGAACGAGATCAGGGAGCCTGTCTGCTGGCCACTTACTGGCCAATATTCTCCGCACATGCTGAGCGAGCTCTGACCATGGGCCAGGCCCAAGCCGGCACCTCGAAGATCTCCCTGGAGCTTCAGCATGTGAGGCTGTTATCATCCCATCTTCCAGATGAGGAAACTGAGCTCCAGGGAGAAGAAATAGCTTGTGGAGGTGCCACAGCCCAGTCATCAGGCCCTGGAGCACCTCCTGGTCGCTCCTTGACCTGGCCTCCCGCTCAGTATTAGAGCGTCTTTCATATGCATTTGTCCCGCGGCTGCAGGAAGGCACAAGTTGCCCTGTGTCGCTGTGCAGAGGCCCCTCCTACTGTCTACCCATCTGGACTCAGGAGGGTCCACTGTGCTTTCCCTAACCCCAACTCCAGCCCTAACCCTAACAGATGCTGAAGCAATGCTCCCCACGGGCAGGGTTGGCAGTGAGCCCTCCCGAGATTCCCTGGGTGCTAGAATGACTTAGTTCCATTAGAATTTGGATCCCTTAAGTGCTTCTCACAGGAAAGCAGTGCCATGTTTCAAGAGCTGTGAAAGCCAAGTGGGACAGACTCTGCCTGGGAGAGGACAGAAGTCTGGGGGGCCTTCCTGGAGGAAGGGACATACGAACCAGGCTTTGAAGGATGCGTAGGATTTGCCATAGGGGATGGGTGACGGCAAAGACTCAGGGTGATGTGAGGGCCTTCGAGGTCAGATGAAGGTGAGAGGTGGCTGGGGCGGGGTGGGGACTGAGCTCCGAGGGGCCTTCCCCAGGGCAGTCTCCTTGCCGCTGTCCAGCTCCTCTGTGGTGAGCCCAGAGGGCACTAGGTGGTGGAGCTGTGCCAAGGTCAGCCAGGATGTCCAGTAATCGTCCCAGCGCTCTACCTGCTCCCAAGCGATAATGAGAGGGTTTCCATTATTTTCGGGTGAGCGCCCCTGGCAGATGCCGACAGCTAGCAGATGTGTGAGGTCCAAGGTGATTTGCAAGGGACCCGCTCATGTGATGATCGGTAATGGCATCAGGCGACGCTGTCACTCAGAGCTTGTCCTGGCCTCTGGGAGGAGGTAAAGGTCAGTTCAAAGAGCCGGTGCGCCCACGGGAAGTAGGGGCAAGTCCCCACCCGCTCCGGGCGGGGTCCCGGGAGGCAGTCTGGAAGTGGACTGAGAACGTGGCTGTGGTCTCAGAGGGGACGTCCGGCCGAGCCCCGCTCTGGCTGCCAGGGCCCTGCGGTAGGACCCAGGTGTAGGAGCAGCGGACGGGAGGGCCTGCCAGCAGCGGGGGCCTCTCTGCTTGGTGATGGGGTGGCTGGAGCGCGGGTGGGGGCGGGCCCTGACTTCTCTGAGCAGTGGGGGCGGGGGGTGGGGGCAGGGAACGAGATCAGGGAGCCTGTCTGCTGGCCACTTACTGGCCAATATTCTCCGCACATGCTGAGCGAGCTCTGACCATGGGCCAGGCCCAAGCCGGCACCTCGAAGATCTCCCTGGAGCTTCAGCATGTGAGGCTGTTATCATCCCATCTTCCAGATGAGGAAACTGAGCTCCAGGGAGAAGAAATAGCTTGTGGAGGTGCCACAGCCCAGTCATCAGGCCCTGGAGCACCTCCTGGTCGCTCCTTGACCTGGCCTACCGCTCAGTATTAGAGCGTCTTTCATATGCATTTGTCCCGCGGCTGCAGGAAGGCACAAGTTGCCCTGTGTCGCTGTGCAGAGGCCCCTCCTACTGTCTACCCATCTGGACTCAGGAGGGTCCACTGTGCTTTCCCTAACCCCAACTCCAGCCCTAACCCTAACAGATGCTGAAGCAATGCTCCCCACGGGCAGGGTTGGCAGTGAGCCCTCCCGAGATTCCCTGGGTGCTAGAATGACTTAGTTCCATTAGAATTTGGATCCCTTAAGTGCTTCTCACAGGAAAGCAGTGCCATGTTTCAAGAGCTGTGAAAGCCAAGTGGGACAGACTCTGCCTGGGAGAGGACAGAAGTCTGGGGGGCCTTCCTGGAGGAAGGGACATACGAACCAGGCTTTGAAGGATGCGTAGGATTTGCCATAGGGGATGGGTGACGGCAAAGACTCAGGGTGATGTGAGGGCCTTCGAGGTCAGATGAAGGTGAGAGGTGGCTGGGGCGGGGTGGGGACTGAGCTCCGAGGGGCCTTCCCCAGGGCAGTCTCCTTGCCGCTGTCCAGCTCCTCTGTGGTGAGCCCAGAGGGCACTAGGTGGTGGAGCTGTGCCAAGGTCAGCCAGGATGTCCAGTAATCGTCCCAGCGCTCTACCTGCTCCCAAGCGATAATGAGAGGGTTTCCATTATTTTCGGGTGAGCGCCCCTGGCAGATGCCGACAGCTAGCAGATGTGTGAGGTCCAAGGTGATTTGCAAGGGACCCGCTCATGTGATGATCGGTAATGGCATCAGGCGACGCTGTCACTCAGAGCTTGTCCTGGCCTCTGGGAGGAGGTAAAGGTCAGTTCAAAGAGCCGGTGCGCCCACGGGAAGTAGGGGCAAGTCCCCACCCGCTCCGGGCGGGGTCCCGGGAGGCAGTCTGGAAGTGGACTGAGAACGTGGCTGTGGTCTCAGAGGGGACGTCCGGCCGAGCCCCGCTCTGGCTGCCAGGGCCCTGCGGTAGGCCCCCTGTCCCCAGGGTTCCGGGGTGTTGGGGGACGGGGATGGCCTGTCCTGTCCTGGAGCCGGGCCCAGCCCGATGCCAACGTCCCTGGGGCTCGCTGCCCTTGGGAGGCCCGTGGCAGGCTCTGCCACGGCCCTGAAGCCACGCCTGGCTCCTGCTCTCCTGACGCTGGGTTTGTGTGTTCCAGGCCGTCCAAGGCTGAATCTGATTAAGCAGCGACCCCTCCAGAGATACCGAGGCCCTGGCTCCTCCGCTGTCTTAGTCTGCCGGAACAGAGGACCGCAGTCCTGGGGGGCTCAGTGACAGAGGTTTATCTCCCCCTAGTCCTGAAGTCTGGGCATCCGAGATCGAGGTGCCCTAGGGTGGGTTTTCTGGGGGAGCCCTCTTCCCGGCTTGCTAGGCGGCCCCCTTTGACTGTGCCCTGAAGTGGCCTCCTCTCTGTGGTCGCAGAGGGATCCCTGTCCTCTCTGGCTGTGATCCTGTCCTGTCCCGGCCCCACCCTTTCGTCCTCTCCTAACCTTCTTTTATCTCCTGAGGGGGTCAGCCTACGAGATGAGGGGCGGGACACCGTTGAGCCCAGAGTGGCTCATACGCTATGTGACCTTCTCAGGCCTCTGCCTCCCAGAGCGCCTAGTTTCTCATCCCTGGGACGGGCTCCTGGTTCTTGTCTCCATAGCTCGCAGACTCAATTTGGCAGGGGCTTAGCGTCTTGTGCGCTCCAGGCTCCTAGCCCGGGGGGTACATGTGGGGGACACAGGTGTCCAAAGGGGGCTCTGCCCTCAAAGGGTGAGGATGACATCAGATCACAGATACCGACCCCCAGGGCAAGGCCGAATGTAATGTATTCATCCTTTACTATTTTTAATAATAATAATGAATAATACTCCAGAGCTTCCCTGATGGTTCAGTGGTAAAAAAAAAAAAATAATCCACCTACAATGCAGATGACGCAGGCGATGATAGTTGGATCCCTGGGTCGGGAAGATCCCCTGGAGGAGAAAATGGCAACCCACACCAGTCTTCTTGCCTGGAGAATCCCATGGACAGAGGAGCCTGGCGGGCTACAGTCCGAAGGGTTGCAAAGAGTCAGACAGGACCGAGCATGCACGCATCCATCCAACCAGTACTTTCTTTACTTTTAGTAATTAAGAAAAATGAAGAGACGACCTGGGACTCGTGCCAGAAAGCGAAACGAGGGTGTGGTCAGGGACGTGAATGGACAGACCTGCAGTGAGGGGCCTTCCCCAAGCATTTCCCACCTCTGTCCAGGGGCTGATTCAGTCCTAAAACTAGTAATTTTATTTTATTTTTAATTGGAGGATAATTACTTTACAATATTGTGTTGGTTTCTGCCATACAACAACGTGAATCAGCCAGAGGTGTACATACGTCCACTCCCTCTTTCACCTCCCATCCCACCCCACCCCTCTAGGGGGTCACAGAGCCCCGGGGTGAGTTCCGTGGGTCATACAGCAAATTCCCACTGGCTGTCTTTTTACATATGGTAGTGTAGAGGCTTCCATGTTACTGTCTCCATTTGAGTAGTTTTGATTTTAAAGCAACGCGTCTTCAGTAAACGTACGTTGTGTGTCTGCGGAGAACAGTGTCTGCAGTGAGTTCCGTTGTTTACCTGTGTCATGGGCATCGGAGCTGTGTTTGGAATAGCAGCTGCGAGGTCCTGTCATCTCACCGTCACACCGATTGCTCACTGTTCTGAGAAGGTCACATCGTAATCCATTAGCAATAATTAGTCCCCCGGCACCCGCTGCCTTCTTCCCTCAACTGCTCCATTAACTTGGGTGCGGATCGCACATCCCAGGCGCCAATCAGTGGAAGATCTGTCTGCAATATACAAGGTGATGCTATTAGTTACAATATATTAACTGCCTAATTTAAAAATACAAAAGCTGTCTTTATGAAGGGCAATTAACCACTAAGCGTAATTGATAATTCATAACCCCCTGATTAGGAAAGACAAATACTAAGAAAGGACTGAATCACCTGGGCTGCCGATTGTACGACATTGTCAGCCTCTCCGTCTGCGTTTGTCCACCCTGTTGTCAGTAGGGCCTGACGTTTCTTCCCAGGTCTCACCTGTCGGCTCCGGCGCTTGGCGGGTCTGGAGGCTCACCGTCACTTGGGAGTGCATGTCTTCACCACCGAGTGGGGTGCAGTGAAGGGGGTGCAGGCTCGGGGCACCCTCAGGGGAAGCAGTATGCATGGTCCTAAGGCAGGGTGCCTTTCACCAGCTGTCATCTGGACTTGCCATCACTTGGTCATTCAGCAGACACTTGTCAGTGGCCTGCGTGGGCCCAGCCATCAGACCTCGTTCCTGACCTCATGGAGCATGCGAGTCTGGGAGAGAGACGCTGAACAAATGCCAGCGTGAGATGGTTGGAGATACGGGTTGGCGTCAGAAAGAAAAGCAGTCTAGAGACAGAGTGGGGCAGCGTTGCCCAGATGGGCGGAGAAGGGGGCGTTGGGCAGACCGTTCTCCTTTTCCCTAGGGTTTCTCGGACCTCCTGACTAGCAGCCTGGTGACTTCCGTGGCCCCTGCCACGCTCTCAGTAGATGCCAAATCTGAGGGCTCCCTCGCCACGGCCCGGGGTGCATCTAGGGAGGGCCGTGTGCTCCGGACCAGGCCGGGTCGCCACCAGCCCGCTGGCCCCCTTGCTTGGGGCCTGGGCTCGCCCGCAGCACTGACTGTTGCAGGGCCCCCCTTCCTTCTGGAGGTCCCTGTTCCTTTGTCTCCTTGCTTCCCTTCCAGTCTCAGCTCCAGAGCTGTCTCCTCCCTGGGGAGGCCTCCTGGCCTGCCCACGCTGCCTGGCCGTCCTGTCTCCTCACCTCTGGTTCTTCCTGTCCCCTCACACTGACTGTTGCAGGGCCCCCCTTCCTTCTGGAGGTCCCTGTTCCTTTGTCTCCTTGCTTCCCTTCCAGTCTCAGCTCCAGAGCTGTCTCCTCCCTGGGGAGGCCTCCTGGCCTGCCCACGCTGCCTGGCCGTCCTGTCTCCTCACCTCTGGTCCTTCCTGTCCCCTCTCGTCCTGATCCCAGCGCCCCTCCTGTGCGTGTTCTCCCACCTCACGCACTGACTGAGGGCTCCAGGGTCAGAGAACCCACTGGCGGGCACCGTGGCGTGTCCGTGTGCCAGTCAGTAGGTGCTCAGTTGCTGTCGGCAGAAGGGTTCAGTGTTATTTCCCTGGGTTCTCTCTGGGCGTCGGCTTTTGTGACTTGGCCTTCGCAGAGCCTGCCCAGGTCAGCGGGGCTGCAGGGCCTCCCGTGAGCCCAGACAGGCTGTCAGAGCTGCTGACGCCGCGGGCATCCCTGGCTCCCGTCCCGCTAGCTCACCCGTGCGCCCAGTGACTCCATCTGGCTGACCTGTCTTCAGTGACAGCGGTGAGACAGCACACCTCAGGCATGGTCCCCCGGCCTTTTCACTTTGGAGAAATGTGGATACTCGGGGGTTAGCTCAGATGCTCAGTGGAGATGCTCACTGGGGTGGGAGGGCCCGGAGGGGTGGCCGGGACGCTTGGAGGGGACCTCCACCAGGCTGAGCAGCGTGGTGTGGTGCGGAGAGGTGTCGAGTGGCTCCCGGGAGGCGGGTGTATTGGCACGTGTGAAGAGGCAGTGTGTCCCAGGTGGAGGGGCATGGCTGTGTCCCAGGCAGAAGCAGAGGTCACGTCGGAACTCAGGGTGTCTCAGGTGTGCCAAGCTCGGCGAGGATGAGAAGGGTCTTCTCCAGCTCAGAAACCCCAGGGTCCGGTCAGGCTGTTGAGGCCCAGCTCAGGGGCCCGTGGAGACCCGGCTCGCTCTGAACTGTTCCCTGGAGAAGAAGCACCCATCCAGGCCCCTCCCAGGGCGGCCAGGCCGCCTGCTGACAGCCCCCTCCCCGGCCTGTCTCCCCCCTGCAGACTGAAACGGTCCCAGCTGAAGGTGAGATTTTGCACCAACGAGTCGCAGAAGTCGCGGGCGGACCTGGTGAGGCAGCTGCGGCGGCTGGGCTTCGACGTCTCCGAGGGCGAGGTGACTGCCCCGGCCCCCGCCGCCTGCCTGATCCTGAAGCAGCGAGGCCTGCGGCCACACCTGCTTGTCCACGACGGTAGGCTGCCCTTGGGCCCCCAGGGTGGGTGAAGACACCCCCTTTCCAGCTGGGGGCTGGGGAGGACACAGAGGGAGCACCTAGCCCTTGTTAGACCCGTGGGCCTTGAGTCGAACCCAGAGGCTCCCTGCTGGGACCCTGGCCCCATCCATCCTGGCATCATCCTGGGCCTGGGAGTCGGGGTGGGGTGGGGTGGTGGTCAGAGGCAGGGTCCATATGGCTCCGTGGGCGGCAGGAAAACCCTGGGTCTGTTTTCTGTGATCCAGGATGGAGCAAGGTGGCAGGAAATTGTCAAGGAGGGCAAGATTTTAGCCTCTGGGGTCTGTGTCTGTGTGTGAGAGAAAGACAGACAGACAAATAGAACAGATACAAAGCTAGGTCTGTAGGTTTCGGAACCGTATTTGTGAAAACCAGCCCCATGCTCTGGCTAATGGCACAGGTTTACTTGCTAACATCAGTCTGAAGACAAGGACAGAGTTCCTTTGACCCTCAGCTGGGAGTTTTGCTGAAATGAAGAAGAAAGAACAGTATTACCTCGGACCTTCTGAATATTTAAAAAGAAGAGACAGTACACGCTTCAAAATTCAGGACACTTTTCTGTCGTTGCACAGAGCCTTCCTGCTTCCTTCCTCTGCGCTTGGCGTTGTTATTTACAAATCTGCGGCAGAGGCAAGCACGTTTTTCTACCCCAGGACAGGGGTAGGGGACTCCCAGAAATGGAGAGAGCCCCTGAAGATCTGGAGGCCAAGTCCACAGCTCTGGCACCAGTCGAGGGCGACATGCCCAGCCTTTAGAAACTGTTTTTCTTGAAATGCTTCCTCTGTGATCTGGGATCCTTGCCAGCATCTTTAGAACAGGTCCTTAAAGTAACAGAAAGATTTAAGAGAGAAAATCCTCCCCTCCCCGGGGCAGGGGCAGAGGGTGGGGATGGACCTACCAGAGATGAGAGGGAAACTCAGCGTTCCCCTTGAAGACGACGTTCATCAGTGAGCCCAACAGGCAGATGTTGGAGCTCGAGAAGCTGTGGGGGAAGCCAGATGCCCTTCGTCGCCTGTTCTCTTGTATCTGTGTTTTGCACAGGTGTTCCTGTCTTTTCAGACCTTGAATCATTTTCAGGTTTTATTGTCGATGAATTCCACCTCCCCCTCCCCAACTTTGTTATGAGGATTTTCAAACAGACAGCAAAGCAGAAATAATTTTATTTAGAATATTTGTTTGCCCTTCACCTTGACTTTACCAATGACATTTTGCCATGCTTTCTTCATTATACATCTCCCATCCCTCCATCCATCTATCCATCTTTATCTTCTTGATGCATCTCAAAGTCACTTGCAGACTTTGCTGGTGGTTGTTATTCCTAAGTCGTTCGGTTGTGTCCGACTCTTTGCGACCCCATGGACTATAGCCCGCCAGGCTCCTCTGTCCATGGGATTTCTCAAGCATGAATACTGGAGTGGATTGCCATGCCCTCCTCCAGGGGATCTTCCCGACCCAGGGATCGAACCCTTCTCTCTCCCTCTTTTCAGGAGTCCGCTCGGAATTTGATCAGATCGACACGTCCAACCCAAACTGTGTCGTAATTGCAGACGCCGGAGAAGGCTTTTCTTATCGAAACATGAATAAAGCTTTCCAGGTGCTCATGGAGCTGGAAAACCCCGTGCTCTTCTCACTGGGAAAAGGGTAAGTCGGCTTCGGGGAGTCATTTCTGGCCACTCCGGGTGATGCTCCGTGGGCCTCTCTGACTTAAGGAATCAGCAGAGAAGCTGGGAAGGGTGGGCGTGGGGTGGACGCAGTGTGGCTCCTTCTTCTTCCCTCTCTTTTTCTTGCCTTTTCCCCTTCATTTTGGCATCCGTGTCTTTTGATAACTTTTGAACAGAGACCTGGTCTTCAGCTGGTTGGTCAAGCGTCCCTGTGACCATGAGGCTGGGAGTAGCCGGGGGCAGGGGCGGGACCCCTGGAGATCAGGGTGGCCGTCCTGAGTTTCGGTTATTGTGACAGGACATAGCTCAGGGCTGATGGGTTGTGCCAAGGAGACGGACGCCGAGCAGTGAAGATAGGCTTGGGGGCCTGTGTGCTCTTGTCTGGGCCCCGCATCTCTGGTGGCGGAGCAGCTTGTTATTCTGTCGTCCCAGTCTGCAGCCTGGGCCTCACCATCTCTTTCAAAACACTGTGTTGATTATTTCTCTTAACCTCTTTTATCACCAAGAACAACACATCTTCATTGAAGAAAAACTGTTGAATACAGATGAGTGAAAAGAGGAAAACAGCATTTTCAGTCCCACTGCAGGAGAGAACAGTGGCCAGCATTTTGGTGTGTGTCCTTCCCAGCAGTTTTCCGTGCAGAAATCATTACACCTGGGTGTGTTCACAGCATCAGTATCTAACTCGACCTAGTTCTGTCTCGCAGTTTTAGTGGTTCACCGAATATTCTGTGAAGCACTTTGCATACAATAGGGCTTCCCTGGTGGCTCAGGGGGTAAAGAATCCGCCTGCAATGTGGGAGCCCCGGGTTCAATCCCTGGGTTGGGAAGACCCCCTGGAGGAGGGAATGGCAATCCACTCCAGTACTCTTGCCTGGAGAATCCTGTGGACAGAGGAGCCTGGAGGGCTACAGTCCACGGGGTCGCAAAGAGGCGGACGTAACTGAGCGGCTAACACTTCCGTATGAGAAGTAGACGTCTCTGCAGCGAGGTTGTTCCTGTTAATTGTTTTACAGGCTCTCCTGTACTTGTCCTAGGTTGTTTCTGATCTTCTCCCTGAGTAAGGCCGTGATCAGCCTTTCTGGCATTTCGGGTGGTGTGTATTTTTTGAGGTTCTTGGTGCGTGTTGCCAAGTTGCTTTCCAGAAGGCAGTGCAGGTTTGTTCTGTCCTCCGTGGAAGCAGCACTAGGGTTTTAGAGTCACAGGGGTGCTGTGGAACCCGAGCCCAGAGTTGTGCGCAGGGCAGGAATTCTGTGGCCATCTCTGGGGAAGCCTTTCCCAGCTGAGGTGCTTCTGGTGACTGGGGACTTCCTACCTCTGCCTGCCGAATGGGGGTGGCTATTCCAGTAGACACGAGGGGGAGTTTTTATCTGGCTGCTGGCCATTGCTAAGCACTCTATATAGTTCACCGTGTTTAATTCTGACCACAACACTGTGAGCTGTAGGCAGCATCATTGCCATTTTACAGATGGGTATATCAGGGCATAGGGAGGTGAGGTAAGCCACGGTCACCCCATCGGTCAGTGCAGGCCAGGAGTGCCCCCCAGAGCCTGTGCTCTGTCACTTTTCAGCTCCATTCTAGAGCAGGTGTTGGGTTCACACAAGATCTTAAACTTTTTTTGAGGTCATTTTAAAAATTGGAAGACTTTACATAAAATAACTGGATTCCTGGATTCTCTTGAAAAATCAAAAGATCTGAGGGTACTCACCCCACATTCCCGAATGCACTGCCGCTTGGTGGAGCCACTGGTCCCTCAGCTCTGGTGCAGCAGAGACCCCACCACGACCTCCTGCCCATCTCCAGGCTTCAGGGTCTGGAAAGCCCTTTGGAAGAGTAAGGGTCGGCTGACGTTCATCTTTTACCGAGAGTTGCTTTTCTCATGGTAGAGAAATATTTCTTCGTGGCTGTGCTTCTTTTAAAATAGGCAAGTGAAAGAGATTTAAAGAAAGAGAGGAGAGGATACGTGTCTCTTGTTGCTGTTGTTCAGTTGCTAAATCCTGTCCAGCTCTTTGCAACCCCACGGACTGCAGCACACCAGGCTTCTTTGTCCTTCATTATCTCCCAGAGTTTTGCTCAAACTCATGTCCATTGAGTCGGTGATGCCATCTAAGCATCTCATCCTCTGTTGTCTCCTTCTCCTCCCACCTTCAATCTTACTCAGCATCAGGGTCTTTTCTAATGAGTCAGTTCTTCACATCAAGTGGCCAAAGTATTGGAATTTCAACTTCAGCATCAGCATCAGTCCTTCCAATGGATATTCAATGATCTCCTTTAGGATGGACTGGTTGGATCGCCTTACAATCCAAGGGACTCCCAAGAGTCTTCTCCAACACCACAGTTTGAAAGCATCAATTCTTCAGTGCTCAGCTTTCTTTATGGTCCAACACTCACTTCCATACATGACTACAGGAAAGAACATAGCTTTGACTAGACGGACCTTTGTCTTGCTGCAAATATTCCAGTGTGTTTATCATGCAAAAAATTGTATCCTATGTTAGTCAGTGGTCTCCAGAGAAACAGAACCAACAGGGTGTGGTGACGTATATACAGACAGTTCTTGACTTAGCAGTGGGTCAAATTATAACTTTTCGATTTGGTTATGGTGTGAAAGCTATGCATGTTCAGAAAAACTGTGCTTTGAATTTTGGATTCTGATGCCTTCCCGCATGCAGTGCAGTCCTCTCTTGTGATGCTGGGCAGATGCTGGGCACTGGCTGCTCCCAGGCAGCCCCGTGATCACGAGGGTCAACAGCTAATACACGTACGAACATTTTGTACCCAGACCACCATTCTGAGTTTCACTTTCAGTAATAAATTACATGAGATAATCAGTGCTTTATTATAAATTAGACTTTGTGTTAGATGATTCTGCCCAACTATAGGCTAATATAAGTGTTCTGAGCACATTTAAGGTAGGCTGGGCTTATTAAATGCATTTTTAAAAATGCATTTTGACTTAGTGATATTTTCAGCTTGTGATGCATTTATCAGAACATAACCCTGTCATAGATTGAGGAAGATGGGTATATAAAGAGAAATTGATTGTGGAGACCAAGTTTTTCCTGCATAGGCCAGCAGGCTGGAGACTTAGGGAAGAGTTGCCGTCTGAGTGCCAAGGTTATCCGCCGGCCGGTTCCTTCTTGTTTGGAGAGGTCAGACTTTGTTTTGGTTGGGCCTTCAACTAATTGGACGAGGCCCACCACATTATGGAGGGCAATCTGCTTTACTGAGTCTACTGATTTAAATGTGAATGTCATCCAAGAAACATCTTCTCAGAAGCATGCAGAATACCATTAGACCAAATATCTGGCCCAGCCAAGCTGACATAAAATTAGCTGCCACAGATCCTTGCTGGTCTTACCTTCTGCGGTTTAGGTCACTGCAAACCACAGAAGCTGGCCAGCTTGACTCTCACATTCCTGTCTTGGTCCTGTAGGCCTCCCTAGAGTTACCAACTCCTCGCAAACAGCACGATTAAGAAGTTTTGTTATTACTCATTTACGTTAAAACTTTTTTCTTCAAAATTATCTTTAATTATTAAAAGTTATTTTTCCAGATCAGGGATAGTAGTCAAATAGGTATGGTTGAAAAAGGAAAAAAAAAAAATATATATGGAATCAATTTCTTTTAGCTTTGTACGTGTATAACAAATTCAGTAGTAGGCAAAGATGTGTTTTCCAAGTAAGCAGCTAGTGAGGGGGTCGCTAGCTGCGGGGGTTCTGACTGGGGCTGTGGGCTGGGTGCTCAGAAATCAGGAAAGGAGCCAGCAGCTTCGGGGCTTGGGTCGTCGCCCCTCGGGAGAGCCCAAGGACGCAGAAAGAGCTGCTGCCCACCCAGCTGAGGTTCACCGGGGATGAGGGGCTGTCCTTCACCCGAGTGGGGCCGCGAGGTGCCTCCAAGGAGACGGGGTGGTGGATTCACTGGGGCAGAATGTCCTGTCCTGGAAACGGAGTGATTTACATTTGGCATCTGTTTGGACCGAGAGTGGGAATTGCCTTTGTAATTTCTTCTGTCATGCCTCCGTCGGAAAATTAAGCTGTTTACGCGACAGACTATGGAAGGTTAATGGCTCTTGTGGGAAAGGTCAAGTGGTCATTTTGAAGGGAGGCTGTGCTGAATAATCGGAAGGGAGGGCAGAGGAATAAAGCATAAAATCTATCTGACTGCGGCTCTCCGGCTTTTCCCTGTCTTTCCGGAATCCACGGTTTCTTCTTTGTGGCTGGAGTACTCAGGTTCAAGCCAGACCTGCTGTGGCTTTTATTATGCCAGTAACAGAAGATAAACACATCAAATCTCTTGTGTTTGGGGAATAAGAAAAATTAACTTGTGTACTAGTGTTTACTGTATCCCTAAAAATGTTTTGGGCCAACAGATGGCCTTCTCAAGATGCCTTTTTGTTTTCCTGGATGAATAAGAAATAAAGACAAGTTCTTGGCCCTGTGAAAGCGAGTCCACGTTTAGTATAAAAAGAAATATTAAGGTTTCTAGATTTATGCAAGTCAGTTTTTTTCTTTAGGTTCCAAAAATCAGTGTGGCAAAGAGAAGAGGGTTTTGATTGGATCTTTTCAGCTGCGTGTTCCGATTCTTCTTCCCACCGGGACTAAATTTAAACTAAAGAAGGGGCAGAACCTGTCACTCTGGAAGGAAGACTCGGGGGAGGGTGCATCGGGCAGAAGCGGGACGGCGTGGGTGTCCTTGGGAGGCCCTTCCATGGGGAGGGCTCCCACCTCCTGCAGCCGGCTGGGAGCTGAGCCTGTCCTGGGCCAGAGGCTCCTAGAATCCTCAGCTCCAGACAGAGCCGTGTGTTGCAACAGAGCGGCCTTGTTTTATAATTGTTCCTTTGGCGCCTGGGTCGTCCTCTCCTGTGCTGGCTGCATCCTTTCCTCGGCTCTGTCCTCGGTGCCCTGGCTCTCTTCAAGGTACCCCGCCCTCAGAGGCGCACACCCCCCCCCCCAGCTCCCTTCTCTCTCACCCTGGCTGGGCATTTCCTGGAGCGTAGGGGACAAGGGGGGTGGACAAGGGGGTGCCTCTGAGCATCTAACGGACTCCCGTGCGTCTGGGATGGCATCTGGCACTCAGGGTCCTCAGGAAGGTACCAAGTCTGAGAGCCCCCGGGTCTAGACCCCTCCACTCCTCCCCTTTGACCTTCAGGCCTCAGCTTTGATGCTTCCTCCTCTGGGATGCCTCCCTACCGCCCCGTCCCCAGCATGCCCGGCCCTCCCCACGCAGAGTGCGCAGAACACCGGGTTCCGCTTGCCGTCACCCAGGTCCTGCTCTTTCATATTTGTCTGTGGACCTGTCTGCTTCCGCACCAGACAGAAAGTTCCTGGGGAGCAGTCTGGGTCTGAGAGTGTCCCCTGCAAAGGATTGCAGGACAGCTTCGTCTTAAATGTTTGGGGGACCGAGTTAGCAGATGCCAGCGGCCCCTCCGAGAGAGCCCAGGTCCCAGCACCCGGTGTCTGGGGGTTGTTTGATGCTTCTCTGGAGCTTGGCCCCTCCTCTGCCTCTTGGCCACATTTGGCTTTACTTGGCCAGTCCTTCAAACCCTGGACCCGGCTGAGAGAATCATCATACCCAAGTAGTTTATTGTAGAACTGGGGAAAAATAAAAGCCAACACTGTTTTGAGGCTGTTTAAATGCAGGACAGATGTCTGGAGTCCAGACTTAAGACCAAGACAGTTAGGAACCTCTAAGCCTATGTTTTGGGGTCACGCTTTTAAAAGGGGGGCTCCCCTGGTGGCTCAGACAGTAAAGAATCTGCCTGCAGATGCAGGAGACCCGGGTTCAGTCCCTGAGTCAGGAAGATCTCCTGGAGAAGGGAATGGCAACCCACTCCATTATTTTTGCCTGGAGAATTCCATGGGCCGAGGAGCCTGGCAGGCCACAGTCCATGGGATCGTGAAGAGTCAGACACGACTGAAGAACTGACACTTTCACTTTCCTTAAAAAGGGGATCGTTGGCGGGTCCCAGCTCCATAAGCAGCGGTGGGTCTCTCCTGGCTCCCAGGCACCTTCCTGCGTGTGTGTGGCTTCCCAGCCGGGCCACGTCCTCCCGGCACGACCCCTAGCATGCAGAGCCTTGGACCCTGACCAAGAGGCCCAGGTTGACTTGGAGCCCGGGTCCGCTTGTGATGGAAGAGGCCCCTGCGGCTTCAGCAGTGGCTCTGATCTGCCTGGCCCGAGGCAGTGGCAGGGGACCAGCCCTTGCCAAGGCCAGGAGTTTGGCTGCAGCCCAGCCTGCGTCCATACGGAAGCTTCCGGGGCAGGCAGTGAGGATGCAGAAAGGGTGCCCGCTTCTCTCATCCAAGGGGCCAGGTGATCGCTGCAGGTGGCCAGGCTCTTTCAGCCTGGGAGGCCTCAGGTGGGGCCCAGAGGGGCAGGCAGAGTCCCTGGGTGTCACAGAGATAGAGGAAGGAAGCTGCTAGAAGCCGCCTCCGGGAGCTTGGTCCTACCATTTGCAGTAGACACAGCACAGGGTCTGGCCCCCACAAACTGGAAAGACTTGCATTCATTCTTTCTTCCCTGGCTCATATCTTTTTGCCCATCTCAGTCTGGGTAGCTACATTTTTGAAGTGGTTTCTTCACCCCCAGGCATCACATTAGAACTTTGCCTGCATTGTTTTGCGCAAGCCTCACAGCAGCCCATGAGGGTAGTCACTGGACCTTCTTTTGACCCATTTTACAGAATAGGAAACTGAGGCCCAGAGGGCATATGCAACCCAGAGTCCCACAGTTAAAAGCAAGTCAGAAGAGAATTTGAACCCTGAAGTCAGCAGGCTTCACTAGCCTTCTCTTTGCTTTTCCACATACGCTGTTTATTTTTGTCATTCTTTTAGATTCCACATTTAAGTGATATCATCTGGCGTTTGTCTCTCTGTCCGACTTCCTTTACTCGGTGTGATGATCTCTAGGTCCGTGCATGCTGCTGCAAACGACTTTCTTTCTTTATGGCTAAGCGTACCCCACTGTGTGTGTGTCACATCTTTCTCCATTCATCTGTCCGAGGGCATTTAGGTCACGCGCGTGCCCTCTCATGTCTCCCAGTTTCGACGGTCGTGGGAAGGGGGAAGGGTAACTGGTGTGGTGGGTCTCAACCTCTTCAGAGCCACACAGAGCAAACCACCTTCTCCCCAATTTATAGTCAAATAGCTGTGCTCCGAGAGAGCTGGGCCTGGTCACCGTGTGCCCCGAGGGGTCTGCGTGTGGCCTGGGCACGGCACTCACAGGAGGGAAGAGGGGAGACCGTCTCGGGAGGCGCTGCCGGGAGCCAAGCCGTCTCAGCCTCCAGCAAGACGGGGAAGAAAAACAGTTGTCGTCTCATAGAAGCATCTGGCGCCCGTGAGGCCTGGCACCTCTGCTGACCCTCCGGCTGCTAGGAGATGCTGTGGAACTAATGGAGTTTTCTTCTCCAGGCAGCAATTAGGGGTTAATTATTAGCAATTAGGGGTTTGCTACACGCTCTGTGGACCGACTGCCCTTTCCCAAAACACAGGTCACTTGTGTTTCTCTGTGTTAGCAACTGGACCCAGCTGCCCCCGGGGGCCCCCGTTCATCACCGTGGTGGGGTCCCCACGCGGCTGGCCGCAGGGGGCCGTTCTGACTGAGAGCTGTGGCCCCCATCTCTGCCCCCCGTCCTCCCCCCGCCCCGCCGCGGCGTGCTGGCCACTGCTGGGCTCCGTTGTGCTGACCCCCGTCGGTCACTCTCAGTGTGGCGTCTGCCCTCACCCTGGCCCATGACCGCCCTCTTGGGCCGGCCTAGAACCAGGACAGGGCAGTTTTTCCCTGGGCGCTTCCCAGGTCCCTGGGCTCAGCTCACCCTCTCCCCCTTGGCTTTTTTCTAGACGCTACTACAAGGAGACCTCTGGCCTGATGCTGGACGTCGGTCCCTACATGAAGGCGCTTGAGGTACCTGCCTGGGTCCGCCCGACCCTCTTCCAGTCTCAGGGCCTTCCGGGATGTCCTGGTCTTTCCAGGGAAGATGGGGTGCTCGGCGACCCAAGAGCCTTTATGTTTTCCAAGTCGGACGCCGTGTTCGCGGCTTCAAGCCCAGCCCTTCGCCTCCTCTGGAGCTTAGCCCCTCAGCTGTGCTGGTCATCCCCCTGCTCCCTGTCGCTCGCTCCCCGTCCACCTCCTGGGACCCCGACCCTGCACCCCAGACCTCTGCCCCACTGGCCCTCCCTGCATGCTCTGCGCCTCTCCTCCGGGTTCTTGGCTCCTTAAGATCCCTGTGCACCCTCCTCGTCCCTCGCCCTGCTTTTCTGCAGCACCTCAGACTCCGTGTGTGCAGCTGGACCCCTTCCCAGTCCCCTCCTCCAGTTTCCAGGGCCGGGCTCAGCTGGGCTTCCCGCCCAGGTCAGCCCCAGGTCACTGCCGCCTTGGCGCCTGCCTACCTGCACTCAGGTGGGAGGGCTGGGGCCCTGGGCCTTTTATCCTCTGGAGGAGGACCTGAGACAGCTGGGGGAGGGGAGAAGGGAAGGGTGAAGCAGGAATGCAGAAGAGAGCCCCTAACGCCCCGGAGGTTGTCTGGCCCTGGGGCAGGTGGCAGGGGCCTGGTGGGGGTGCCCCCAGCACCCTGGGCAGCCCGGTTGTGATGCTCACCCACAAGACGTGCCTCTGGGCCACGTGTCTTGCCCCTTGGAGGCCCCTGGGTGCACACTGGGGCCTTTCTTTTTGATTCCCCAGGGGGAGGATCTCACCAGGCCAGGGTTCCCCCCACCATCCCTTGGTCCCCAGCCCACGCCGTGTCCTTCTCTCTCCTCCAGTATGCCTGTGGTGTCGAAGCCGAGGTGGTGGGAAAGCCTTCCCCCGAGTTTTTCAAGTCCGCCCTGCAAGAGATGGGGGTGGAAGCCCACGAGGTAAGCCGGCTCCCCACGAAGTGTGTACATGGAGGCAGCTGTCGGGGGAGGCCAGAGTGCTCCCCGGGGGCAGCCTGGGCGCGTGAAATGAGTCTGGGGGCTCAGGCAGCCAAGCTGGTATCCCCCTCCCTCCTCCATCCCCAGGCATGAGAGCTGATCTGACTGGGAAGATGGGGAAAGACAGCTAAGGAGGCCCACTGAACGTTCCCAACCTATCAAATCAGCATCAGTCTAAGGGTTCAGTCCCTGAGTTGGGAGGATCCTCTGGAGAAGGAAATGGCAACCCACTCCAGTATTCTTGCCCGGGAAATCCCAGGGACAGAGGAGCTTGGTGGGCTACAGTCCACAGGGTTGCAAAGAGTCGGACAGGACTTCACGACTAAACAACAAGAGTGAGAAAGAGAAATGCTCGTGGCTTTTCCTAAGAGTTTTGCTGCCTCTTTGGAAGGATTGGAATTGACAAGTCTGGTCAGTGTACTAAAACTATTTCATTGGAAAGACAGTGTCCAGCAAGATGAAAAGAATATGCAGGAATAAAATCATGCACCTGGCCACCTTTACATTACAGCTTGTTTTTCTGACCACACCGGTCGGCCTGCGGGTTCTTAGTTCTCCGATCAGAAATCAAACTCATGCTTCCTGCGTTGGGGGTGCAGAGTCTTAACCACTGGACCACCAGGGAAGTCCCACATTATAACTGCTTTTGACACATGTTGCCTTCCAAACATACATCTCCAAAGGAAAAAAAAAGAAAAAGCAGTTATGATTTTAGCATCTTCCCACCCCGCTTCCCAGGTAGAGTGAGCTGGTCCCCTCCGGCCGGTGGGGTCCTGATAGTGGTGTTGGAGAAGCAGTGGGTATGCATCTGCAGGCAGCCAGGGGCTCCTGCTGTCTGTTTTGGACAGGGCACCACGGGTCCGTGTCAGTATCGTATGGCAAGGCTGGTGCCCCCAGGGTCCCCTTGCTGCTTCCTCCCTGTTGGATTGGAATTTCCCACACGTGTTCCAGTCTAGAGCGCTGGTCTCTCACGATGCTTAGAAAAAGAGCACACAGCTGTGGAAGTCTGGAACCCCCACACCCAAATCTCACCTGAAAGTCAGAAAGCACAGGTCTCGGGGATCCCTTACGGGCAATACCCTGTGAGGCTGGTAGAGCAGGAATTTATTTCACTCATTCAAGACACAAGTTTTGAATGAGTGAAGGTGACAGGAATAAATAACCTGGTTTTCACGACTTCAGTTCGTCATGACAAATGTTAAAATTTATTTTATTGTGGCAAATGTCAAACATGCACAAAAGCAGAAAGACACAATGAATCTCCTCATCTGTCTGTCATGCAGATGCAACATTTAAAAGATGATATCGTATTCCCTTCTTCTATCCCTTTTTGTTCTTTTTGGAAATTTACTTTTTTTGCTGCTGTATTATAAAGCAAATTCCATACTTAATGTTATAGCCTTTCAGATCGTAGTATGCCTTTCAAAAGGAGATGGTTGTTTTTGACCTGACCTGATTAAGACATTTAACAGTAATGAAAAAACACAAAAAGGTGTTCAGCATTATCTCTCATTCAGGAAATGCAAATCAAAACCACACTGAGATTCCACCTCACACCCACTTGGACAACCATAATAGTTTTAAAAGGAAAATAACAAGTGTTGGGAGGATGTCAAGTCAAGTCAATCCTAAAGGAAATCAATCCTGAATATTCATTGGAAGGACTGATGCTGAAGCTGAAACTCCAATACTTTGGCCACCTGATGCAAAGAACCGACTCATTGGAAAAGACCCTGATGCTAGGAAAGGTTGAAGGTGGGAGGAGAAGGGGATGACAGAGGATGAGATGGTTGGAAGCTATCACCAACTCAATGGACATGAGTTTGAGTAAACTCTGGGAGTTGGTGATAGACAGGGAAGCCTGGTGTGCTGCAGTCCATGTGCAAATGCAAAGAGTCAGTCACAACTGAGTGACTGAACTGAACTGGGAGGATGTAGAGAAATTGGAACCCTAATATAGGAATACTGGTACAGAAGTAAAATGGAGAAGGTGGGAGGAGAAGGGGATGACAGAGGATGAGATGGTTGGAAGCTATCACCAACTCAATGGACATGAGTTTGAGTAAACTCTGGGAGTTGGTGATAGACAGGGAAGCCTGGTGTGCTGCAGTCCATGTGCAAATGCAAAGAGTCAGTCACAACTGAGTGACTGAACTGAACTGGGAGGATGTAGAGAAATTGGAACCCTAATATAGGAATACTGGTACAGAAGTAAAATGGAGAACCCACTATGAAATACAGCCACTTTGGAAAACAGTTCCATGGTAAGTTGAATGTGGAATTCTTGTATGACCCCAGCGATTCCACTCCTAGGTGTATATACAAAAGAACTGAAAACCAATGTTCAAACAAAAACTTACACATGAATGTTCATGGCAACACTGTTCACAGTAGCCAAAAGGTGGGAATAGTGCATGAGTTCATCAGCAAACGAATGGGTGAAGGAAACGTGGTCTATTGTCCCAGTGGAATATATCAGCCGTAAAAAGAATGAAATAATGAAAAATACTGCTGCGTGGATGAACCTTGAAAACATTATGGTAAGTGAAAGAGGCCAGTCACAAAAGGCCACAATGTATATATTTAATGTTTATATACTACGTGCAGTGTCCAGACTTCTTGTTTAGTCGCTAAGTTGTATCTGACTCTTTGCAACCCCAAGGACTGCAGGAAGCCAGGCTCCTCTCCATGCGGGATTTCTCAGGCAAGAATATTGGAGTTGGATTGCCATTTCCTTCTCCAGGGGATCTTCCTGACCCAGGGATCGAAGCCAGGGCTCCTGCATTGGCAGGCAGATTCTTTACTGCTGAACCACCAGGGAAGTCCAATATCCAGAATAGGCAAACCCATAGAGACGTAAAATATTCATAGATTAGTGGTTGCCAGGGGCTGGGAGTGTGGAGGAATGGGGAGTGACTGCCAGTGGGTATGAGGTCTCCTTTTGGGGTGATAAAAATGTCTGGAACTCAGAGGTGGTGATGGTTTTACAACACTGTGAGTGTACTTTAATGCCCCTGATTCGTACACTTTAAAATGACTACATTGATAACAGCGGCTTCAAGCCCAGCCCTTCACCTCCTCTGGAGCTTAGCCCCTCAGCTGTGCTGGTCATCCCCCTGCTCCCTGTCGCTCGCTCCCCGTCCACCTCCTGGGACCCCGATCCTGCACCCCAGACCTCTGCCCCGCTGGCCCTCCCCGCATGCTCTGCGCCTCTCCTCCGGGTTCTTGGCTCCTTAAGATCCCTGTGCACCCTCCTCGTCCCTCGCCCTGCTTTTCTGCAGCACCTCAGACTCCGTGTGTGCAGCTGGACCCCTTCCCAGTCCCCTCCTCCAGTTTCCAGGGCCGGGCTCAGCTGGGCTTCCCGCCCAGGTCAGCCCCAGGTCACTGCCGCCTTGGCGCCTGCCTACCTGCACTCAGGTGGGAGGGCTGGGGCCCTGGGCCTTTTATCCTCTGGAGGAGGACCTGAGACAGCTGGGGGAGGGGAGAAGGGAAGGGTGAAGCAGGAATGCAGAAGAGAGCCCCTAACGCCCCGGAGGTTGTCTGGCCCTGGGGCAGGTGGCAGGGGCCTGGTGGGGGTGCCCCCAGCACCCTGGGCAGCCCGGTTGTGATGCTCACCCACAAGACGTGCCTCTGGGCCACGTGTCTTGCCCCTTGGAGGCCCCTGGGTGCACACTGGGGCCTTTCTTTTTGATTCCCCAGGGGGAGGATCTCACCAGGCCAGGGTTCCCCCCACCATCCCTTGGTCCCCAGCCCACGCCGTGTCCTTCTCTCTCCTCCAGTATGCCTGTGGTGTCGAAGCCGAGGTGGTGGGAAAGCCTTCCCCCGAGTTTTTCAAGTCCGCCCTGCAAGAGATGGGGGTGGAAGCCCACGAGGTAAGCCGGCTCCCCACGAAGTGTGTACATGGAGGCAGCTGTCGGGGGAGGCCAGAGTGCTCCCCGGGGGCAGCCTGGGCGCGTGAAATGAGTCTGGGGGCTCAGGCAGCCAAGCTGGTATCCCCCTCCCTCCTCCATCCCCAGGCATGAGAGCTGATCTGACTGGGAAGATGGGGAAAGACAGCTAAGGAGGCCCACTGAACGTTCCCAACCTATCAAATCAGCATCAGTCTAAGGGTTCAGTCCCTGAGTTGGGAGGATCCTCTGGAGAAGGAAATGGCAACCCACTCCAGTATTCTTGCCCGGGAAATCCCAGGGACAGAGGAGCTTGGTGGGCTACAGTCCACAGGGTTGCAAAGAGTCGGACAGGACTTCATGACTAAACAACAAGAGTGAGAAAGAGAAATGCTCATGGCTTTTCCTAAGAGTTTTGCTGCCTCTTTGGAAGGATTGGAATTGACAAGTCTGGTCAGTGTACTAAAACTATTTCATTGGAAAGACAGTGTCCAGCAAGATGAAAAGAATATGCAGGAATAAAATCATGCACCTGGCCACCTTTACATTACAGCTTGTTTTTCTGACCACACCGGTCGGCCTGCGGGTTCTTAGTTCTCCGATCAGAAATCAAACTCATGCTTCCTGCGTTGGGGGTGCAGAGTCTTAACCACTGGACCACCAGGGAAGTCCCACATTATAACTGCTTTTGACACATGTTGCCTTCCAAACATACATCTCCAAAGGAAAAAAAAAGAAAAAGCAGTTATGATTTTAGCATCTTCCCACCCCGCTTCCCAGGTAGAGTGAGCTGGTCCCCTCCGGCCGGTGGGGTCCTGATAGTGGTGTTGGAGAAGCAGTGGGTATGCATCTGCAGGCAGCCAGGGGCTCCTGCTGTCTGTTTTGGACAGGGCACCACGGGTCCGTGTCAGTATCGTATGGCAAGGCTGGTGCCCCCAGGGTCCCCTTGCTGCTTCCTCCCTGTTGGACTGGAATTTCCCACACGTGTTCCAGTCTAGAGCGCTGGTCTCTCACGATGCTTAGAAAAAGAGCACACAGCTGTGGAAGTCTGGAACCCCCACACCCAAATCTCACCTGAAAGTCAGAAAGCACAGGTCTCGGGGATCCCTTACGGGCAATACCCTGTGAGGCTGGTAGAGCAGGAATTTATTTCACTCATTCAAGACACAAGTTTTGAATGAGTGAAGGTGACAGGAATAAATAACCTGGTTTTCACGACTTCAGTTCGTCATGACAAATGTTAAAATTTATTTTATTGTGGCAAATGTCAAACATGCACAAAAGCAGAAAGACACAATGAATCTCCTCATCTGTCTGTCATGCAGATGCAACATTTAAAAGATGATATCGTATTCCCTTCTTCTATCCCTTTTTGTTCTTTTTGGAAATTTACTTTTTTTGCTGCTGTATTATAAAGCAAATTCCATACTTAATGTTATAGCCTTTCAGATCGTAGTATGCCTTTCAAAAGGAGATGGTTGTTTTTGACTTGACCTGATTAAGACATTTAACAGTAATGAAAAAACACAAAAAGCTGTTCAGCATTATCTCTCATTCAGGAAATGCAAATCAAAACCACACTGAGATTCCACCTCACACCCACTTGGACAACCATAATAGTTTTAAAAGGAAAATAACAAGTGTTGGGAGGATGTCAAGTCAAGTCAATCCTAAAGGAAATCAATCCTGAATATTCATTGGAAGGACTGATGCTGAAGCTGAAACTCCAATACTTTGGCCACCTGATGCAAAGAACCGACTCATTGGAAAAGACCCTGATGCTAGGAAAGGTTGAAGGTGGGAGGAGAAGGGGATGACAGAGGATGAGATGGTTGGAAGCTATCACCAACTCAATGGACATGAGTTTGAGTAAACTCTGGGAGTTGGTGATAGACAGGGAAGCCTGGTGTGCTGCAGTCCATGTGCAAATGCAAAGAGTCAGTCACAACTGAGTGACTGAACTGAACTGGGAGGATGTAGAGAAATTGGAACCCTAATATAGGAATACTGGTACAGAAGTAAAATGGAGAACCCACTATGAAATACAGCCACTTTGGAAAACAGTTCCATGGTAAGTTGAATGTGGAATTCTTGTATGACCCCAGCGATTCCACTCCTAGGTGTATATACAAAAGAACTGAAAACCAATGTTCAAACAAAAACTTACACATGAATGTTCATGGCAACACTGTTCACAGTAGCCAAAAGGTGGGAATAGTGCATGAGTTCATCAGCAAACGAATGGGTGAAGGAAACGTGGTCTATTGTCCCAGTGGAATATATCAGCCGTAAAAAGAATGAAATAATGAAAAATACTGCTGCGTGGATGAACCTTGAAAACATTATGGTAAGTGAAAGAGGCCAGTCACAAAAGGCCACAATGTATATATTTAATGTTTATATACTACGTGCAGTGTCCAGACTTGTTGTTTAGTCGCTAAGTTGTATCTGACTCTTTGCAACCCCAAGGACTGCAGGAAGCCAGGCTCCTCTCCATGCGGGATTTCTCAGGCAAGAATATTGGAGTTGGATTGCCATTTCCTTCTCCAGGGGATCTTCCTGACCCAGGGATCGAAGCCAGGGCTCCTGCATTGGCAGGCAGATTCTTTACTGCTGAACCACCAGGGAAGTCCAATATCCAGAATAGGCAAACCCATAGAGACGTAAAATATTCATAGATTAGTGGTTGCCAGGGGCTGGGAGTGTGGAGGAATGGGGAGTGACTGCCAGTGGGTATGAGGTCTCCTTTTGGGGTGATAAAAATGTCTGGAACTCAGAGGTGGTGATGGTTTTACAACACTGTGAGTGTACTTTAATGCCCCTGATTCGTACACTTTAAAATGACTACATTGATAACATTTATGTTATTTTTTCATGTTAAAAAAAAAAAAAACCTACCTAAAAGAAAAAAACCCCCTCCCTAACAAAATCAGTAGTGATTCCTTAGTATTATCTATACCAGCTCATATTTAAATTTCCCTGGCTGTCTCAGAAATGTCTTTTATGTAGATTTCTTTGAATTGAATCCAAATAAGGTTGTCTTGTCTTTTAAATCAGTCTCTTTTTAACTTTCTTTCCTGGAACATTTCAAATATCTGTTGACATTGAGAGAGGAATATAATGAGACCCCAGGTATCCACCAGTAATTATCAGCTAATAAGCACTTTAAAAAACTGTGTTTAACTGTTCATTCTGAAGCAATTTCCCACGCAGAGAGAGGTTGCAAAAATAGTGCGGAGAACTCCCATGTGTCCTTAGAGCGTCCCCAAAGGCTAACATCTTCCGTAACTAGAACCAGACGATTATAAAAGGGGGAAATCAACCTTGACTCCGCTGTTGACTAGCCCGGGGACCCTCTGTTTCTGGACATGCTGTATTGGTGTCATACCCCAACCCCCCACCATCCCACACCCTGTACTGTGAGCAGTTCCTGTCTGTCTTTGTCCTTCAGGAGCCTGGTAGTTTGGGAAGAGTGCACACATGCTAAGTCACTTCAGTCGTGTCTGACTCTCTGCAGACCCCTGGACGGTAGCCCACCTGCAGGGCTCCTCTGTCCATGGGATTCTCCAGGCAAGAACACTGGAGTGGGTTGCCAAGCCCTCTTTCAGGGGATCTTCCTGACCCGGGGATTGAACCCACCTCTCCTATGTCTCCTGCATTGGCAGGCGGGCTCTATACCAGTAGCGCCACCTGGAAGGCCCTTTGGAAGTGTACTGACCGGTTTTTTCATAGAATGTCCCTGCTGTTTCCTCCTGACTAAAGTGTAGGTTTTGCATTTCTGACATATTTAATCCTGGTCATGCGTTTCACAGACACAGTGCTGGGCCCTGGGGGGTGTGTCCCTTCAGGAGGCACAGGCGGGCACTCTGCCCATTGTTGGTGGCGGCCACTTAGACCCCCATCGGAGGTGCCCTGCTCTCCACTGCAAAGTTGCTGTGTCCCTTTGTGACTACTAGTGTCTTGGGGCGGGGGCGTGTTTCAATCCCATGTGAATATCCTCTTACAAGTCATCCTTTTCCTCTCCTGATTTCAGCATCCATGGACAGCTCGTACTTGTAACAGTTGTTACCATGTGTTTGCCAAGGGGTGATTTTCCATTTCCGTAGTTCCTCTGTATTTATTCATTAGAATTTACTGTAAGGAAGAGCTTTCCTTTTCCTCCCACTTGCCTTTTAATTTACTCCAACATGGACTCAAGGATCTCTGTTTTATTCCACGAGTCACAGGCCATGCCTGCTGTCATTGTCTTGCTCAGATTGTCCTGTATTTGAACACTGGGACCGCTTTGGAGATGAATAGCTGCTTGTTTAGTACTTCCGTGGTGGCTTAGATGGTAAAGAATCTGCCTGCAATGCAGGAGACCTTTGTTCGATCCCTGGGTTGGGAAGATTCCCTGGAGAAGGGAATGGCTATCCACTCCAGTATTTTTGCCTGGAAAATTCCATGGACACAGGAGCCTAGCAGGCTACAGTCCTTGGGGTCCCAAGGAGTCAGACATGACTGAGTGACTAACACTTTTACTTTCTTTCACTCAGCGGCTCATTTAATCTATACACTTATCTCTCCTCTCCCCTATTTATTTTGAATCATCCCTCAGATGCAAATCATCACTTCATCTGCAAATATTTCCAAGTGTCTCTAGGATAGGAAATCTTTTAAAAACACAGATAGTGTCATTATGACATCTAAGTGTTAATAATACTAATAATTCCTTCAGTTCACTTCAGTTGCTCAGTCGTGTCCGACTCTTTGCGACCCCATGAATCGCAGCACGCCAGGCCTCCCTGTCCATCACCAACTCCCGGAGTTCACTCAGACTCACGTCCATCGAGTCCGTGATGCCATTCAGCCATCTCATCCTCGGTCGTCCCCTTCTCCTCCTGCCCCCAATCCCTCCCAGCATCAGAGTCTTTTCCAATGAGTCAACTCTTCGCATGAGGTGGCCAAAGTACTGGAGTTTCAGCTTTAGCATCATTCCTTCCAGAATTGAGTGCAGCACTTTCACAGCATCATCTTTCAGGATTTGAAACAGCTCAACTGGAATTCCATCACCTCCACTAGCTTTGTTCGTAGTGATGCTTTCTAAGGCCCACTTGACTTCACATTCCAAGATGTCTGGCTCTAGATTAGTGATCACATCATCATGATTATCTGGGTCGTGAAGATCTTTCTTGTACAGTTCTTCCGTGTATTCTTGCCACCTCTTCTTAATATCTTCTGCTTCTGTTGGGTCCATACCATCCTTATTACCTTTAAATGTCCAGCCATTATTCACATTTTCCTGATTGTCATATAATTGTTGCGTTGCTTGCAATTTGTTTGAATCAGGACCCAAATGAGGTCCTTGCACTGTGATTGGTTGGTGTGATTCCCAAGTGTTTGCTCATCTGTCCGCTCCCACACCTTCCCCGTCTCCCTCTTGGATTCCTTGCAGCGTTGTGAGGAAGCGTCTGGGCCGTCGGTCCTGTAGAGCTCACCACAGTCCAGGTTTTGTGGATTGCGCCTCAGCCTGTCCTGTCTCATGCCGCGCTGGTTTCCTGTGTGTTGATGGTTAGACCAGGAAGCTTCCTGAGCGTCTGTTTCGGTTTTCCGACGACTGCTTTACGGGAGATAGAGCATCCTCCTCCAGGGCCCAGGCGTCTCCTGTGGTGTTAGCAGCTGTGAGTGATCGGCCCATGACCCCATGTATCCACTGAGTTCTGAGAAACGGTGATGCTTGAATCCTGCTTCTCTTTTTCTCTGGATGACTTCTGTATAGGGGAACTCCCCACCTCATCTGATCCCCCGAAGTACAGTTCATGTACGAAACTCCAGACAAATGCCTGTTTCTTTGCTATTATTTATGAGCTTTCAGAGTGCGTTGGCTCTCTAGCATTCTCCTAATACCTTGGGGATTTAAAACTCTGTAGCACTATAAATAGATAGCTAAAAGCATAGTGGATGTGTTCTCCTCCGTTGCAGTTACTCGTGTTGAAAGGATCCCATCTTTGACGGCAGGAGCGTCTACGAGCTGCCTCTGCCTCTCGTTGCAGCACACGGGCATCTCGCTGCGGCGCGCGGGCGTCTCCGGCGGCAGCTTCTCTTGTTGTGGAGTGTGGCATCTCCGCGCACCGGCTTCAGTAGTTGCTGTTTGTGGGCTTAGTTGCTTGCCCAAGGCATGCTGCTGCTGCTGCTAAGTCGCTTCAGTCGTGTCCGACGCTGTGCAACCCCATAGACGGCAGCCCACCAGGCTCCCCCGTCCCTGGGATTCTGGAGTGGGTTGCCATTTCCTTCTCCAATGCATGCAAGTGAAAAGTGAAAGTGAAGTTGCTCAGTCATGTCTGACTGTTCGTGACCCCATGGACTGCAGCCTACCAGGCTCCTCCATCCATGGGATTTTCCAAGCACGAGTACTGGAGTGGGGTGCCATTGCCTTCTCCGTGCCCGAGGCATATGGGACCTTAATTCCCTGATCAGGGATCCAACTTACGTCCCCTGCTTTGGAAAGCAGATTCTTAAACTACTGGACCACCCGGGAAGTCCCCCTAAACTGTTTTTTAAAGCCACCATTATTTCACTGGGGGTGTGTGTGTGTCACCAACAGGACCCTTGAACTCACTGTATTTCCAATTTTTAAGGGATTTGCTTTCCAGCAGTTAAGTTTGTTTTACAGTTATGTAAAAATTCACATGGATCTGAAATCAGATCCATGAAACAAGATACTTTCAAGGACCTCTAGCTTCTGGCCTTTCCCTGCTCTTCCCACCCATCTCTTGTCACAGAGTCCTTTTTTATAAATGTCATAGCTTGGCTTTCCACTTCTTAAAAATAAGCAACTATGTAATATTTGTATCCTGCTCATAGGGAATTTGAAAGAATACATTCTTAAGATCATTTTTTTTTAATAGAGTGGGAGAAAGGTTGCTGTTGTAATTAGAGTTAGAAAAATCAGTATTTAGAATTACGTCCGCACTACGGTCACAGCCGCCTGTTGGCAGTCTCCCCTACCTCCCCCAGCCAGCAAAACAGCAGACTGTCACTGCCTAGAAATTAAGACCAGAAGCATTAAGATGTGATAACGTCTCGATTGTCTTTGCAGAGCTGACCTTGGTTAATCCCCTTCCCTCCCACCTTTTGTTCATTTGTTTGGTGTTTTCCAGTTGGCTCAGAGGTTAAAGCGTCTGCTTGCAATGCAGGAGACCCGGGTTCAATTCCTGGGTCGGGAAGATCCCCTGGAGAAGGAAATGGCAACCCACTCCAGTATTCTTGCCTGGAAAATCCCATGGATGGAAGAGCCTGGTAGGCTACAGTCCACGGGGTCGCAAAGAGTTGGACACGACTGAGCGACCTCACTTTCCAGTTACTTTCACGGAGTTGGACACGACTGAGCGACCTCACTTTCCAGTTACTTTCACGGTCAGCATCTTTCACATTCTGAATGAGAAACCGCCCTCCCCACACCCCCTGACGAGGCACCGAGGCCCTTTGAGGGTTCAGGTTAATCAGACTTCTCATTTGGCGGATGCCAGGGCCGTGGGGCCCGGGGTGGGGGTTAGGGGGTTTGAATTCCTGGCCTGGCTGTCCAGGCATGTGAGCCTCTGTGGCCCTGGGTCACCAGGGAATTGTTTTCTCTGGTGGCTCTGAGCCCAGGTGACAAAGCTGCGTCTGACTTCCCTCCCGCGTTACCATCCTCTCTGTCTACCGTCCTCTCTGTCTCCCCCTCTTGACAGCTGATGGGCAATGGCATGTTCTTAACACCACCCCCCCCCACCCTTTTTCTGAATTGTCCATTAAGTTATTCAAGCCTCAGGAGTTGTAGATGTTTTAAAGCTGTATTTCAAAACAAGGCCATTTTGAATGAACTGTGTCTTATGCACAGGGTAATAATTGTCTGCTCCTGCTTCTCTATTTTTAATGAGCAATGCCCGCAAGGGGCTATCTTGCTGCTCAAGTGCCAGGCTGTGGCAAACCTTACATTTCTCAAGCTGCTTTAATCAATAAAGTTATCACCAGTCATTTCCCTTGATAACTGCTTCTTCCCAAGCCCAGACCCGCTTCTCGCTGCCGAGGAGTTTTCCACCTGCACTCGGAATGGCTATAACTCCCCAAATCCAATTTTCATTTCAACCTTTCCTTGATAGCCTAGAAATAACAGATTGCCAGGATTACTCTAACAGACTGGAAAGGCCGGCCTCTTTGAGGTAACCAGGGCCTTTCTGAGATTCGCTAATAAGGCAAAGGATAACATACCTTAAAGGTTATTTCTGCTGCTGCTGATGCTGCTAAGTCGCTTCAGTCGTGTCCGACTCTGTGCGACCCCATAGACGGCAGCCCACCAGGCTCCGCCGTCCCTGGGATTCTCCAAGCAAGAATACTGGAGTCAGTTGCCGTTTCCTTCTCCACTACATGAAAGTGAAAAGTGAAAGTGAAGTCACTTAGTCGTGTCCGACTCTTAGTGACCCCATGGACTGCAGCCTACCAGGCTTCTCCGTCCATAGGATTTTCCAGGCAAGAGTACTGGAGTGGGGTGCCATTGCCTTCTCCGAAAGGTTACTTCTGGAAATACCTAATTCTCATAGTTGAAGGCTTCTGTATCAGTGGGTGGTTTTATTGCTGCATACCAAAGCCCAAATGATGCGAAGGTTTTGGCAGTTTTCCATGATCCTGAGAAACTCCATCACCTGTAAACTGTGCATGTTTAATGGAAATGGAGACCGTTCAGACCACAGTGCTTAGCACCAGAAGCCAGTGCTCGGCAGCCTGGAAGCTGAGGACACCCGTTTCACAGATGAGGAACCTGAGGCTCGAGCCCCACATGTGCCAGGCACACCTGGGACCTGTCACATTCCCGCGTACTTCGTGAAATCGTTACTCTAGTCCCCTGTCGTGTGCTTGCGTTCCCATCTTAAGGTTAAGGCAGGGTTTCTCAGCCTTGGCACTGTTGACATTTTGGGGCCACAGATCGTTATTTGTGGTGAGGGTAACCCCCATCGTCCCTCAACTTCCTTGGTGGCTCAGACGGTAAAGCGTCTGCCTACAATGCGGGAGACCTGGGTTCGATACCTGGGTAGGGAAGATCCCCTGGAGAAGGAGATGGCAACCCACTCCAGTATTCTTGCTTGGAAAATCCCATGGACAGAGGAGCCTTGTGGGCTACAGTCCGTGGGGTCGCAAAAAGTTGGACACAACTGAGCGACTTCACTTTCTTTTTTCAGCCCCCATTGTCCCCCAGTTGTGAAGCCACAGGTGTTCCCAGATGTTGCCAGATGTCCCGGGGAGCAAAATCGCCCCCAGTTGAGAACCAGGGCACTGCAGGGCGGTCACGTGAAAGCTGCTGTTGGAGCCAGGCTTCCTCTGCAGATGTGGAGCGAGGCCTCCAGTCCCTCTGGGTCTCTGCTGCTCCCCAGTTCTCAGGGCGGTAGCAGCGACATGTCAGAATGCTTAGCTTTGAAAAGGTATATTTAGTAGTGTGATATATTCCATTTTGAAAAAAAAAGTTAAAATATGTCTTGTTGGCAGAATGTAGAAAATAAAGCTAGACAAGATTGCGGGTGGTAAGGGTGAGTACTCTGAGGACAGCCTGTCGACAGTGGGGACGAGGGGACTTCCCTGGTGCTCCAGTGGTTGAGACTCTGTGCTCTCAACGCAGGGGCCCAGGTTCAATTCCTGGTCAGGGAACTAGATCCCGCGTACCGCAACCAAGACCCAGCGCGTGCAAAAAAAAAAAAATGGGGACGAGGTTTGTGGCTTTATTCAAAGAGAGCCAGGCATAAGACAAGGACTTTGCTGCATCATTTTGTTCCCTGGTTCTCAGGGCATTCATTCAAAGTGTGGGCCGTGGGGACAGTCTGTGCCCTTGGCGGGGAGGCCCGTGGGTGTGGCGTGAACATCTGCCCATCTTCTCCCTTTTGCCGGCCGAGCCTTCTTCCAGCCCATCCTCCCCACCAGCTGGGTGCGTGGTCTTTGGGTGTCAGCTTGGGGACCGTTTGCTGGGGTGGTGGGAGCACCGGCAGAGACAGGGCCCGAGCTGCTGCAGCCCAGCTTTGAACTTGGCTCTGCCTCCAGCCCTGGGCAGCGGGGGAGGGGGGCGGGGGTTCCAGGAAATGCCAGACCTGGGATTGCCTTTGTGCTTTTTCTCAAGCATAAGGGACCTTTAAAACCTGTCTCAGCTTTTCCCTAAGACGTTTCCTCCCCTAACACCTTTTAAAGTAGATTTTGCTTTCCTTCTCCTCAAAATACAATTAAAGATAAAAAAATCTGATAATGAGGTAACTCATATTTGTTAAAGGAGGTGGATAAAATTCAGAAAGTACAAGGGAAAAAAAATGTTCATACCCTAACCTGGAATAACACAAATCACATTTAATCTTTCCAATTTGTGGGGGATAGGGGTCTGTGCACACATTTCTGGGGGCTTCTGGCTTCCCAGCTGGCACTAGTGGTACAGAACCTGTTCATCATTGCAGAAGACGTAAGGGACATGGGTTCGTTCCCTGGGTCAGGAAGGTCCCCTGGAGAAGGACATGGCAACCCATTGTAGTATTCTTGCCTGGAGAATCCCATGGACAGAGGATCCTGGCAGGCTGCAGTCCATGGGGTCGCAAAGAGTCAGACACGACTGAAGCGACTTAGCATGCATGCATACACGCGTTTTTAACACAAAGTTGGATAATCCTGCATCTACTGTTTGAAACCTGATTCCCATCCCTGCCCTGTAACTTTGGGAACAGTTTCCTTTGTGCAGATTCAGGCACTTCCACAAAGTAATTTTTGTGGCTACAGAGCATTCTGTCACAGGGACTACCATAATGTTCTTAAGCACAGGTCTGTTCTCCCAACCACTTGCTACCGTAACGTGCTTTTGCAGTCCTCAGGAGCTGGACATTTAGATTGCTTCCAGTTTCCCTCTTGTACATAAGCCTCGTGGATACCCTCGTATTCCTTTGGTACATTTTAAATTGTTTTCCTAGAAATCCTGGGGGTGTGGTTGCCATGCCATGATGCACATTGGTCATTTCTATTTCAGAAACGCCATAGCGATTCGGCTTCCTCACCAGCTGTACTTGCAAGTGCTCATTTCCCAACATCCTCACCAATATCGTTGTTTCTTACTTTATATAAAATAGCGACCTGGAGTTTTGCTGTATTGATATATTCCTTACGAATGTGTCAGACGCTGGGGGAGCTGCCTCAGCGATGACCGGCCTCCAGATGTGAGCCTGCAGGCTGAGGTCTGGGGCTCCTCCCAGAGCTAGATATTTTCTCGAGGCGGCTCTGAGTAGGGGTCCAGATCCCACGGGGCTGAAGTGCAGCTGAGTCCACTGCTCCTTCACCACCAGCCCTGCTGTTTGGTACCCCAAGGTGGGGAGAAGTGTTCCTCCTGGCAGAGCCTGGGAATTCCTAGACATTTCATGAGAAGTGAACTTTCTTGGGAAAGCTCTTTGGCGTTCACTGGAAGTTGTGTTCCAGACATCGCCACTTGTTGGAATGGGTTCTTCCCCTGGCACCTAGGATGGCGGGAAGAGGAGACAGATAGATATTTGGGCAGATAGATATTTAAGGACAAATGAATTCTGCATCTTGAACCCAGACCTGAAAACCTACCTCAATGGTTCTGGTGCTGCCTCCGTCTCCCGGATCTCTGTTCCATGGGAGCCGACCGCTTGGCGTGCGGGTCTCCATCTTCCCTGCCCCATATTGCAGTCAGAAAGGAAATGCAATCCAGGCCTGACAGGTAGAGTTTTTTTATTTCCCCCGACAGCACACCTCTTGACCTCTATCTTCTTGCCAATGATTTTTTAAATCCTAAATGATTTGGCAATAATTGCTCCTCCTTGTGTGGATATTGCCCTTCACCGATAGTAAATCTGTGAGATTCCCCAGGGGCTGGAGCGCGTTTGGTATGCGGAGCCCACAAGCTGGCCCAGACAGGCCTCGCTGCGCCTGCGGCTGTGGACCCCGGGGGTCCTGCACCCTGCCCCTCCCCTCTGCCCACCCACGGCTCTCGGCTCTGCCAGGGCTTAGCCGTTGGGTTATCAGGCAGAACCGTAGCTGCTGCTCCTCAGTGAGCTTGTTCCAATGGCCCAGGTTTCCCTGGTTCTGCCTCCATAGGTCCCACCCACAAACGTTCTCACACAGAAAGGCCCAGAGCCTCTGTTCTGAGTGGGGAGGAATTTCTGCTGCATGCACACGTGTGTGTGTGTATGTGTGTGCACAATTGTATTTTCCCCAGAGCGAGAAAGATGCCAGGCATGACGTTTAGTAATTGGAAGACCGTTTCATTTCCAAGGAGCCTTTTAGCAGGGCGGCCCCTGGGAGTGGACAGGGTCCTAAGCTGGAGCCGCAGTGGACGTTTAGAGGCTGACCTGTCAGTGTCAGGACGACTCCCTGAGGAGTCCAAACAGAATCTCCCACTGGAGCTTGTGGCCGGCCTGCCCCAGCCCTCTCCTGCCAGGTGAACTTTGTGTTTGCCCAGGTGGCCCTGGCTTTGCAGGTACCCTTAGACTCGCGTGTGTGCAGCGTCTCTGGGGCGAGTCCCACTTCCTGGAACGTGGGCTGCCACTGGTGGTTTCTTCTTGGGTGATGGATGCTTTCCACACGCTGCGTGGGAGCTTGTAGACCCGAAAATGGACCTATTTGGATTTGATGGCGTTTTCCCCAGCATCGCTTTCTAGGAAGAAAAAATTCCAGCTCTGCCATATCTGAATCCTTGCCTGCGGCACTACTATTAATTTAATGTTTCTTTAAATTGATTCATTCTATATACTTAAGTGTATTCTAAAAGAAACTTTTGATTCCTACTCTAAATGGGAAACCAGAATCATCACCATAAATAGATTACTCGAAAAATAACTACTAATGGTTGTATTAAAAACGTACATCCCGTTCTACCTAAAATCAAATCGCGCAACAATAGTATGTGTAACACACGTTGGCGAACATGAGTTTGGGTGGAGGAAAGCCCAGAGGTGTGTGAAGTTTGGGACGAAGTGCAGTGTATTTCAGGTACTTGTATGTCCCGCAGCGGGCGCAGCTCCTAGCGATCAGCGGAATTCTCAGCCCTCGGGGTCCTCAGCCACCTGCTCAAGCTCCTGGGGGCCCTTGTCCTGCCGGAGCTTCTCTGACGGGGGTCCCTGTGGTCTCTGCTGGAATATGACTAAGTGACCAGGGTCTGGTACCTCTGAGGCAGCCCGTGCTAATTGTTAGAAAGCCCTCGTGTTCACCTGAAGCTGCCTCCCTGGCGCCCGGGCGGCACCCACTCAGCCTTTGTCCCTTGTCCACAAGCGCCTCGTGACGCCTCATTATTTGAAGGCCCCTCGGGAGGCGCTTCCGAGGACATCTGCTTCAGGTCTATTGACCTGTGGTTGACACACACGTGGCGTCTTCTTCGGGGAAGGCTGTCACCCTTCCTCCTCCTATACCCCCTAGCCTGGTTGATACCTCGTTCCCTTCAGATCCAAACTCAAAACCTCACCTCCTCCAGGAAGCCTTCCCTGACCACTGCGAGCCCCACGAGGTCAGGTTTGACCACATCCTGCTTTTTTTCCTCCCTGCGCTTTATCACGGGTCCTGGCTGTGTGTGTGTGAAATTACCTCATGAATATCTGTCTTCTGCCTTCCACTGGGAGCTTCACAAGGGCAGGGACTGTGTTTCTAAGTCACTGCATCCCCACCACCCAGCCCATAGAGGACCCGATACAGAAGGGCTGGAGCGCTAGAGGCCCGTCGTGAGGACTGTGGACTGTCTCTAATAGGGCTAGATTAGGAGTTTCCTCAATAAAATGTTTCCTAATATATTTTCCTTTTAAATATGTACAGATAGCTTATTGTGTCCAGGCCCTGCCATGGATGCTTAACCTCCATGTTTCTGTTTAAATACCGCATTAGTTGTACCCATTGTACAAACTGCAGTGGATCATGAGATTGCAGGGCTAGCCCATCGCACAGCTGGGACCTCGGGCCGACTTTCTCTGGCCCCATCTGAGCCTTGAGCTCAGTCTGACAAGTCTGCTGGCCGCATGGGGCCGGCCTCTGTATTCCCTGTCTCCACCCCTACCGCTCCGAGATGGAAGGGCCCTTCCATCTGGACTCCTCACAGGCAGAGTTCAAATAGATGGGTAAGAGTCCCCTAGTTTGTGACTGCTTCACGGTCGTCATTTTTACTTTTCTTGGTTTCGGTTTCTGCATTTGTTCACTGGTTGGCCCTACCCAGCATCTGAATTTCAGAGAAATTTGTGGAATAATTGTCAGTTTCAAAGCCTGTCTCCCCGTCAACATCGGGACACTCACTGTGCCCAAGCCCAGTTCCTCAGGCTGTCTGACCTCCGACCAAGGACATTTCTGATCAGACTTGGGAGTGTATCTGGAATGCGTTTGGTGTCTGATGTGTTAGACTTGACTTGCCCTAGCAGAATCGTTTCCTGAAAATATTTTGAAGCTATTAATCAGTGCGGTAGTTGAGTGAGGGAGGCTGCTCTTTTTCTTCTTTAAGAATACATTTATTTACGTAAAGAATCGACCCCAGTTCGATCCCTGGGTCAGGAAGATCCACTAGAGAAGGGATAGGCTACCCACTCCAGTATTCTTGGGCTTCCCGTGTGGCTCAGCTGGTAAAGAATCCGCTGGCAGTGTGGGGAGACCTGGGTTCGATCCCTGGGTTGGGAAGATCCCCTGGAGAAGGGAAAGGCTACCCGCTGCAGTATTCTGGCCTGGAGAATTCCATGGACTGTATAGTCCATGGGGTCGCAAAGAGTCAGACACGACTGAGCCACTTTCACGTAAAGAATATGAATCCATTTCAATGGTAATATTCATCGCACAGGTTGATGTGGTGAAAGGACACCTACCAGTGATGGCTAAGGTTTCAGCAGCACGAATGCTGACTGCCGCTCGCCCCCGACTCTTGGTTGGTAACTGCTGAGCAGTTCTATGGTCCGGGCCCCTTAAGTGTCCTTGTTGGTTATCCATTTTAAACATAGCAGTGTGTACACCTGTACGTCCCATCTCTCTATCCCCCTCCCCGTCCTTCCGCCAGCCACCTCAGTTCACTCTCTAAGTCTTCCAGCTGTTTTTAAGTTTTTCTCCTTGTCGTTGGTTTTCAGCAATTTGACTGTGTTGTGCTTTGATGTAACTTTCTTCATGTTTCTTGGGCTTGGTATTGATTGGGATCTTGGAGCTGTGGATTTATCATTTTTGTTGAGTTTGGAAATTTTTCAGACAATATTTCATCAAATATTGTTTCCGTCTCCTCTCTGAACATCTTGCTTTCAGGGATTCCAGTTACACCGGGCCTTTTGAGGGTTCGTCATTTGGTCATTTTCTTAAAATATATATATTTTCTCTCTCTGTTTCATTTGGGATCGTTTCTATTGCTGTGTCTTCAAGTTCATTAATCTTTTTTTCTTCATTGTCTTACCTGGATTTAATCTCATCAAATGTTTTTGTGTTTCCTTCCAGACATTGTAGTTTTCCCTTTTGGAAGCTTGATTTGGATATTTGTCTCTACTTAACTTTGGGAACGTATGGAATACAGTTATAACAACTGCTTCAATGCCCTTGTCTGCTAATTCTTACATCTGGGTCAGTTCCAGTTCAGTTTTGGTTGATTTTCCTCTTCATTGTGTGTGATTATTTGCCATCTTTGCATGGATGGGATTCATTTTTATTAAATTTTATCTTTCTGAGTGCTGGACATTTTTGTGTGGGTGCTAAGTCGTCTCAGTCGTGTCTGACTCTTTGTGACGCCACGGACTGCAGCCCACCAGGCTCCTCTGTCCATGGAATGCTCCAGGCCAGAATACTGGGTGAGAGGCCACGCCCTCCCCCAGGGGATCTTCCCCACCCAGGGATTGAACCCACCTCTCCTCTGTCTCTTTACCGCTAGTGCCACCTGGGAAATGCTTCTGTGCTTTGTTCTGGGATATAGTCAAGTCTCTTGCGAGTAGTTTGGTCCTTCCAGATCTTGCTTGTAAATCAGGGAGGCAGCACAGAGCCGGGTTTACTCTCGGGCTGGGTATTCCTCACTGCTGAGTTGAGACGCTTCTCCGAACGCTCCCCGGAGCCCTGTGCATTATAACGTTTTCCAGTCTGACTTCCCAGTCTGATTGGTGGGAACAGGCGCCATTCCCCAACTCCGTGGGAGGTTCCGGCTCTGGTTTAATTTTTGGTGTGACTCTTCCCCTGGCCTCGGGTGGTCTCCTCACTCACCTGTGCTCACCAGCAGTCTGTCCGACACTGCATCCTTCGGGAGGGATCCTCCGTAGATCTCCCCTGTTCTCCCGGTGCCTGCTCTTCTCCGATACCCTGCCTCGGTCTCCCAGCTGTGAGCTGCACCTCCTCAATTCAGGGGGTCCTGGCTCTGCCTGACTCCCCCTCCCTGTGCTCACAGATTGGAAACCCTGAAGGCAGTCCCCGGGGGAATTTACAGGACTGTTTCTCCTGTATCTCAGTACTTGTCCCTCATTGCCTGATGTCCAGTGTCTTGAAACTGTGATTGCATCTGGTTTGTCTGGTTTTCAAATTGTTTCAGATGCTTTTAGAACTGATACCCAGGCTGTGAGTGTTTCGTGCACATGTATGTGTATTTCTGTTTGTATAAATTTTTTGCTTTTTATAAGTGGTAAACTCACCATTGAAAGTAAACGCTTCTCCCTTGGGGCTACAAAGATTGGCCAGAAATTCACTTAGCTTTTACAAAATAACCTGGTTACAGAGTATTTGTGAAAGTAAAAGTCGCTCAGTCGTGTCTGACTCTTTGCAACCCCATGGACTATACAGTCCACGGAATTCTCCAGGCCAGAATACTGGAGCGGGTAGCCTTTCCCTCCTACGGGGATCTTCCCAACCCAGGGATCAAACCCAGGTCTCCTGCATCGCAGGCGGATTCTTTACCAGCTGAGCCCCAAGGGAAGCCCTACATAGGTTTTGGCTGACGGTAAAATCCAGCCTGTGTTCGAGCAGAGGTGAGACAGTGTCAACTCCCCATGTGTCCCTGTGGCACCTGTGTGTTTATTTCTGGCCATGCTGGGTCTTCATTGCTGCGTGGGCTTTTCCCTAGATGGGGGGAGCCAGGGCTGCTCCCTGGCGGAGCATGGGCTTCTCATTGTGGCGGCTTCTCTTGTTGCGAGCACGGGCTCTAGGGCTCTAGAGCTTCCGTAGCTGTGGCTCCCCAGCGTGCGAGCCCAGGCTCAGTAACTGTGGTGCACGGGGTTAGTTGCTCCTCGGCGTGGGGGATCTTCCTGGATCAGGGATTGAACCTGTGTGCCCTGCATTGGCAGGCGGATTCTTTACCGCTCAGCCGCCAGGGAAGCCTGCCTTGTATCACTTTGATACCTGTTGGTTGATTTTACGTTCTGTAAATATGTACCATTCAGAGCTGCAGCCTGTGGCGGGCCGTGCAAGATATATTTAAGCGGGTTGACTTTTAGTCAGTATGACGACAGCATTACCTTGTTTAATGTGTACGATGGTGGTTTGAAACATCAAATCAAGAGGTTTACGATGTCAGAAAAGATGAGGGAGGGCAGGAAGAAAGCTGTCCTGACACCGCTTTTCAGTGCCTTTCACTGTCTGTCCAACAGGCCATCATGATCGGGGACGACATCGTGGGCGATGTGGGCGGTGCCCAGCGGTACGGGATGAGAGCCCTGCAGGTGCGGACTGGGAAGTTCAGGTAAGTGCCCCGTGGGAGCCTGCCTCCGTCAGCCTGCCTGCCTCGTGGATTCCAGGGTTTTGTTTTTCGTCTCCAAAATAAAGGGCGTTCTTCCTTCCAGATGGAAGAGCAGATTGCGGGCATCCGGTGACTTTCTGGTAACTGCCCCCTGGACAGGCCTGGGTGCCTGTTAGTAGCAGAGAGCGGTAGGGAAAGCAGCTTTCGATACGGGGTCTGAGTTTCAGACCTGGGGTTGGAGAAGGGTGCCGTGCGGAGACCACGCACTGAAGGCTCTGGCCGGCCGCCGAGCCCGCTGCCCGCAGAGCCTGGGCCTGGCGCCCTTGGCCCCGTGGCAGACGGGTCGCTCTGCTCGGAGGTTACAGCTGCTGTGCGCGCGACTCCTCTGGTCACTACACATCCTTTTCCTCCATGTGTCTGGCTTTCTTGCCTAAAGCTGACCCGTGTGTGCTCAGGGATGAGTCAGGGACCCCTGGGAGCTGAGCCTCCATCTCCAGAGTGTCTTCTCTGCCGGGAAGTCAGCCTGGCCTCGCGTGGGTCGCCGTCGGGCGCCTGTCGGGCCCGGGCCCTTGCTGCGTGTGGAGGTGCCCTGCGGCGTCCGAGTGTGGCTCTCTCGCCCATCTCAGACATCACAGTGTCGTCTGCCTGACTCTCGGTGGTTTTGACTGTGGCCATTCAGAGGAAGTACCATTTTGTGGATGCTGCAGAGACTTACTTAAAACATGGTTGCCTTGGGTATTTGGATGTGGGGGTGGCAGGGATAGACCACATCAGCTCTGAGCAATCTGCTTAGACCCGGTCAGAGGAGTCGATTCGAGGAGTTTTTCGTCTCCAAAATAAAGGGCGTTCTTCCTTCCAGATGGAAGAGCAGATTGCGGGCATCCGGTGACTTTCTGGTAACTGCCCCCTGGACAGGCCTGGGTGCCTGTTAGTAGCAGAGAGCGGTAGGGAAAGCAGCTTTCGATACGGGGTCTGAGTTTCAGACCTGGGGTTGGAGAAGGGTGCCGTGCGGAGACCACGCACTGAAGGCTCTGGCCGGCCGCCGAGCCCGCTGCCCGCAGAGCCTGGGCCTGGCGCCCTTGGCCCCGTGGCAGACGGGTCGCTCTGCTCGGAGGTTACAGCTGCTGTGCGCGCGACTCCTCTGGTCACTACACATCCTTTTCCTCCATGTGTCTGGCTTTCTTGCCTAAAGCTGACCCGTGTGTGCTCAGGGATGAGTCAGGGACCCCTGGGAGCTGAGCCTCCATCTCCAGAGTGTCTTCTCTGCCGGGAAGTCAGCCTGGCCTCGCGTGGGTCGCCGTCGGGCGCCTGTCGGGCCCGGGCCCTTGCTGCGTGTGGAGGTGCCCTGCGGCGTCCGAGTGTGGCTCTCTCGCCCATCTCAGACATCACAGTGTCGTCTGCCTGACTCTCGGTGGTTTTGACTGTGGCCATTCAGAGGAAGTACCATTTTGTGGATCTGCAGAGACTTACTTAAAACATGGTTGCCTTGGGTATTTGGATGTGGGGGTGGCAGGGATAGACCACATCAGCTCTGAGCAATCTGCTTAGACCCGGTCAGAGGAGTCGATTCGAGGGTCTGATCCTCACTCTGAGGTCCGTCTCCTGTGTGAGAGACCCAGGGGGCCTTTGGGTTTGGGACAGGTGGGGGAACACCAGGTGAGCGAGCAAGTCTTAGCGTCCCTGGGGGTCTGGGGCCAAGAAGTCCCTTCCAGCCTCTTCCTGGCCCTCCCAGGGTGTCAGAGGCCCCCCTTGAAGCCCCCAGCATGCCTTGAAATTTGGACCTCCTTTCTCCCCGACATCCTCAAATGAGGGTTTCCAGGATTTCCTGGATCTCCTGGGCTATGTCCAGCTTATGTCCAACTCAAAGCCTTGTCAACATTCTCTCCCCTGCGGTCCTCTGTCCCCCTCCCTCCGAGTTGCTGAGCAGGAGGACTTGGCGCCCTGATGCTCTGCTGGACGGTGCTGCCGAGTCCCTGGTGCCCCCTGTCAGGAGCCGGTCCGGCCCAGGGAGCCCCTGTGAACACAGACACAGGAGTGGGGCCTCCTTGCTGAGAACACGGTGCTGAAGCTCAGAGCGAGGTGAAGAATGAGAACCATGTCGTGTGTTTTTGTTTTTGTTTTGTACTGGGCTATTTCTGATTTATTAGGAAGAAAAACGTGTCTGCTGGGATTAAATGTAGCTGCGGTTGGGGTCTTTCTGGCCAGCCCAAGCCGTGCCCCTGTAACCGAGAAGGTCCTGCTTTTGCCCCAGGCCCCACATGTGCCCCTAGGTCGCTCAGTCCCTGAGGAAGGTCCACAGGTGTGGTCAGGAAGCCCACCAGTGGGCAGGGGGGCATGGGGGCAGCTGTGTCCCACCGCACACCACTGGGGTCGGCACTTTTCTGAGGCCCCTGTCGCCCTATCTCCTGGAGAGAGAAACCGATCAACAGTTGGCCTAATTGATGACATACGGATATTCTGGTAGCATTTGGATATTTTACAAAACCAGGATAGTATTCCAGCTGCCTCCTTCTCGAGCCACGTTTTCTGCCATCTCTGCTCTCCAGCGCCTCACTGTCTAATGCAGTGGCCACACGCTGTAGGTGCTGGGGAGCTCTGGAGATGAAGCTTGGTTAAAAGTGGGCGTACACGAGAATTCAAGGACTCGGTGGGAGAAGAACGTGAAAAGGCCCATTCGTAATATTTCATACCTATCACATGTTGCAGTCCTGATGCCTTATCTTAATTTCACCTGCGTGTTCTCACTCTTGGCAACACGGCTACTAGAGGGTCCTGGCTCGCTTCACTGCTCGCACCCATCCGGGTGCCTTTCTGGTGGATAGCGGGGCCCCTGCACGGCCACCTTCTCCCTGCAGATGGCACTCTTGGTGCATGAGGCCTGTGTGGTACTTGCTCGCGGCAGGCCCTGTAGCTGGCTTGGGGCCAGTGAGCAGCCTTGGCACTTTGGCACCCTGGGGACTGGGCCAGCATTCCAACCCTCCAACCCGCCATCCCCCACCCCCTGGGGCAGCACCCAACTTCCCCCTCTAGGGTTGCCCCGCCTGCCCCCTGGAGCTCTCCACCCCTCTGGCCACCTCTGCGAGCCGGCCACACTAGGTCTGAAGGTCATCGTGGCCCATGTCTGCACTAGACAGGAGCTGGGCGGGGACAGTGAGGCGTCCTTACTGTGCGCTGGGCCTCTCCTCTGAGTGGCCCGAGTGGGTGCACTGTGTCCCCTGCTGGTGGCCCTGGCCCAGCCCTGACTGCACTGAGGGATCGAGGCGGGTGGAGGCTGGCCTTGTCCCAGGGCACAGGTGGCAGAGAGCCCTGCAGTGAGGAGCCAGGTGCTCACACTGGGCCACGTGGCTTCTCCACTGGCTGGAGGCCGAGGGCCGCATGGGGAGGCTGAACAAGTGTGAATCTCGATGGGGGTCCAGCCTCTCTCTGGGACTGGAGTGGGTGGCGGTGGTGGCCTCTGGACAGCCCCACTGCAGGTGCCCCTCAGGCCAGCATCTTTTGGTTGTGCACGCACACACACACACACGTGCATGTGCGAGGTTGTGGGTCCAGGCATGGCACTTCTGGGGGCGTGGGACTTGGACTTGCCCATGGCTGGGAGGTCTCCCTGTGACCTTCCATGTCTTTGTCCTCCTCTCTCCTTCCTGCTTGTATTGTAAAATGGCCCAAAGAGAAAAGGGTGAAGTGTCAGAGTGGGGCGAGGTCACGGGGGCCTGAGCTTCGGAAGGAGGGCTTCATAGGGTCTGCCCCTTCCGTTACCGACAGGAAGGCTCAGGGCCTGGGGGAAGGGGGCCGGGCCCCCTCCAGCAACCCCCGTGTCTGGAGCCAGCGAAGCTCCCGGGGCAGGCAGCGTGCAAACACGACCCGCCCAGCAGGGCAGCAGAGTCGTGGCTGAAACCACACAAAGCTTGCTGATCGTACCTGCTCTGCCTGGAAGTCCAGCCCAGCCAGGGTGTGGTTCTCACCCGGCCGGCAGGTAAAGGCCTTTCGGGCGTTCTCCCTGCTTGCCCCTTCCTGGCATGGGTGACGCACCAGGGCTGCCGGCAGAACCTTCCAGCCTGAAGCCAGAAGCCGCTGCTCCTCCAGCTCCGTAAGGTCCCATCCCGACTCCCCCGGGGCCCTGAGCCCCTCGATGACAGGTCCTCACGGTTCCAGTGAGTCCTGGAGATGAGGGTGCAGGCTCCCCCGCTGCCAGAGGCCTTCCCAGTTGAGTAGGCTACAGCCTTGCCCCAGGCCACCTGGCGAGGTTTGGCAGAGGCTGGGCTGGAGCCTGGTTGCTCCGCCCCCAGGTGGGTGCTTCTGGCTCTGTTTTCTTCCTGGGAACACCTAGACCTTGCGGTCAGATTCCAGGAGCTGCAGGAGTCACCGTCCCAGCCGCGCTTCAGGGCGCAGGCAGGGCTCGGTGGCTGAGTGATGGGGGGGCTGGGCTGGGAGAGCTGCCGCCCCCACTCCCAGGCACCATGGCCCCCTTCTTCTCTCCTAAGGACAGGCCTCATCTTCCGTGGGAGCCGGGCCCTGTGTCCCCTTATTTTGACAAATTCAGGCTAGAGACGTCCTTCCCAGCAGCGAGATGCCGTCTCCCCAGTGGAGGAGGAGGCGCTCAGGACATCTCGCTGACCCTTCACACCTCCTGACGGCCCCACCTGACCCCTCCTCCCGGGGACACGCCGGGAGCGGAGCAAGGACCCCTGGACGGCTGCCCCTCGCACGCTGCACGGCAGGCGTCACGCTGCAGGGCCCAGGCTGGTCGTGCTGTGTCAGTAACTCGGCCGCGTGGAGCCTGCTCTCGGTGTCCTCTTACTAGTTAGTTACTCATGGCTGGATGACGTTTTATGAGCCCAGAATGTTCTTGACAAGCAGTTTGCCCTTTTGGACCTGGGAGGGGCCCTTGACTGGGGCTGGCGCTCCATCCACACCGAAGCTGGGCTGGGGCTAGGGTCCCCATGGTCACTGTTCTCTTAGCTGGGGGTGCAGGGAGCAGGCAGATTCCAGCCACTTTGCACAAGGCTGGAGGATGTGGGGCGCAGAGAATCTGGTGGTGGAACCAGCGGCTGGCGTGGAACCGGCCAGGTCCGACTCGGCCCTGACACAGCGGCTGCCCGAGCCTGGCCCTTGACCCTGTCTCCCACCACTTTGCAGCCACTGACTTCAAAGCTTCCTTAGGAGGCTCTGGTTCCTCTTTGGAATGAGATAGAGTTTTCTTCTAGGGCCAGGTGGTATTTGAAGGAAGTGAGCGAACATGGGCATTGGCTTTCCAGCAGTCACAGTTGTTCCCATGAGACTCTTGGAGGCCAGGGTTGTGGGTGGCGGCCTGGGCTGGCAGACCCAGGGGTCGGGAGCCCACCAACCCTGGTCCCATCATGGAGCACGTGGGCGCCAGGCGGGACCCTCTGCCTCGTGAAGTGAGTGCTCCTGAGCCTCGGGCCTCTGGGAGACGCTCCCGGCCGGGGAGGGGGCTCCAGGTAGCTTCAGGCGGGGCTTCAGGCTGGGCACAGAGACTGGAGGTGGCCAGCTACTGCCCGGCCGCAGCCCGGCCGCCCAGCTGCAGAAAACCAGTTAGTGCTGGGCTCGGGGCCCTCACCCCTGGGTCCCATGGGCTCCATCCTGGCTGCCAGTTGGGGGAGGGTCTGGGGACAACCCCACCGTGGGACATCAGTGGACCAGCGGTCAGCCCAACAGGCAGCCCCAGGCTGGGTCAGTCTGGAGCGTGCAGAGCTCCTGGCCACAGCAATGGGTATGTGATCTGAGCTGGGCCTGGGATTTTCGAGAACCCCTAGGAAAGTCGCCAGTGAAATAGAAGCTGAGAAGTACCAGTGGCCATCTGTGTCATTCCAGGGGAAAGCCTGGTCTAAGGGCGAAGCTGACAAGCAGGAAAGCAGAGCCTGGAGACAGAGAGGGAAAGGAAGAGAGTCCCAATTGTTTGAGCACCTGGATCTGGCTCTGCCTGAAGCTGGTCCCACCTCTGGCCTTTGAAGTTGAGCAGGCCAGTGAAATTAGTGTTTTGGTTGGCGATGCCCCAGGAGCAGTGTGGTACCACGGGGTTGGTCCAGAAAGCCGCTGAGGTCTCCCCCGGGCGGGTCGACCGTAATGCGTGCCCACTGGGGAACCCGCCCCAGGGTGCTGCTGCTTTACGCGGGTGGATGACGTGGTGTGCTCAAACACCGCAGCTGGGAGTCTCTTCCTTTCTCTGTCTGCAGGCTCTCCTTTCCTGCTTGTGTGGTGTGCAAGCCCCGGTCTCCATGCTGCCCCCAACTTTTTAAAATAGTCCTTGCAATGTTAGCATTTAGATGGAGTAAATTCTTTTATTGTAATCTGTATTTCTTTCCATTTCTGCCTACCATTTTATTTCCAAAATTTAAAAAAACAGAATCCAAAGCATCTTCAATATAGTATCTATAATATTCCATCGTAACCCACTGTATTCAAAAACTACCAGACCTGCAAAAAACAAAAAAACCTCCCCAGAAAAGTATGGTCCCTATGCTAAAAATATGTTAGACTTTCCCACACTGCCCTTGCTGAGAGGTAAATAGAGACCTCGACAGTGGGCTTCAGCTCACAGCCCTGCTGGCTCGCTCTCTCTGCTCTGGAAAGCGCTGGAAGGATCCTCGTTTAACCTCAGAGAAGCCTGCCCCTGAAGGTGTATCAGAGCGGTCCCAGAATAGAACGGGCAGCCTGGAGAGGGGTGAGTGCTTGTCCCTGGAGACAAGCCGGGGCGGCTGCAGACAGCACCGCTGGGGCCAGAGCCCGGGGCTCAGTGAAGCCACACACTCGCCCTGAGTCTGCAGCCCTGGAATGGGCACGTGTGGGACGTTTCTGTCCTTCGGTCCCACTCCCCCACCGCCATCCCTGGGATGGCAGCCTTACCGCCTCCCACTTGGAGATGTGAAAGCTGCCGCCCAGGCAGGCGCGGGGCCCTGGGACTTGGCTATCCCAGCCCGGCCTGTCATTCACGCCTGATCCACCAACCAGCCTTTGACTTCTTCCTCTCGGTCATGGGCTGTTAGCTTCAGAGCTGGAGCCCAGGGGTTAAAGCCACAGTATAGATGCAGGTGTGTGGGCGCATGAGCAGCAGAGATGGGAAACAAAGGCATCTCCTTGTTACAGAGGGTTTGGCTGTATCTTTGCGTCCTTGTGTGTGTACATGCTAAGTCAATTCAGTCACATCTGACTCTTTGCGACCCCATGGACTGTAGCCCGCCAGCTTCTCTGCCCACGGGATTCTCCAGGCAAGAATACTGGAGTGGGTTGTCATGCCCTCCTCCAGGGGATCTTCCTTCCCAACCCAGGGATCGAACCCGAGTCTCCCATGTCTCCTGCATTGGCAGGCGGGTCCTTTACCACTCGCCCAGCCGCGGGAGCCCTTTGCATCCTTGGGTGTCTTCTGAGGGCTTCCCTGATAGCTCAGTTGGTAAAGAAGCCGCGTGTCTTCTGAATATTTCATAATGGAAGTGCAGCATTCTTATCAGAACAACAGTTGTTTTTTAAAGTGCATCTGTGCCCCCTCCCATATGTTTGTGAGTTGGGGGAATTCTTAAGAAGAAAGACCACCTGAAAGGGCAACTTGGTTAGTTTAAAAACAAAGCAGCCCAAGTCCCGGGATGCTCCTGAGCCGGTGCCTGGCTCTGCCCTGGCCCAGCCAGGCTCCCTGCTCACACACAGGACCCTGGGTCGCTGGACACAGGCCTCCTCACAAGGCAGATTCCCTTCCTGGCCTGGGAGCGGGAGCTCCGGCTCCTCTGCTTCCGCGTCCGGTGCCAGGACATGGCGCACAGGTTGGGGGGGACACTGTGTACCCTCTGAGTTCCTTCATCCAGCAAGGGGCAGGGTGGGGGCCCTGGTCCCCGTGACCGAAATCAGTGCCTTCTCTGGGCCACCACACACGCGCAGCCGTCTGTGACCTCCCCGCAGCAGCGCCCCCCGCCCAAGGTCCCATACCCTGGCTCACCCACAGATACACTCACACACACACACACTCTCACACACATACACACACACTCACATACACTCACATTCACACACTCACACACACACCTTCACACACACACACACTCTCACACATTCACACACACACACATACACACNCTCAGTCGTTCAGTCCTGTCTGACTCTTCATGGCCCCGTGGACTGCAGCCCTCCAGACTCCACTGTCCAAGGGATTCTCCAAGCAAGAATACTGGATTGGGTCACCATTTCCTTCTCCAAGGGATCTTCCTAACCCAGGGATCGAACCTATGTCTCCTGCGTCTCCTGCCTTGCAGGTGGATTCTTTACAGCTGAGCCACTGGGTAAACCCTCTAAAGTTTTCTATTTTGCTGTTTCTTAGTTTCATGGCATATTAGAAAAGTTTACTCTACTTACAAAACTATAAAAATAGTTCTCCCATGTTTTTGGTACCTGTCTCTTATACACATCTAGATGTGTATAAGAGACAGCACACACATTCACACACACACGCACTCACACTCACACACACATTCACACACACACTCACAAACACACACATTCACACACACATATTCACACACACACACTCACACACAGTCACATTCGCACACACACAGTCACATTCACACACACACTCACACACACACATTCACACACACTCACACACACACACTCACATTCACACACACACACTCACTCTCACACACACACACACGGATTTGAACCTGAAGGGTAGCTGCCCGAGGGTGGGCTCTCAGCCGCCCCAGCACGGAGTGGGTGCCCAGGACCGCTGGATCTGCACTTGCAGACTATAGACCCCAGGCTGGGGGCGGCGGGTGAGGGTATGTCGGGCAGAGGGGCCTGACTCAGCCTTCCCTGGACTGAGGGGGTCGGAAGGCAGGGTCAAGGCTCCCCTTACTGAAGGCCCAGGCGCCACCCCCCGCTGCCCACCGCCTTGATGTGTGCAGTCCAAGCCCACCTGCCCCTTGGCATCTGGGACGACATCTGCCTCTGACCCAGGGCAGGGAGGGGCCTGGTGGAGAAGACCCGAGAGGGTGGGCAGGGGCAGCCTCCAAGCTGCGCTGTGCCCTAGGAGGGTCCCGGGGGAGTGCTCATGGAGCCCTGCGCGGTCCTCCAGATGCTCCCTCCCAGGTCCCTCCTCCTCTGCCCGCTCCTGCCGTCCTCCACCCCTGGCTTTGCTGCTCACCCCCGCCCTCCAGTCTTACGGGGTCAGCACTCATTTCCCTTCTTCCGCACGCTGCTTTCAGCGGTGGCCAGCAGAGAACACCTTGCTGCCAGCGAGCGGGGGCTTTGAGGGCAGGGTATACACCTGCACGCTCAGACATGCGCACACTCAGGCCCTATAGCCCACCCACCCCTCCACCCCAGGCCCTCACCACTCCTCTGCCAGCCCTCGTGGAGAGCCTGGAGGTGCTGGGCCCGGCCGCGGAGAGACCCCCCTGGCAGCTGGATCCCAGGCCTCTCCCGCCAGCCTCTCCCGTGCCCTTTTCCTCCTCCAGCTCCCCTGCAGCTGCTCAGGGGAGGGGGCCTGAGAACCCAGGGTTCCCAGCCGAGGGGCAACCCCCGGCATCCCTGTGAACTCGCTGGGGAGACCGGGCCTCCACGGAGAAGGCTCCCTTCCATCCATCACCACGCCCATCCTCTGCTGCCCTGAATCCTGCTGTCTTTAAGGCCTTCTCTGATGATGGATTCCCGGGGTCCTCCCACCTGGACGGGCCTTAGGGGGCTCCTCCAGCTCCATATGGGCCTCTGAGTGGCAGAGGGGCCATCTCAAGGTCAAGGGGATCCCGTGGCAAGCTGGGGTCTGTGTGGGCTCCCACTCCAGGCCGTTTCTCTTGTACCCCAAATACCCCTCACCTCGGGGGGATTACCTGGAGTTCCCATGGCCTGATAATTTCCAAACCTTTTTGGAGATTTCCAGAAAAGACAAATGCCACGGACCCTTCTCCCAGAGCCAGACCCCGCCCAGGTCTTCCTGGCAATTCCATTGCCTCCTTTATAGAGAGGACGCTGCACTGCTGGGGGCAAGTCCTGTCTCTGGACTCCCATCTGGGGCGCCGAGGCCTCGCCTGTCTTGACACTGACGGTCTTAAAGATCCCAGGACAGTCATCTCATCTGATATTCCCTCGTGATATGACCCAGGTTACGCACTTGGGGCCAGAGTGTCACAGAAGCGATGCCGTGTGCGTCTCTGCGTCACGTTAGGAAGCGTGCGGTGCCAGTTTGCCAACAACAGTGATGTTTCAACCTGTCTGATTAAGGTGGCAACTGCCATAAAGTTACGTAAAGTTATGGGTTTTCTTCCCTTTGTAAAGAATAACTATTCCTGGGGAGACCCTGTAAGACTCCTGTTCCTCACCCTGCTTTCATCCACTGGCTTTTATTTTTTGGCTGTGCTGGGACTTCCCTGCCGCGAGGACTTTTCCTCTCGCTGCGGGCGGCAGGGGCTGCTCCCCAGTTGCAGTGCTCAGGCTTCTGCTTGCGGAGCACGGGCTCTCGGTGCTCGGGCTTCAGTGGCTGGGCTCGTGGACTCGGAGTTGCGGCTCCCGGGCTCTAGGGCCCAGGCTCGGCGGTCGTGGCTCACGGGCTCAGTTGCTCCATGGCATGTGGAGGCTTCCCAGACCAGGGATCGAACCCGTGTCTCCTGCATTGGCAGGAGGATTCTTTCCCACTGAGCCACCAGGGAAGCCCCCATCCACTAGTTTTAACGTCTGTTGTTGCTCCTTGAGCTAGCTGTGATGGCCACCAAGTAAGTCCTTCATCCATTTGTGACTGACGTTCTATTGTACGGAAGAATGTTTTCTCCCCACTTATTTATTTTTATCTCTGTGGACTCACGGATTCCTGTGTAACCCACTAGGTGATAATCTGTAAGCCTTGTAATTCATTTGAATGCTCAAGTGGTCTCCAGTGTGGCCAGTAACAGCCTCTTCAAGCTGGTTCTGTGTCCTTTTGACCCCTGTTCTCCAGCCCTTTCTTACTTTCTGGCAGAAAAACTGTTTCGGGGTCATCGTGTTCTGTCTCTGCCTCAGTGCCAGAGTCAGCCATGTCTCCCAGGAGCCCCAGTACCTTTGAGTGGAAAGTGACATTTAGAAGCAAAGACCGGGACACTGGATCTTCAATTCCTCTGAGCGTCCCTTCTCTCAGACCCTCTCCTTGGGCAGAGGTGGGAAACATGCGTGTGTGCGCGTGCGTAATTCACACGTGCAACCATGCGTGTCTCTGTTCCTACCTGTGCCCAGAAGACCGCGGGTGCACACTGACACCTCTGATCCCGCTGCAGCCCCGCCAGGCCATCCCAGCCTGGTGCCTTTGCACGTCTGTACCTTTGTCCCCCGACAGGAAGAAGCCAGTGTCTGTCATTTCTGTTTACTCAATTGTTCTGTCGCCCTGTACCTGGCTGACCCCTGGCCCCGCTGGACTGCGTCCCTCTCACCGCCCACAGTGCTCTCCTCATGAGGGGCTCTACCCCTCCCATGCCAGGGTGCCCGGCTGCCTCCCCACCAGGGAGAAAGACCCCAGACCTCCATCCGTCTCCCTCCTCTCACCCTTCCTGTTCCTTGAGCGATAGGACTGGGTTTTTGCCAATTTCATCATCCCCACGTGCCTCGCATGTGGCGGACACCCTGGTCTGTGTAACTGGGCAACCAGGATCTTCCCCGTTGGGAAAGGCCTTTCAGCATCCCAGGCCTTTTTTTTTTTTTTGTCATGGTTCTCACCCTAGCCCCGCGGGTGGGCAGGGGAAGTCGGGCGTTCTGGAGAAGATGCCGACCCGCCCAGGGTTGCCTGGCTGGAGAGAGGGCGTTCCCGGGCCGGTTGCCAGCGTGTCTGTCGAGGATGTCCCCCTTTGCCCCCATGAAAGCCTAGTCACGTGGTGTTAGGGGTGTCACCCGGGCTGCTGCTGCCACCACTGCGGCAATCACGTGCTCCGAAGACGGAGAAGAACCCCAGGCTCAAATCCCGGTTCCGCCACCTCCCAGCTGAGCCTCAGTCTTCTCATCTTTAAAATGGAAGTTCGGGGGCAGTAGCATCAGCGCCTTCAGCAACAGGAGGGGCCGGATGAGCCGACAAGCGCAAGGGGAGGTGGGTCTGTGAAACCCAGGTGCCCACAGCAGAGCGCGCCTGAGGCTGCCGGCCTGACACCCCACAGCCCAGGCGTTCCCGAGGGCGGGCTCGGCTAGACCCGCGCCCCTGGGTAGAATCACAGGGGTCGTCGACTGGGGTGTTCAGGTGCCACTTTGAAAATTCACCCCCACATCCTCAGATTTCCAAGCGCTCTCCTATATCCTTAGATCCCCAAGTGCTCTCCCAAATGGGCTCCCAGCCTCCCCTCCGTGTGGGGAATGGTGGACAGCTTGCACAAGTTTACGTACAGAAGGGAAGAATACAACCATGTGCCACGTCTCTTCCCGTTCGTGACCTTGTGGCAGCCAGGCGGAGCAGGGCGCACCACAGGGCCAGCCATCGCGAGCCGATAGATGCTTGATTAGGAAGCTCGACTTTCCTTAAACAGGGCGCAGGTGGCTATATCCAGGCTTGCTACTCGGGGAGGAGGGGCAAGCTCCTACCCTCCCCCCACCACAGCCACATGCAGGGAGACGCGCCCCATCCTTGCCAGGCCGTCTCCTACCACCCAGAGGGCCCCCAGAGGGCAGCTCAGCTTTGTAGGCACCTTCACGCGCTCAGCACTGTGTGGGGAGACCATGCTTCCTGGAGGGTCCCCAGCCCAGTGATGGGCATGGAGTGTGTGTCCTGGGGGCTTGGGGTCGCCCGAGGAGGACTCTGTGAGACGCAGAGTGCCAGGGGAGGGGGCTTTGGGGGTGGCAGTGGCGCTCAGGATGCAGGCTCAGCAGGGGCAGCATCCGCCCTGCTGTGTCCTGTCTTGGGTCTCCCCAGACTGCTGGCTCTGAGTGACAGGGTGTTGGCACGGGGCTGAGGACACAGGGGCCTGGGCGGGGGGCCCGGAGGTGCTGGGCTTCTGGAGTCCCTTCAAGGCCCCGGAATGTGACCGCGTGGTGGGTGGGCTGCAGGAGGGAGCCTTGCAGTGTGGCTGCGGTATTTGGGGAGCAGATGCCCCTTGGGAGACTGGTAGCACCTCTTTGCCCTGGTGCTGGGCGCTCAGGTGCTGGGCACGCAGGGGCTGGGTGCTCAGGGGCTGGGTGCTCACGTGCTAGGCATTCAAGGACTGGATTTCTTCCTCCACCACAGCACCCGAGGGTTTTCTTTCATTTTTTAGAATCTCCCAAATGTGAGGTTGTAGAGGCAACCAGTGGCAGGAGGGGGCAACGGTGGCTTGTTAGAAACCACAGCCCTGTGGGGAGGAAGCCGGGGCACAGCTCCCGGCCTGACCCGCTCTGGCCCAGGGCTCAGGCGGGGACAGGCTGGCGGAAGGGCGTGAGTTTTGGGGCATATGGCAGGGAATGACATCTCTGAGCCGCCACCTGGCCCACCTGTGGCCCTGCATGGGCTGCTTTGCATCTCTGTGCTTCATTCCCGTCTGTGAAGACAGATGCTGCTGGTGTTCTTGAAGGATGCCGTGAGGTCCAGGTGAGCCGGGCAGGTACAGGTGAGGCTGTGATGAGCTTGTCCCCTTCCTCTCGGGCTCCTGACAGATTTCTCGTGGTTTCTGGCCTCGTCGGTAGCTTGTGTCTGGCTTACGCAGGGCTGGGAAGAGCTCATGATGCAGCTGTGGAAAGTAGCCGTCAGGACATGCAAATAGTTGCACATAAATATTCATTGGAAAGACTGATGCTGAAGCTGAAACTCCAATCCTTTGGGCACCTGGTGCAAAGAACTGACTCATTTGAAAAGACCCTGATGCTGGGAAAGATTGAAGGCGGGAGGAGAAGGGGACCACAGAGGATGAGACGGTTGGATGGCATCACCGACTTGATGGGCATGAATTTTAGTAAACTCCGGGAGTTGGTGATGGACAGGAAAGCCTGGCGTGCTGCAGTCCATGGGGTCGCAGAGAGTTGGACACGACTGAGCGACTGAACTGAACTGAACGACTTTCATGGGGTCTGGGTATTTTCTCATGTGCCTTGCCCCTTGGAGCCTAGTGGTTAAGCACACAGGCCCTGGGACCTGATGCCCGCCGTGTGCTCAGCTGGGTGGCTGTGGGCTGGTTACCTAACCTCTCTGTGCCTCAGCTTCCTCACTGTGGATGTGTCTGCTTCTTACCGTTGTTGGGAAAACCCTAATTGTAACAGGGACAGACATGGGATCTCACCTAAGGTCACAGAGCTGGATGAGAGCCCATCTTTGAACCCTGGAGTCGACTCCATAGCCAGGGCTCTGAATCCTCCGCCATGTGCCGTGTTACTTCGTGAGTACGGTCCATTTCTTTCTGGACCATTCTAGATTAGTCCAGTAGAGTTTTCTGCCCTCCAGGGGTGCATGCTGTGAAGTCCGGCTGTGCATCGGGGGAGGGGAGGGGACGGCGCCAGGACTTTGAGGAGCTGCTCCCAGCTGCCAAAGGAGCTCAGAGCCCAGGGGCTCAGGGTCTGTCCTCAGGCCAGGGCCCAAGCCCCAGTTCTGCTCTGGTCCTTTAGGGGACCAATTGCAGGGGCTTCCGGACCCTGCTGTAATTCAGCCTGAGCATCTGTCTTGTCTGTGTTGGGGCTGCCTCAGATTCTGCTGGGCTAGGGTGGAAGTTCTGCTTTGAAAGCATTTAGGAGCTTGAGAGAAGGAAATGGCAACCCACTCCAGTGTTCTTGCCTGGAGAATCCCAGGGACGGGGAGCCTGGTGGGCTGTCGTCTATGGGGTCGCACAGAGTCGGACACGACTGAACGGCTGACCAGCAGCAGCAGCAGCAGGAGCTTGAGAAGCAGACGAATGGGCTCAGACCTGTCCCTCACTCGTTCCTGACCGTTCCGCCCCGCCAGGCCTGATAGGTCTCACGGGTGCTGCAGCTGGGGCCCGGCAGGATCCCGGCAACGCTTCTGTGTCGTTCCTTGTCTCGTTCTGGCCAGCGTCAGCCAGTAGGGAGAAGACGGGGTTAGCCTTCTTTGGAACCCACCAGTAAGGAGGAAACCTCAGTGTTTCCACGTGAAATGGTTTAATATAAACTGCAGTCCAGCCCCGCTGAGGCCGCCCCAGATGGATCTTGCCAGGGCAGGGTGGCAGCTCACGAGCGCCTCCTAGTGTCTGAGCTCTTCTCTGCAGGCCTGTGTGGGTGGGCAGCCCTCGGGCCGAGGGACCCGGCCTCCAGGTGACCAGCTGGTGCGTCCCTGAGCCCTCATGGACATCTGCCTGAGGTTCCGTGAGCCCGGGGCTGGTGAGGCTAAGGGAGGGGAGGGGAGAAGGGCAGGGAAACTTCTGCGTCACTTTGTCAGTGACCTTCAGAGGCAGGAAGCAGGCCAGGGTCCCACTTGACTGGAGACCGTTGGGAACCTGAGTTATTTAAGAGCCAATCTGTGCGGCAGCTCTGAGCCCAGGAGAATCAGACGGGTCCGGCGAGGACTGGTTTAGGACAGTGGGCCTTGATGGGCCCTGTTGGAAGCTGCTCCACCCTCCTCCACTGCCAGGAGTTGGATGGGCTGAGCTGTGAGGGTCTGGGTGCGGACCGTGGTCCGGGCGCTTGCACAGCAAGCCTGTAAGGTAAATACAGCGTCTCCGGGTTCTGAGCAGCGGAAACATTTAGTAACCTGGTGGGACCCGGGAGGCGAACCAGGTATGTCTGACTGCGGAGCCCTGACCACAGTCCCCAGCCCGCTCGCCCGGACTCAGCTTCCCCACCTGCATTCTTTGTCTCCGTGGTGCCAGGAGATGGGAACATGGTGCCCGGGTGTCACAGGGCCCCGGGAGGTGTCGGGGTGTCAGGTCTCTGCCCGTGTGGCGGGGGTTTCTCATTGTTGTTCAGAAGTGGGGACACAGGTGGGAGGCTCCAGACGGCGTGAATCAAGCTGCCGGGAGTGGGTGGCAGGCGTGCCCAGCCTGCTGGAGCCCATTGGGCAGTCGGGTGAGGCGGGGAGGCCGGGACCTGTTGACGGCTGTTGGCACCGGTGCTCGGAGCCTGTTCTGCAACCCTCCCCCTCACCCCGGCCCAGCCCCAGGCCTGAATCAGACGCTGGGAGCCCAGAGCTCCCTGAGCCCTTTCACTGGTCCATCCAGAGACGTACCTGAAGGCCATTCCCATCAGAGATAACAGCTCACTCGCCACCCTGCCCCCATTTCACAGATGAGGAAACTGAGGCTACAGAGCCAGGTGGCTGGCAAGAGGGCCTGCCCCAAGGGCCGGGCTCCCCGTCTCCCGTTCCCGTGGGCCCTCCACCTCTGTGCCCAGTGCCCTGGGCAGAGTGAAGGCCAGGGTGACTCAGGTCGGAGGTCTCAGCCCGGTGTCAGTGATGCAGGCTGCGTCGTAAGCAGGCGCTGCTGGGCTGGCTGGATGAGCGTGTGTGGGTTTGTCCCGCCACCGAGCAGTGATTCGGTGCCGGCAGGTGTGGCCCCGGGCACCACGGTGGGAAAAGACCCTCCTAGGACTCGGGGTCCTGACTCTCCGTGGCCCCCGCCTGCCGTCTCTGCCCACCCCATCCGTGTTCTCGGTGAGGAAGGGAGAGGCCTGCCGCCCTGAGGCTCTGGTCCGCGCGCACCCAGCCGCTTTGGGAGAGCGGGCCGCTGCTCCGGCCAACGGGAAGGCGCGGACAGGCCTCCTTCCCCCGAGACGGAGGCCTCCCACGTTCACTCTGGATCGGGCAGGATTTGCCGCTTGGCTCCTGAGGAGACCGGTGGTGATGACGTTAGGGGCAGACCTTCCATTTCTTGAGAGGCGCGCACATCTAGGAACCCTCAGGGATTGATTGTCCAGGTGCGACCCTCCCACCCCGTCCTGCAGGAGAGTAAGCCCAGCGTGGCTGCCGACTTGCGCGGGTCACCGGGTATCTGGGAGCTGACTGAGTTCTGCTCGCAGTGCAGGCTCTCACTGCCTCTAAAATACTGCGTGGTGAAGGAGGGAGGCACTCTCTGAGAAGTTGTGCTCCCTCCCAAGATGGTTCAAGGCACTTTGCTTATCAAAATACAACAGGGATTGGATTATTTTTAGCCCATCCTGTGCGGTCCGGGGGGGTACTCCTGCTGCCACTTGCACAGATGGACTTCAAGTGCAGGATGGTTGTTCAGGGCCTCTTTCTGGGGGGACTTGGATCTTGGATGGTTGGAGGAAACGTGGGGTGCCCCTGAGGTGTACTGGGAGCCCCCCAAGTGTCTCCTCTGGCTCTTCAGCCCTTAAAACTAAAATGCCCCCTTCATTTCCTGAGTCCCCCCATGGAGAGGCAGCGAAGCCTCTCCAGTCAGAGCCACCTTCCTGAGTTCAGTCACTTGAGGCCTCAGTTTCTGTGTCTTTAAAATGGGTCTAAGAAGAGCACCAGCCCTTCTTTGGAGGGAGAACAGAATGGCGCGTGGTGCATAGCGTTGAGCACATTTCTCGCACATGGTGAGCGAGTGGCAAGCTCTGGCTGTTGTCATTTTTGTTGGTGTCCCCATCAGTGTGATGATGGGGGGCGCAGGCCTGGGTGAACCCTGGCGGGGAGGGCTAGCGTCCCCGTGGTACTGCGGGGTCTGCAGAGGCGCTCCGGGTGGGTGGGCAGGCGTGCCTGGGCCCTCGGGCCTCCAGAGACAGGGGTCCCCACCTGAGCCGGGGGTGCAGGTCAGGCCATGGCCGCCCCTGTTCCCCCAGGACCCCCGCAGGAGGGGCCTTTCACCAGAATCCGGAGCCCATGGGCGTCTGGAGTTGCTCACAGCATCCCGAGGGGAGCTGCCCCCACAGGCTCGGAGCCTGGGACACTGGCTCCTTCCACCAGGCCCCCCAGGCCCCATCGGCCTGGCCCCCCACCTGCAGCCTGCTCCGTGTGCTCCACTCGCTGTCGGCAGTTGGAGCGGCATTTTCTCTCGGGTCCCGAGGGCTGCAGGAACGTGAACATCTTCCGCAACAGCCCCGAGGGTCTGCACAGGTGGGGTGCCGAGACCAGTGGGTCAGAGTGCCTGGTGGCTTAGAGTGGACACTCATCCCCTCTCCTGACCCTTGAGCCCACTCCTGGGTTCTGGCTCAGGAAGGGCTCCAGACCCCCCAGGAACTGGAGCCAGGAGTCGCAGCGCATGGGCCCCCCAAGTATCTGAAGGGGTTCATGAAGGTGTTTTAATTTCTTTCAAAATTAGAAGGAAAAAAACCCTCAAACTTTTAAGGTCAAAGAAAATGTTAAAAAAAATTTTTTTTCTCATGTCAGAAATACATGATACTTTTGAGGCTCGCAGAAATCTGTTAAATTCCTTACATTGTTCTTCTGGAAAAGGAGGCCCCTAAAGTCGTTGAGCACCAGGCGCGCCCTTGCCGTGTGAGAGCCTCCATGCCCCCTCAGCGGGCCGGGGCCCCGAGTGCCGTGGACCAGGAGGCGTCTGTGGCAAGATGAATGCTCACAGCCCCCTGGGCCCAGATGGTGGATGAGGTCTGAGCCTGACTCCATCAGGTGGACTTGTATCCTGAGCTGCTTTGTGGGGAGAGGGGGGTAGGGCTCTCTGGTTGGCAGGAATGTGGCCTTTGTCTCCAAGTGGGATGAACTTCTGAACCCCGGGGCTCAGCCCCTGAGCTGTTAGCGGGGACCACGACCACCCCAGTGGACTCCACGCAGCAACTCCAACGGTAGACAGCTTCACACATCTTGCGAGACAGCACTGTGGACACGGACGGGGCCTCCTGTGGGGTCAAGGGGATCGTGGTCCCGTCAGCCAGAGCCCCTGTGAACGCATCCCTCAGTGCACGCGGCACGGGCTCCCTAGAACGCACTGGGGGCCGGGGCTTCTGATGGTATCAGATCAGAAGTCAGCAGACTTTGTGGTGCTGGAGGGCAGAGAGGGTGGTCCCCTTCTCCTTGGATTCCCACCTGGAAGGGGTGCCACCTTCCCGAGGAGCGGGCAACATGCTGCCATCTGCACAGGGGCGGCCCGTGCCCACACTTGGCCCTTGCCCGGGGGGAACAGGAGCATCACGGCAGGGGCTTCTGAGAGGCTGTGCTGAGACACCCCTCCTGATGACAGCCCCGGAACCGGAACCGGGAGGCCCTGCAGGCCTGGAGCCTGAGCCACTGAAGACCTGTGTCGCGCATCTGCCCTCCTGACTTGCCCGTGGCGCCTGTGGCCACAGCTGGGGTGCTCTGCCGGCAGCTCCCCTCGAGACCCGCCCGGCGCCGTTTGGGGCCTGCAGGGCGCCCTCGGGCAGGCGACGCTCCAGGTGAGCCTGGCCCTTCTCCGATACACCTGTGTCCTCACCTGGAAGTGGGGGTGCAGCGCTGTCTGGACTTCACGGGCATGGCAGGATTGAATGAGAGCATGCTCCTCCCACGCTCGAGTCACACCTGGCCCGAGTTGGAAGCTCCACAGGCGGCTCCGCTGCCTCCACAATCGTCATTACAGCTCACCGCTTGGGGCGGCTCACAGTCTAGTGTCAGCCTCCAGCTCTTCTCCTCTGGGGGGGGAGCCCTGCATCTCCCCTCTGTCACTCACCACCGGTTACCCTGGCAGTGCACCCACCGCCCACTCTGAGGCCCTTAGTGGCCAAGCCACTCATTTGGTCCTGATGCTCTCTGGTCCTTAGTTCACGGGCAGGAGGTCTTTGCATCTTTGTGGAGCCTGGAAATGTAAGCAGCTCACAGCTGCTCCGTGTGTACACACGTGTGTGTGAGAGAGGGTGTGTGTGCACGGGCATGTGTGCATGTGTGTGTGTGTGTGAGGGTGTGTGTGCATGTGTATGTGTGAGAGGGCATGTGTGTACACGTGTGTGTAAGAGGGTGTGTGCGCACACATGTGCATGTGTGTGAGATGGCATGTGTGTACACTGTGTATGTGTGAGAGAGCATGTGTGCACACGTGTGTGTGAGAGGGTGTGTGTGCATGTGTGTGAGAGGGTGTGTGTGCACACGTGTGTGTGTGAGGGTGTGTGCACACATGTGCATGTGTGTGAGATGGCGTGTGTGTACACTGTGTATGTGTGAGGGCGTGTGTGCACACGTATGTGTGAAAGGGCATGTGTGCGTGCATGTGTATGTGTGTTACACTCTGTGTGTGTGAGAAGGCGTGTGTGCACGTGTATGAGGGCATGTGTGCACATGTACATGTGTGTGAGATGGTGTGTGCATGCATGTGTGTGAGTGAGAGGGCATGTGTGCACACACGTGTGTGTGAGAGGGCATGTGTGCACATGTGCATGTGTGTGAGAGGGCATGTGTGCACACGTGTGTGTGAGGGCATTGTACACACGTGTGTGTGAGAGGGCATGTGTGCATGCATATGTGTGTTACACTGTATGTGTGAGAAGGCATGTGTGCATACGTGTATGTGTGAGGGTGTATGTGTACACTGTGTATGTGTGAGAGGGCATGTGTGCACATGTGTGTGTGAGAGAGGGCATGTATGCACACGTGTATGTGTGTGAGAGGGCATGTGTGCACGCATGTGTATGTGTGTGAGAGGGTGTGTGTGTGTGAGTGTGTCTCCAAGAATCCATGAGTATGCGTGTAAGCGTGCACTTGGAGGATAACTGTGGTTTTCGATTTTCCTATGTTTCTGAAATCAGTGCAGAGTCTTCCGGTGCAGTTTGAGTCTGTAAGGCTGACACCATCATTCTGCTCTGAGTGAGGTAGGAAGTTCAGTCGTGGAGAAAACACAGCCGCCTGTTGCCATTAGATGCTCTTTGGTCCAGCTCTGGACCCTGATTGTCACAGCTCAGAATGAGCTTCGGGAAGCGGCAGGAAGAGGAGGAGGGGCTGTGTTCCATTTCAGCAGGTGCTGCTGGGATCAGGGTCACCAGGCTGTCCTCCCAGCCAAGCCATCGGGAAGGTCCAGGGTGTGCCTGACTCTGTGAGGGGCTCGGGGTCCATAGGAGCACGGTGGGGCAGGTGGGACTGCTACACCACCATCCTATCCTGACGTTGGACAATGGACGGGGAGGGGAGGGTCACCGTCTGCCAGCTGTGCCCGGAGCCATCTCGGGTGCTGTGCACGGCAGGGTGGTGGTCAGCCGCTCACACGTTACGTATCAAAGGCTCCTGCCAGGTGCGGGATGTGCCTGGCAAGTATTCACTCATATTCTTAGCTAAATAATAAGACAGTGAAAGACTTCATCAAGTCACCGAGAGAAGTCCAGGGTCACCCCGAAGGCTTCGTCTCTCGTGTCCTGCGCTGACCCCTGCAGTCACCTCCTGACCCTGTCAGGATCACCGTGGCTGCAGCTGCTGGACACCAGCTGGCCGTGGCTTCAGCCGTCGGCATGGTTATTTTCTGAAGAAAGCAGCCAGAGATCCTCAGAGCCAGGGTTGGTGCTGCCCTTCAACATGGGCTGTTTCATCCATCTTTTTTGATCCACCAGACTTACTATCCGGGTAAATCCAGACTGAGGCCTGAAGTTTAGGCAACTTGGAGGAGAGGGGCATTTTAAGAAAAAGAATACCGTAGATTAATGAATGTAAAATTAGGTTGGAAAGAATTGAAGACATATGTCCATGCATATGTATATGAGTGTGCACAAACGTGTACACGAGGGTTCAGAGCAGCATCATTCATGACATCCCCAAAGTGGAAACAGCCCAGATGTCCATCCACTGACGAATGGACAGGCAGAGTGCGGCCTCTCTCCAGGCAGTGGGGTGCTGTTCACACATGGAGGAGAGTGAGGTACTGATTCACGCTTTGACGAGGATGAGCCTTGGAAATGTTATGAATTAAAGAAGCCACACACACGAAAGCCACATGCTGTGTGGTTCCATTTGTAGGAAATGTCCAGAACAGGCAAGTCTGTAGAGATAGAAGGTACATTAGTGGTTGCCAGGGGGCTGCAGGGGAGCCAGGAATGGTGAAGGGCAGTTGACATGTTCAGGGTTTTTTAGCTTAAACTGCTTGACACGTTTAACATTTTTTTCAGAAATGTTCTGAAATTAGATAGTGGTGAAGGTTGTATAATATTGTGAATGCAGTAAAAGCTATTGAAGTACACTTTAAAATGGTAAATTTTATGTTATGTAAGGGCTTCCCTTGTGGCTCAGCTGGTAAAGAATCTGCCTGCAGCGCAAGAGACCTGGGTTTGATCCCTGGGTTAGGGAGATCCCCCGGAGAAGGGAAAGGCTACCCACTCCAGTATTCTGGCCTGGCGAATTCCATGGGTTACAGTCCATGCGGTCGCAAAGACACAACTGAACAAATTGACACGTGATGTCAATTTGACTTCTATTAGAAAAACAACTGTGTAAACATATTTCTAGGGCCTGGAAGGCGCCTATGCTGTTGAGCGGCATGACACCAAAGACTCATTAGCTTCGTGGTAAATTCACCCCTGCTTAATACGTTGGCTTTTCATTCTGTCTGTTGCCTAATGGTCAAAAGATAGCTGCTGTGGCACCGAGTGTCATGGCCACCTTCAAGGCAGTGCCAGTGAGCTTTCCTCCCACAAGTGGCCCTTTTAAATGGCTCTCCCAGTGGTGCCCACCTTCCCTGACTGCCGGGCTTCCAGTTGTATCTTTGGAACTGGGTCACGTGAACATGCCTGCTGAGGGCTTGTCAAGGAGGAAGTACCTGGCAAAAGGCAGTGAAATCGTCACAGCCGACTTAGCCAACCATGATTCTCTGCCTAGGAATGGGTGTCCATGACTGCCTCAGACAAAATTGGGGTTAGGGTCGCCAGAGAAACAGCCTTTCTGCCTCTGTGACACCCCCACTCCATTCTTCAAATAGCTGCTGGGGTTGTCTTCCAGACGTTCAAATCTGTCTTCACTCTCCCACCCAGAACTATTCCACGGCCCCTTCTGCCTCCCATACAGACAGCTGACCTCACAGTCCAGGGCTTTCTGCTATGGCCTTCTCACCGGTCAAGGTCATGGTCTTGAAGCGTCCTTGACCTGAAAAGAACAGAGAAGGGGGACATTTTAGAATAAAATGTGCATTTTTAAAACATATGGCTTCTCTTGACTCTTAAGTAGCAATGGTGATTATTGTATTTAGGCCTGAATGGGAGCTAGTATTTCCAATATGAAAATCTAGTCTAATTAGATTTTGCCTCAAAACAATTTCTCAGCATCATGGACATGAAAGTCCCTTGATGAATGAATCGTATCTGCTAAATTCAGAAGTTTAAGGGAAAGGAAGGACCTCAGTTTCTAATCCCTAGTTATGGGAAAAAAAAAAAAAAGACTTGAGTGCCAGTCTTATTTGTGAAGCCTTAAGAATGCACAGAAGAAGCCACGTGGTACTCTGTCCCCTTAACTGGGGCAGAGGACATGGACTTGTATGGTGGCCAGCGGTGTGATTTGCAGGAGTGGGCGCTTCTGTGCCTGGAACAGTCTGCCAGGCAGGCCGGCCTCTGGGTGCCTCGAGGGGAAGGGTCTCTGGAATCGAAAGGCCTGGATTGGAATCCTGACTCGGTCAGTGGACTGGCCGGCCACTCTGGGGCAAGTAACGAGCGCTCTGAGCCTCACTTTTTCTGTCTGTAAGTGGGGATGGTAACGCCTACCTTGTCGGGTGTTATGAGGATGAAACGAATTCCTGCTGTGTCTGTAAAGTGCCCACAGGGTAACTGCAGACCACGAGGACAGCGCTGGCCATGCACCGCGGCCCAGACGTCCGCACCTTGGCGTGTGAGGCTGATGGCCCTGCTCTCGGCCCCTCAGAGACCCGGGGGTTGGCCGAGCTCCTCTCCTTCTTCGTGCTTGCCACCTGGGCTTGAACACCCGCTGCGACGGGGGGCTTCCTGACCCGGGGGAGTCTGGTCTCCTGTTAACACCTTCCTGTGCCCTCTCCCGACCCGTGCCTTGTGGCCTCTGCCCTCAGGCAGCTCGGGGAGCAGGAGGCTGGTGGTGACCCAGTCTTGGTGGTCGAGCCCTTGCTTGAGGATCATTGCCCCCCATGACACACCCCTTCTTGTGCTGTCAGGAGAGAGGCCTTGTCTCCACTGTCTGTGCAGTATTCATGCTCAGCACAGCTGCTTATGTTTGTAAGATTTCTAGCCACGTGTGCGGCTGGGAGGACAGACGTGAGGTCCACGTGCAGGAGGTGGCCCGGCTCCGCCACACTGCGCCTGTGTGCACAGGGCCCTTCCGTGCTGGTGTGAACGCGTGTGCACAGGTGCGTGCGCCTGGCTTCTCCCCACCTCGACTGATTGTGGCAAATACGTGCTTCCGCTCTCTAGGCCCCAGTTCTGGGAAAGGGTTCTGGAATGCCAGCTGTGGGTGAGGAACCCATGGCCAAGGGGAGGGCCCCATCAGCCACACAAGAGTGACCTCCGTGCTCGGAGCCGGCTGGGGCAGCTCTGCTCCCCACAGAGGGCTGGCCTGGGTGGGATCTGGAACCTTTCTGGAGCCCGACAGCCTGGCACACATGCCTGGTTCACCACTGAGGAGCCGTGCCATCCCGGGTTCCCGGTGTGAGCCTTGCTGTGCCTCCGTGTCTCATGACCCAGCTCTGTGATGGGGCCACAGGAGCCACCACCTCCCGCGACGTCCAGTCTCTCCCGGAGATGGTGTCTGCTGTCATCGTTGTCATGCCTGCCTGCGTCACCACCTGCCTGCCTCCAGGGTGCCTGAGGAGGCAGCCTGACCTCCCCTGCACCTCCCCAGCCTCAACACCCTCCTATCTCTGAGACCAGGCGGAGGGGAGGGCGGGTTTCGCAGCTGCCCAGCTGGCCCTGCCCTAGACGTGCGGAGCCTCATCCTGACCACGGAGAGGTGAGGGCCAGGTGGATGGGGAGCATCCTGATCGGGAGGGGCGTCAGAATGGCAGGAACCAAGGCGGGATGGGGGCCCTGGAAACAGGAGGGCCGCAGCCTCTGGGCTTCTAGTGCCCCCGGCCCCCCGGGCTGGGCTGGGCTCTGTAGGAGAAAGTCCACTGCTGCTGTTGCAGGAAGGCGGACCCTTTCCGATATAGATTTTATAGGTGATTATAGGATTTTATAAAGTGATTAATGGTAGCTTTGGTGATATAAAATTCTACAATTTTTCTGTTGATCAATCGTGATACAATAATATTAAGTGAGTGATAGTTAATATAATCACAGTGTCACAGGAAGGGGGACCCCCTTCCATGGCCCGGAAGTGGGCTCTTGTCCAACAGTCGGAAATGAACATGTGTCGAGGAGACACATGTGCTGACAGAGCAAAAGATTTTATTAGGAAAGGGCACCCGGGTGGAGAGCAGTAGGGTGAGGGGACCCAGGAGAACTGCTCTGCCACGTGGCTCGCAGTCTCGGGTTTTATGGTGATGGGATTAGTTTCCGGGTGGTCTTTGGCCAATCAGTCTAATTCAGAGTCTTTCCTGGTGGTGCACGCATTGCTCAGCCAAGATGAATGCTAGCGAGAGGGATTCTGGGAAGTGGACGGACACGCGGTGTCTCCTTTCGACCTTTCCCAAACTCTTCCGGTTGGTGGTGGCTTATTAGTTCCGTCTTCCTTATCAGGATCTCCTGTCAGAAAACACCTCATGCAAATGGTCACTATGGTGCCTGGCCACCCACCCAACCCCAGGCCCAGCAGCCTCTGCAGCCACCCCACCCTGCACCCTGGAAAGTGGGTTAATGCTACTCACCCCGCTCACCCTAGAGATAAGGATTTAACACCTCTCTGGCCCCGAGGGGCTGAGTCATAATTAACGGGCTGATGAGTGTCCTGATCCCCTTGGGGGAAGAGAAGGGGGCCCCCGGCGGTGCCCACAGAGGAGCGGCCCAGCTGGGCACAGCTCTCAGCCCTGCAGGCCAGGCCCCGCCATACCGCCGCCCCCACCCCGCTGCACCTGGATGTGTGGCCCCGTCCCATGGGGGCAACACCAGAGACTGTGTGGACAGCCCCACTCCGCCCCCTCCCATCTCCCCGTGCTCCTGAGCCCGTGAAGTGCCGGCCCCATGTAAGGGCCTTGACGCTCCCGCCTTTTAATAGGCTGACCCCAGGAATGAGGAAGACCCCACTGCTGATTTATATGCCATATGCTTGGGGTTTAATTGGAGCATCGTTGTAATCCATATCCCTGTCAAGGTAATTATAAACCTAATATAATCCATAGATCAGTAGGTTCGAAGCTAATTAAGGCAACCGTAATTAACATTTACGAAAAACCTTGCCATTACGGGACCATCGTTTAAGCTGGCCTTCCAAGCTGATCGCCAGGCGGGCCCTGCACTCCCGCGTGGCCTCCTAGGGCTCTGCGATGCCGCCCTCGGGGTGGGGGCGGCGGGACTCAGGTACCACGTGCCTGCACCTCACCTCACGGGGCGGGGTCAGCCCTGCCAGCGCCGTTAGCACCCCAGGCCCTGGACGGCACCGGCTGAGGACGGCGGCCCCAGGGGAGCCGGGTCCGTAGGACTGAGCTGTTCCCAGGGCTCAGTTTGTGTTCTGGCTCAATAAGATGCAGCCTGACGACACAGGTGGTACAGAAAGAGAGGGAGAGATCCACGTGTTGAACTCGAGGCGAGCCCCCAGACTCCCGGGAAGGGGGAGCTTTCTCGCCAGCTTTTCCCGCGGTGGTGCTGAGCCCCCCGCACGGTTGGGAGGGTCTCCCTGCGGGCTTTCCTCCTGCCCCACCCCCTGCAGCCAGGCTGCACCTGTGCTCCCTGGGGAGCGCTGCCCTGGTGGGATGGGGTCAAGACTGCCCTGAGCGCTGGCCTGGCTGTGCCTGCATTCTGCCTCCATGGGCCCTCCCCGAGGTCCAGTCCAGCCAGGGAGGAGGAGTTGGACCTGGCGGGCAGGTATGAGGCCGCAGGTGGTGTGGGGGAAGCTGTGCAAAGGTCAGGGGGGCACATCCAGAACCCAGGGCTGTGTCCTGGGCCTGTGCTGTGGGGAGCCAGCCAGGAAATCCAGATGCCCTTGGTCATCTGTGGCTTGTGTGCGGCCTCCAAATGTGTGTGTCCAGGAAAACGGAACCCCCCTCTAATACAGCGTGTTCCAGACCACACCCCTCTCCCCACCCAGATGTGTATAAGAGACAGCCTTAGTGACTAAATAATAATTTAATGCAGTCATCATATCCCAATTATACAAACCGAGTCAAAGTGGTTAAATAACTTCTACCTGGCCAAGATCATACCAGCTCTAAGTGGCAGAGGCTGCCGGGTCTAATCAGGGCCCCGCCACACTCCCTTCTCTCTGAGACAGGCTCTGGGAGGCACGGGGATGTCCTGTGGACCTTGCTGCCCCGTCCTCCAGGAACCAGGTGCTTCTTTAGACAGCGCCACGTGCATCCTTTGCGAGGGACGCTGACGTAGAGAGAAGGGAGTGTGGCGGGGCCCTGATTAGACCCGGCAGCCTCTGCCACTTAGAGCTGGTATGATCTTGGCCAGGTAGAAGTTATTTAACCACTTTGACTCGGTTTGTATAATTGGGATATGATGACTGCATTAAATTATTATTTAGTCACTAAGGAGTGTCTGATTTTTTGCGACCCCATGGGCTGTAGCAAGCCAGGCCTCCCTGTCCATCACCAGCTCCCAGAGCTTGCTCTAAGTCATGTACAAATATTAAGTTGGTGATGCCATCCAACCATCTCATCTTCTGTCGTCCCCTTCTCCTCCCACCCTTAATCTTTCCCAGCATCAGGGTCTTTTCCAGTGAGTTGACTCTTCGCAGCAGGTGGCCAGAGTATTGAAGTTTCAGCTTCAGCATCAGTCCTTCCAATGACTATTCAGGATTGATTTCCTTTAGGATGGACTGGTTGGATCTCCTTGCAGTCCAAGGGACTCTCAAGAGTCTTCTCCAACACCACAGTTCAAAAGCATCAATTCTTCGGCGCTCAGCCTTAGCGCAGCGTGTGGTATACAGTAAGTGCTCAGTGAATGCCGCTGCTCCTGTGGTCGTCACTGTGGTTGACAGCAGTGGTCAGAGCGGGACACAGAGCAAGCGGGGTGAGCCAGGTGGGCTCCGAGTGGGGCCCGCGTCTCTGCTTTCCGCACCATGTGTCTGGGTCTGGGGTACCTGGTGGCCCAGCGCTGGCTCTTCTCCCTTCCTTTCTGCACACTGTCCTGTCTCTTCCCAGAGACAGCGAATCTGGCAGAAATGTCTGGATAGGAGTGAAACAGACAGGTGCCCCGGATGCCTCCACCAGGCTAGGTGATGGTTCAGGGGCGGCACACCCACTTCAGGGGAGGGAATGAAAATCCCGGTGACCGTCCTCATTTCTTAAGCACCTCCTGTGTGCCGGACTCTGGGCTAAGCGCTGCACAGAACCATTCACTGACTGGGACCACAGCTGGATGCAGCTGGCATTTTAGCCCATTTCATGGATGAGGCAATTGAGGCTCAAGAGAGGTTGAGTGACTGACCTGACTTCATCCAGTAAGGAGGTGGCTTTGGACCAGGGTTTGAACAGAGCCATTCTCATCATCACCCTCTTCTCTCCCTCCCAAAGGGAGCCCCTCCTGGGTGGGCTAGTGGGGCAGGGGGAGGGGTGGGCATGTGTGGAGGGTAGACTGGACTAGGCTGTGCTGCAGGGGGCCTGGAGCTGTGTGGGTGGTCCCTGGCTGGGCCAGAGGGAGGAGGGAGCCACCCTCTCTAGGAGGATGAGAAACTGGAGATCCAGCCTGGGGTCTCTCATGATCATTAGCCACTTTTTCCCCTCCAAAATTCAATATAATAATTTGCATTTTTTTCTGGTTGATTGATGAAATTAGGGGCCTTCATGAGCTCCTGTTCGGGGGCCAGCTCTGCTCTGTGCTGTTCAGGATGTTGCCTCTCTGATCCTAGTGCCAAGTCCACGATGTGGGTGCTATTTTATCCCCCATATGGATGAGTTAAGCCCGAGGTCACACAGCAGGTCACCCACTGCTCACATGCACTGGCTCCTTCAGTCCCCGCCACCTCCAAAGGCTGTGGGGTGGCAGGAGCAGGATTCAGACTCAGGCCACCCGGCTCCCTAACCTGTGCTCACATTCACTGCTGCAAGTTTAGGGGAACCTGAGGAGTGAAAAAAAAGAAAGAAAACCTGAGTCAACCCCACCACCCAGGGGTGACTTCTGATAACATGCGGGGGTCCCCCTTCCAGACCTTCTGTGTGGAGGATGTGGGTTACGTATTCCACCCAAAAGTGAGATTAGGAGCGCATGCTGTTTTTCAAGCTCCTCTCTGCAGTGACCAGTTCGAGAACACCGTGCTGCGCCATAGCAGCCTCCTGAGTCACTGTTTGAATGGCTGCATCCAACCCCTGGGGACTCGCCGTGTTGCTGGACACTCCATTGTCTCCAGCTCTACCTTAGTAGAGCTGCACGGAACATTCTCGGAGCAGGGCCTTGCACTTATTTGTGACTTTTTTTTTTTTTCATTAAGACAAATTCTGGAATGTGGCGTTGCTGGGTCAAAGGATGTGCAGAAGTCTGAGGGCTGTGGTACTGCAGAGTTCTTCCTCCCGCTGCTAGGTGTGTTCCCCTTTGCAGTGTGGACAATCTCTGTTACTTTACATTCTTGCCAACAGATAATACCAGAGAACTGTATCATCATTTAAAAGCATTGTCTCCATTGATAGAAAAAAATTCACCCTCCTTTTTAAACTTTTTTTTTAAATTGTGGTAAAAGTCACTTAGTATAAAGCATACTACTTAACCATACGGAAATGTTACAGTTGTGCAGCTCCCACCATCTTCCAGCTCTGGAAGTTTTCACCTTCCTAAATGGAAACTCTGTCCCCCCTAAACACTAACCCCTACCCCCTCCCCCCCACCCCACCTCAGTCCCTGGATCCACCAATGTACTTTCTGACTGATTTGATGGTTCGAGGTATCTCGTATAAATGGAATTAAATAGTATTTGTCTGCACCTACTGTATATTGAAAAGCATTTTTCAGGTTAAGAATATGTGTCCTACAAGCAAATTGTACCTTCTTTTCTGCCTCCGCCCCCATACTCTACAGTAGGTTCTCATTTGTTGTCTATTTTATACTTGTGTGAATGCTCAGTCTTGTCCTACTCTTTGTGACCCCATGAACTGTAGCCTGTCAGGCTCCTCTGTCCATGGGATTTTTCCAGGCAAGAATACTGGAGTGGGTTGCCATTTCCTCCTCCAGGGGATCTTCCCTGCCTAGGGATCGAACCCACATCTCCTGGTGTCGTGCATCTTCTATATTGCAGGCAGATTCTTTACTTGCTGAGCCATTGGGGAAGCCCATTTTATACACAGCAGTGTATATATGTCAATCCCAATCTCCCAATTCATCCCACCCTCTCCCTTTCCTCTCTTGGTGTCCAGACATTTGTGTCTCTGTTTCTGCTTTGCAAATAGATTCATTTGTACTATTTTTCTAGATTCCACATATACGTGTGAATATGCAACATTTGTGTTTCTCTTCCTGACTTAATTCACTCTGAGTCTCTAATTCCATCCATGTCTGTAAATGGCACAATTTCATTCCTTTCTATGTCTGCTTAGTCACTCAGTCGTGTCCGACCCTGCGACCCCATGGACTCTAGCCCACCAGGCTCTGTCCATGGGGTTCTCCAGGCAAGAATCCTGGAGTGGTTTGCCACGCCCTCCTCTAGGGGATCTTCCCAACCCAGGGATGGAACCTAGGTTTCCCGAATTGCAGGCAGATTACTGTCTGAGCCACCGGGGAAGCCCAAAAATACTGGAATGGGTAGCCTATCCCCTCTCCAGGGGAACTTCCCAAGCTGGGGATTGAACCCAAGTCTCATACATTGCAGGCGGCTTCTTTCCATTTTATGGCTCAGTAATATTCCATTGTATATATGTCCCACATCTTCTTTATACAGTCCTCTGTTGATGGGAATTTAGGTTGCTTCCATGTCCTGGCTATTGTGAATAGTGCTGCTATAAACACTGGGGAAATTGGCATGTATCTCTTGGAATCATGGTTTCCTCTGGGTATACGAAAAAGGCACCATCTTTGATTGCTAGGGAGACTAAAGGTTTGTTTGTTTGTTTTTTTCATATTCCTTGGACACTGGTATTTTTCCTTGTGTAAATTGCATGTTCTTTCTTATTTTTTACTGTATATTTTTAAAACCAAGACTTTCCTTTAATGAGGAAACTGCATTTCATCAAAGATGGACTCAGAGTCTGAGTCATTTATTCTCTGGAGAAAACACTTCTTTTTTGTTTCTCTAATCCAATCAGATACCGAGACGAAAAAATTCTGGGAAATTAATTTTCAGCATGTGAGACTGACAGGCAGTGTGAGTAAGGATCCCAGCTGAAAAAACGACACTTTAATCCCCATTGCTCAAAGTTGAGAGGCACTTGGGGTCACAGTGACCAGGGCTGCAATCCCTACCCGCCCTTCCTTTCCAAGCACCGTGACCTGTGAATAGTCCTCCGCTCTCTGGGCTGTAGAATGAGGATCGATGCGGTTGTCCTGTGGTTCATACAAGCTCTGGGTGGATATGATGGACCTGGTGCTATGCCTGACACCTGGCGGGGGTGGGTAGTTTCCAGATGTTTCTGGTGCCGAGTCAGGCCCTGCTCCTGATGCCGTGAAAGGTCAGGCAAGTGACGGAAGGATGAAATGCTCGAATAACTGATCTTCAAGAGGCCGGGGTCCCAGCACTGCGGGGCAGCGGTGTGCTGATTAGATCAGGAGTGATAAAAGCCAGCCGGCGTCTTGGGTGCCCCAAGCCATGGCAGGGAGAAGGAAGACTAGAGAAACCCTGCAGCTGAGCGACGGAGGGTGTGGGAGTTTGCTGCCAGCTGTCCCATCATAATCACTAGTATTTATTGAGCAATAAGGTGAATGCTGCCTTATCCCAACTTTGCAGATGAGGAAACAGAGGCTCAGAGAGGAAGACAACTTAAGTCAGTGCAGCTGGGGAGTGGCCCAGCCAGGACTATAACTTCTCGACACAGTCTTGGGTGAAGGCTCTTTGAGGTCTGTGCACAGCAAGAGCCTCCCCCACCTGCCTCTCCTGTGTGCAGTGCAGGTCAGACCCCATCAGACTGGAGAGACCATGTAGGGCATCATAGACGTCAACAGGGTCTGATTCAGGGGACATGATGAGTAGGTGGCTTCCACCCAGGGAGGGTTTAGGTTCCATTGTGACCCCACGGACTCCTGCATGCCAGGCTTCCCTGTCCTTCACTATTTCTCACAGTTTACTCAAATTCATGTCCATTGAGTCAGTGATGCTATCTAACCATCTCCTCCTCTGCCACCCCCTTCTCCTTTTGCCTTCAATCTTTCCTAGCATCAGGGGTTTTCCAGTGAATCGGCTCTTTGCATCTGGTGGCCAAAGTATTGGAGCTTCAGCATCAGTCCTTCCAATGGATGTTGAGGGTTGATTTCCTTTAGGATTGAATGGTTTGATCTCTTTGCTGTCTAAGGGGCTCTCAAGAGTCTTCTCCAGCACCACAGTTTGAAAGCATCAGTTCTTTGGTGCTCAGCTTTCTTTATGGTCCAACTGTCACATCTGTACATGACTACTGGGAAAACCATAGCGCAGGTATACTTGCCCATTGTTTGTGTTTGGAATTGACAAATAGCTTCATGTACTTTACTTCATAAAGTAAAACTCCGGGAGTTGGTGATGGACAGGGAGGCCTGGTGTGCTGCAGTCCATGGGGTCGCAAAGAGTCCGACACGACTGAGTGACTGAACTGAACTGAACTTTACTCTGTATTCACGGCTCTGTGTCCCCAGGAATTGGAGAGACAAGAATGTGTAAAACCTGGATGTCTGCCTTGGGTCAGTCACAGCCCATTTGTAAAATCCATTTCCCAGAGGAGGATTAGGGTGCCGGTCTTGGGGTGTGATTTTGTCATCACCCAGCTACTCAGCTGGGGAGGCCATTTGGGGCCAGATGTCGCCCCTATGTTGCAGTGATGCTAGGCCAGGCTAGTCAGGGAAGGGGGCAAAGGGCGCTGGGTCGGGAAGCTATGTAGGAGTGGACTGGGGGTGACCAAGGGTGGGGCCCAGATGGTGGTCTGGGGCTGAGTGGTGGAGCAGGTGGACACAACCTGTAAGATCTTGGGGAGTCCAGGGAGTTTAGGGAGGGGTGGGCTGGGAGAGAGGAAGCTCAGCGGGAGCCGAGGGGTGTGGTCTGGGGCCCCTCCGTCCTGTGTCCTGACACCTGGGATGCGCACCTGGAGCCTGTCCTCTGGTACCTGCTTCTTCCCTTGTCCTTACTGTCCCGTCGGCCTGACACTTCGGGGTCACAGGAGACAGGTGCCCTAAGGGCTCTGGGTGACAGTCGAGGGCGCCAGAGGCTGCAGGACACCAGCACCCCGCGGCCCTGCGTTCTCACGCCGCAACTGGACAGACAGCTGCCTCAGCCGCCCCGGGGCCCGCCCTGCAGCTGCTGGGCCACCTGGCCTGGGGGACTCTTGCCCCCGCGGCTTCCAGGGAGTGTTCTCAGAGCCTTTCCGGGGGACACAGTGGCCCTTCTGCAATCTGAGCTTGCAATCAAGGAGTGGCTGGAGGGCTGCCCGAGTCCTCCCTGAGCGGACGTCCTCCCGTGGCTCCCTATCCCCAGGGAGCTGCGGCCTGCTTGCTGCTCCGACTTCTGCTGCGCTTGCGCGGCTGTGAGTGGAGCGTGGGCGGGGGTGGGGTGGGGGAA
>SJYT01052905.1:584629-620450 GCA_006410635.1 Cephalophus harveyi | reverse complement strand
CTGAGGGGCCGCCCCCCCCCCCCCCCCCTCCCGGGACCTAGCTTGTGAGAGTCAGTCGTCCACGACCTTCTCAGCCCCAGTCAGCCGTGACACGTCGATAGCTTGAATCAACCAGGCTGGACGTATTGACAATCGGCAACACTACAAACTAGGATTTATCCCTTTACCCCGGCACCTGGAGCCAGTTAACCAGCCCACCTCTATTTTTTGGGGTCCTCTGTGCAGAGTTCATGGGATCCCAGCAGAATCATGGCCAGGTCACCGTGAGGCTGTTGGGGGTGAGGGGTGGATGGGCAGCTGAGCTGTTCACTTCAACCATGGATTGCAAGGGTCTGAGGGTCAACAGCAGTGTCTGGGGGACAGTTTGTTTATCTTGGCCCCCCAGCCCTTTCCAGTGGATCTCCCGGGCAGCCTCACTTTGCCTGGAGCAGCGCTGAACCCAGCTACTGCTACCAGCCCTGCTCCAGTTCTCAGAGTGAGGGCCCCCAGGCTACACTCTCTTATCCAGCAGATGAACTGACAGGGGGACGGGGAGGGAAAAGGGGAGTTCCCTGGGACCCCTGGAAGCTAAGAGCTGGGGCTCCAGCACTGGTCTGAGTCCCAGAGAGTGTGGACCCTGCATCTCCACCCTCTGGACACCCCAGCCCTTTGTCACAGTCTCTGCTGGAGCTAGGGTTCTTGGGTCTGTCCCCACAGTGCGCTGGGTCCTGCCTGGGTCAGTCCTGTGTCCAGAGGCCTGGGCAGAGCCGGACATGATACATGTTCCTTAAATGAGAGCAAGCGCACACAGCAGGGAGGGAGCCCATGCTTGTGGGTGACCAGAGGCACCGGTGGTTTTAGATCCGAGCCCAGACACTTGTTGTCCCCTCAGCCTTGGTCTCCTCCACTCGTGAATGGACATAAATGATAGAATGGAAAACACAAGTACTGCCCGGCTCCTCACGCGGCTTTAGCATGTGGCGACTGGTATTACTGTTACTAAGGAGAAGGTCACTTATGGCTCCTCTGTGGGCAGTTTTGAGTCCTTTAATGTCCCCAGATGGCCACAAAGCGGCACGCTGGCTGACCTAGGACGGTACTGTTGGTTAACATCCCAGATCAGCCTCAGGTGGCCACTCGCCTTACCAGCTGTGGATTGAAGCCTCCTGTGGTTGAAGGCGCGTCCTTCTCCTGAGTTAGATGTCTGTGTGCACGCCCATGCACATGCATGCATAGATAACCGTGCACATACACACATGTGCTCAGGCACTACATAGTCACACGTGCACACCAGGACAAGCACACACGTGCACACACACACACAGCCGCTCCCTATGATCAACTGTAACATGTGGTTTCAGTAGCTGTATAGTGTTCTGTTGAGTTGAGTTCAGTCACTCATTCATGTCCGACTCTTTGTGACCCCATGGACTGCAGCATGCCAGGCCTCCCTGTCCATCACCAACTCCTGGAGTTTACACAAACTCATGTCCATCGCGTTGATATGCCATCCAAACATCTCATCTTCTGTTGTCCCCTTCTCCTCCCAGCTTCAATCTTTCCCAGCATCTGGGTCTTTTCCAATGAGTCAATTCTTCGAATCAGGTAGCCAAAGTATTGGAGTTTCAACTTCAGCATCAATCCTTCCAATGAATATTCAGGACTGATTTCCTTTAGGAAGGACTAGTTGGATCTCTTTGCAGTCCAAGGGACTCTCAACAGTCTTCTCCAACACCACAGTTCAAAAGCATCAATTCTTAGGCACTCAGCTTTCTTTATAGTCCAACTCTCACATCCATACATGACTACTGGAAAAACCATAGCCTTGACTAGACGGACCTTTGTTGACAAAGTAACGTCTCTGCTTTTTACTATGCTGTTTAGGTAATGCTCTGTGGTTCTTCCTAAAACTTCCTTAACTTCATTGAAAATAACGAAAGGGCGTGTGTTATAAGCACACAGCTTGATATATATTCACAGAGTGAAATATATCCAGTAAACACTCCCCCACACCCAGGTCAAGAATCAGGATGTTTCCCGGCCCCAGAAGCCCCCACGTGCCTTCTCCTGTCCCTTCCTCCATCGCTGGGACGACCCCTTTCCAGACTCCCGTGTCTTTACTTTATGAGATGGACCCATGCAGGGAGTGCTCCCTCATGTCCCGGCTTCCTCTGCTTGGCACTGACCTTGTGAGCTCCTCCTGTGACCGTGGGCAGGCTGGATCACCCACTCATTGCAGTACAGCTTCTGCTATTTTTTCCCACTGCAATGATGTGGGCACTAGGGGCTGTTAGGAACCGGAATGCGGTGCTGGAACACTGCTACATGTCGTGTGCACGCGTGAGACCTATTTCTGCTGGGTGTGTGCTTGGCACTGGGAGCCCCGTGTCTGACACTCTTCATGATCATAGGCAGGTGAGGGGGGACACACCTGCCAGGTGAGAGTCAGGGTTTCCAGAGCACATGGGAACGCAGAGCTCAAGGCAGCCTGCAAACACAGCTGGAGCACGTATGTAGCGTGTGTGAGAACTGAACTCCTCACCACTGAATACCATTTCATCACGTGAATATGCCATCTATTATTTATCCATTCGTCAAATAATGGACACTGGAGTTGTTTCAACTTTTCAGCTATTGTGAATAGTGCTGCTATGAAATTCCATGTGCAAGTGTTTGGTAAACATGTATTTTCTGTTGTCTTGGATACAACCTACCTAACCCATGGAATTTCTGGGTCAAGTGACCCCATGTCAGCTTGAGGAATAAGCAGCCACTTTTAGAGACTGGGTAAGCAAACGTCAGGAAGCGATTAAGTGCATTCACTTCCTTCCCAGAAACTTAATAAATAACATGGTGAACGTGAACCTTTATATCCTTGGCCCAAACATCCCCCGAACGTCCCCATGTGCCTGGAAGGGAGACCTTGGAAGGTAGAGGGGCCGTCGCGGTGTTGATGGTAACACAGTCCAGCTCATCAGAGAGATCAAAGAACTTATGATAAATGCAAGTGTTTTCATGTTTTTCTGTTGAGTTCACTCCTTGAACCAGCTCTCATGGGGTGGGCGTTCGGGAGCCATCAGAGTGCTGGAGAGGCGAAGTCTTTGCCACGTGGGCTCGCATGCTAGTAGGGGAGGGTGGGCGATGGAGCAGGTGACCGGGCAGGTCATATTCTATGTGAGAAGACCAGAGGGGCTGTGGACCACAAGCAGGGTGCCGGGGAGTGGGGTGCTGGGCACCAGGGGTGCAGCGGTAGAGGGGGTCAGAGGAGTCAGGGCTTCTGCTTTTATTCTGCCGGGTGGCCCATTTCAGGGTGTGCACAGAGGACCAGGGCTGACCTCACACTTGGAAGGGGTCCCTCTGGCTGCTGGGTTGAGAGATGACAGGGGAGGGGAGGGCAAAAGCAGCAAGACCCCTCCAGGAGGCCTCTGCAGGAAGTCCACGGAGAGGTGGTGGCCAAACGTACCCAGTAATAGAACCTGCTGTTACAGAAATACTCTGTTCAAATAACGTGGAAACATGTCCACTGGATGCTGCCTCATCGTCGTGCTGCGGGAAATAATTGTCACTGTTGCAGTTTGACATAGGTCCCCTGGGGCTCTTTTATGTGAATATAAACACATACTTTTTTTTTTTTTTACTTTAATGGGATTATACCCTAAGTATAAAGTTCAGTAATCTTGTTTTCCTCCTTAATGTGCCCTGGGTGTCTCCGCAGTGTGTACGGAGCCCCCTTCTCTTTTGCAGCTGCCAGGCAAGTATGATGCAGTATGCCTAATAATTCCCCGAGTCACAGACACTGCTCTTTCTACGTTTTCACTGCTTTGAACAGTCTTGCCATGAAAGTTCTGGGTTGAAGGGTGAGAGGGACGATGTGGAGGGACCAGGGTGAGAGGGGGATGGGAGGCAAGCCAAGCGCAGGGCGTGGGCAGAGATGTGGAAGGTGACCCCGCCAACCTGTCATCTTGAAGAACGAAGGGCGGATTCCCAGGTTTTGCCGGCCGAGGCCACACTCTCCCCTCAGCCCTCAGCACTCAGTCATTACCAGAGTTCCTTCTCGGCCTGCTCTCTCTCCTGGTCTAAAGATGCTGCAGGTTGCAGGGTGGCCTGACCGAAGCCACCCACTCTCCTCCGGTCTCCCTGCAGGTGACTGGCCCGGGCCTGTGGCCGCAAACCCCACCGGGAATGCTTCTTTAACCTTGGCCTACAGCCGACCCTCCCGAGCTCTGGCATCAGTAACCTTGTGACCTCTGGTCCTTGCCCATCAGTAGACACCTCCAGCCTGGCAGGTTTCACACAGAGAGCCCTTTGGAAGTTTAAGCAGGAACAGAATATTTACATAGCCTTAAACTACCCCTTTCTGAATATTTAACAGTTATAGAAAGGAAAACGGGGACTTTACAGTGGACCCCAGTAGACTCAACTTAGCCAAATCATCAGGGCGGACATCACCTGCAGTAAGATGGCACGTACCCCTGATGCAGAGCTGAGAATGGAAGCCCTGGGCACCCTTCCCCGTAAACATGGGAAAACTCAGATGTACCACAGTGAGCAGGGAGCCTAAAGCAAAGACGAACAGACCCGATGCACAAATGTTCATAGCGCTGTCCTTCACAGTAGCAGAAAGGCGGAAACAACCCCAACACCCCCAGCCGGTGAATGGAGAAACGAAATGTGGTCTTTCTTTATGGTGGAATATTATTCAGCCGCAGAAAGGAAGGCGTTCCTGACACACGTCACAACGTGAGTGGACTTTAAAGACTACGCTCAGTGAAATAAGCAGACACAAAAGGATCACTTACTGTATATCTCCACTTGTGTGAAATATCCGGAAGAGGCACGTTCATAGAGGCAGGAAGTCAAACAGTGGTTGCCAGGGCCTGTTACTGCTTACCGGGCACAGGGCACCTGTCTGGGGTGTTTTCTGTCTGTTTTTGAACCCGTTGGAACTTGATAGTGATCATGGTTGCACAGCACTGTGAATGTCACGAATGCCCCTGGATTGTACCGTTAAAAAAACAGTAGCAAGTTCTATGTTCTATATGTTTTACCACAAATTAGAAAAATCAGCTATGCAGTACACCAAAACCCATTGATTTCTGCACTTTCAATAAGTGAATGGTATGGCACATGAGTAGGCTGCTCAGTCATGTCTGACTCTTTGCGACCCCCATGGACTGTATCCCGCCAGGCTCCTCTGTCCATGGGATTCTCCAGGCAAGAATACTGGAGTGGGTTGCCATTTCCTTCTCCAGGGGATCTTCCAGATCAAGGGATCAAACCCATGTCTCCTGCATTGGCAGGCGGACTCTTTACCACTGGGCCACCTGGGAGGCCTGTTAAAAAGGAAGTTGAGTGACATGCTACAAAATGGTCCCAGTTCTCCCGGGGATGTGCCGCGTGGGCCCCTCCCTTCCCCTGCTCAGACGCCACGTGTTAGTCTGCTCGGGCCACACAGACCGGGGCACTTATGCAACAGACACGTGTCTTCTCGTACTTCTGGAGGCTGGAAGGCCAAGGTTAAAGCTTTAGCCTCTGTGGGAAAAATGATTAAGAAGGTGCCGGCTCTCAGGTCCATCTTTCCCCTGCGTCCCTGATCCGCTCTGCCCACTCCTCTTCCTGCACCAGCTTCCCCTAGACCCGCTGCCAGCATGTCACCTGCTCTGTGTGTGTATGTGTGTGTGTGTGTATGGTGGGGGGTCAGGGACAGAGCTGGGCTTCTTCGTTCACACTCCGGCCTCCAAAACTGTCATGTGCGTGGATGAGGGAGTACAGTTCTCCCAGAAGGAGTAAGCGTTCCATCCTGTTAATGCCACGGGTATGTGAACAGAAGCCCTGACCCGTCTGGATGGCAGGGCCCTGGGCAGAGCCAGGACTCCAGGCGACCTTCTGGCCCACGGACAGGCTCGCAGCCCTTGGGTGTCTGCTGCAAAGCTCAGCCATCAGCGGTTCGTAAAGCAGAGGTCTAAGCCAGAGGAGAACGTGGCTCCCAGCTGCCCCGTCACTTGCACTTCGTCCGCAGGGCTCAGTCCTGGTTTTCTCAACCGCTTTCTTCTCCGGACACCCGGGGTTTTGATTATGAGCTGCTGAGGATGACTTCATGCAGAGATTTTATCGCCTAATAGAGTGCACACGTATTTTAGAAAAACAAACCTCGCAGGACAAAAGTAAAACTACAGCTTTCCCAGAAATATGTTTAAAGAAAAAAAAAAATGTTAAGAACCCAGCAGGATGTAAAGTGCTAGTGTGAAGTGTGAGGCAGCAGGGGGATGCTTGGGCTGAGGTGGTGGGCCAAGCCCCTCCACAGCCTGCCCCCAGGCCTGCCAGGAATGTGGGCACAGGGGTCTCCCAGGGCCCCCTGCACAGGCACACACAAACCTTCCTCCCTGAGTGAGCAGGGCTAGAGGACCACGGAGAGCCTCTCCAGGGCGGGGCGCCAGTGCAAGGCCTGTTCCAGATGGGGCGCCCTAGCTGGTGTCTGTGCTGTCCAGGGGGAGCCCTGCCGCCAACCCTCCCTGCACAGCCGACGATCCCCCAGGCCCTGCCTCGCACCCGCGCCCCATCTGGCCTGTGCCCCAGGTGAGCTGCTGAACGCCAGGCCAAGGCCGAGCCTCCATCTGCCAGTGTCCAGGTGACTGTTTATCATCCCGAGCCCTCAGGTGTGTGTCCGCCCGCCCAGCAGCCTCTAAAGGAGACAGAGCAGGCGCTGGTATTTGCATTGTCACAACTGGGAAATGGAATAAGAACAACGGTGCCCTTGCATGCTTGCTGTTGGTAGGCCTGATGCTGACTCTTTGTTGCTCCCGGGAAGTTGGAAGCATTATCACCCCCACTTTACAGTAGGGGGGATCAAGGCCCAGAGAGGTGCCAGCCGGTCCAGTGTGGTTGACCAGGAGATGAACCCAAGTAAGGCTGGCTGCCCTGGCCCCCAGGGTGGGAGTGGGCGCCCTGAGGCCCAAGGCCAGGGTGTCACCAGGCTCTAGCCAGCCAGAGATGGCTAGCCCCAGCACCCCCCAGCCTCCTGGGCCTGGAGGGGGGCCCTCCCATGCAGCCTACCCACGTGGCCTCGTCCTCCAGCTAACCTTGTCTCCAGAGCAAGACGTGCCCTGGAATGAGCCCACCGGAAATTTTATTGATCCAAAGAAAGAAACTTAATTAGGTTCACAAGCTGTCATTCTTGACACTCTCCAGAGGCCCACCTCCTGTTTCCAGGGCCTCCGGGACTCCGAGGCCCCGAGGCAGGCTTGCCTGTGCCCTCCCCTCTTCAGGCAATGCCAGGTGGCCTTCGAACCCTGCCTGGCCCTGCCTTGCCCACCATGAAACCTGGTGCTGGGGTCACCTCTCTCTCCCTCCCTCCCCCCCTCACGGTGAGGCCGTGATGGGCTCTGCCCCACCTCATACATGCATACACACATGCCCATGCACACACATGCACACAGGTACCCACATACAGGCATGCACATGCACACACCCACACACAGGTACACCCTGCAATGCACACGTGCGCACACACCTCCACACACACGTACACATGCCCATACACATTCACTTGCATGCACCTGCACACGTGCCCACATGCCTCCAAACGTGCACACAGGTGCCCACGCATACAGGCACACACATGCATACAGCCACACATGTACATGCCCTGCAGTGTACATATACCTCCACACACATGCACACACATACCCCCACATACATACACATGTACACATGCCCACATACCTCTGTACACATGCACACACATGCCTACACACACACATCTGCACACATGCCCACACACATGTATACACCCCCACATGCACACATGCCCACATGCCTCCACACACATGTACACAGGTGCCCCACATACAGGCACACCCACGCACATACCCACACATGCCCACACATGCCCCCACCCACACATACACTTGCACACATGCCCACATATATGTATACACCCCCACATGCACACATGCCACACACCTCCATACACATGTGCATGCATGCCCCCCACATACACCTGCATACATGCCCCCCACATATACCTGCACACATGCCCACACACATGTATACACCCCCATGTGCACACATGCCTCCACACACATGCACACAGGTGCCCCACATACAGGCACACCCACGCACATGCCCACACATGCCCCCACCCACACATACACTTGCACACATGCCCACACATATGTATACACCCCCACATGCACACATGCCCACACACCTCCATACACATGTGCATGCATGCCCCCCACATACACCTGCACACATGTACACACCCCCACACATGCACTCTTACCACACACACGTACTCGCCTTCACTCCTGTCCATCTTCTCAGCCGTCAGCACTTCCTCTCCCATGGCCCCCTCCGGCTGTGAGTAACTGCTCTAGCTCCCGTGATCACCCGTTCATGTGTGTCTCCCCCCGAGACCTGAGCTCCGGAGCTGAGGCCATGCCGTCATGGTCCCCAGGACCCCAGCACCGGTCCAGCCAGGGAAGTGGCCGACCGAGTGACAGTGCCCCAGGGATCAGTGGACCAGGCTGCTCGTCTCTGTCCCCGCGCTGTTGCTGGACAGAGCCCGCCCTGGGTGCCCGTGTGGGGGCAGCGGAGGGGCCTGGAGGCGTTACTCCAGCAGCCCTCGCCCGGCCCCCCGGCCCCGGGCCTCCGGGCAGGAGCTGATTGACAGACACACCAGGCCACTCTACCTCCCACGGCCTTGTGTCCAGGAACATCGCTCTTCCAGGCCCCCTGGACCTGCTACCCCCAGGAAGCCTCCACAGACCCCTCCCTGTTGCCCTCTGCCTGGTTCCTGGGGCACATCTCCACATGGGGCTCCTGGCTGAGGGGGGCCAAGGGCCTCACCCACATCCTGCCACGCCCTCTCCCAACAGGCGAGCAGAAGGCATGGCCTGGGGTTCTGGGGGACTGAGGAGTTGGCAGGACGGTGTCAAACCCCCACCTGGCAGGGGTGAGGAGGGAACGTGGTCAGGAAGGACATTCCTGTGTCCTGCTTGTGAACGGTGTTGAGGTGCCAAGTGGGGCACAGGCCCCAGGGGGCCCAGACACGGCCACTGGTCACGGGCGGCTCACGCTCTGCTGTGTGTGCAAGTGCTGGGCCCCTGCCCGCCGCCCCAGTGCCCCCGCCGCCCACTCCATCCGGGCAGCCTGGCCGCCAGGGCCACCCACTCCTGGCTCACACACTTAGGTTTTGGCCTTTGGAAAAAAGAGTTCTTTGCATCACTTATTTTCAGTCCCACCCATGTCTGGCTGCTCTGAGGCCCCAACAGGGGCCAGAGGGATTTCTAGGAAAGGGGATCACGTGGAAAGGAGCCGTGGGCAAGTCATCTGGGCCAAGCTGGACCGCTTTAGGCTAGCACGCTGACGGCCACAGCGCGTCTCCCCAAGGGTCCCGACTGTCAGGCATGTCTCTCCCGGGGGCCCGAAGTGAGGAGACAGGCGCGGTGACTGGCAGAGAAGGGTGGGGTAGCCCGCATCCCCTAACCCAGGCTGGACCACAGAACCCTTCTTTCCAGGGGCATCTCTCACACCGGAGTATGGGGTGCCCTCTGCCTTCCCACGCTAGGCAGGCCGCCGCCACCGTGGAGCTGGCGAGCATGATCCCCCCCACCTCCCGATGGAAAGAATCAGCCAGTGGAAAGCTACAAGAACCCCCAGCACCAAGCTCCTAACAGTTCCCCTCAACTGCATTCACACAGCATGGCACCGGCGGGGAAAATCGCACATAGGACCTATTTACTTAGAGGCCTGGCCAGCCTCTGGAAATGAGCGTTTCAGAGTTGGCTAGGAAAGAGGCTGGAGTTATGTGGGAGCCTTTCAACGTATGGCTGTCCCACAATTCGTATTCCAGGCTCCTGTTGATGGACGTGTAGATGGTTTCCAGTGTTTTTCACGATTATAAATCACGCTGTGGTGAGCCGTGTTGGCGTGCCTCCTGTGGAAATGGGCTCGGCTTTCTTCAGAACAGTCTCCCCGGCTCTGCGTTTGCAGGGTAGTAAGCATCGCCTTGGAGAGCTTGTTAAATATACATATTACCAGGTCTGTCCTTTGGCGGGTCTGAGTTTTTAAGGCCCAGGAATCTTTTCTTTCTTTCGGCCAGACTTCAGTGATTCCTGTTATTGGGCAGTTTAGTCCCAAAGCAGAACTGACTCAGGGAGCACGGGCCGCAGTTACTGATTAGATACACCGATCCCCCGAAAGGGGCGTGCCCAGTTCCGTGCCCTCCCGCAGCGGAAAAGAACGTTTCTCCACGTTCTTGCCAATTCTCCATACTGTGAGGTTCTGTTTTGTTTTTTAGAAAACCTTTTCCAACTCGAGGAGGGTGTAGTAATACCTTATTTTAATGTAATTTGCGTTCCCTGTACTTTTGGTGTGGTTGAGCACTCTTTCAGTGTTTAATGACCATTCAAGTTCCCTTTCTGTGAATTACCCATTCGTGTCCTTCGTGTGCTTCACCGTGGAATGCTTGTCTTTTTAAAAATCAGTTTGTAGTCACCTTTCACACGTTCTGCTCCTTTGTCAGTTATCTGTGTTGCAAACATTTATGTCTAGTTTGTTTTGTCTTTTCACCTTGCTTATGGTGTCTTGTTGAACAAGTATGAAATGGAATTATAATCGGATTTCTTAATCGGAGCCATTTTCATTTTGTTATGGTTTGTGCATTTTGTATCTTTGTGTAAGACATCCTCCCATTCCCAGTCAGAAAACTGGTCTTCTACATTTTTCTCCAGAGGTTTTTTTAAAGTTTTGTTTTGCACGTTCAGATTCTAAATATGCTTGAATTGGCTGTGTATGCAGTGTGAGGCGGGAGATTTCGCTTAATTTTCTATGTGGACAGCCAGCTGTTCCAGAACCTTCTTTTAATAGGCCACCCTTTCCTCAGTGACCTGTAATGCCACTTCTGTCCTACGTCAGCTTTCCATATTTGCTTTCATCATTCTCTTTGAATGTGGTTTTTGGTGTTGTGGTTGTGTTTTCTTTCCTTTAGGCTATATCACACGGCTTGTGGGATACAGACCCTGCACTGTTCTGCACTGAGAGCACAGAGTCTCAACCACTGGACCGCCAAGGAATCCCCGATATAGGGCTTTTAAGAGACAGCTGTACTGAGAGACTTCCCTGACGGTCCAGTGGTTAAGACTCCAAGCTTCCACTGCAGGGGGCACAGGGCTCGATACCTGGCCGGGAAACTAAGATCCCACAAGTTGCGTGATGTGGCTAAAAAGTTTAAAAAAAAAAAACAAAAAAACAGCTATATTGAGGTATAATCCACAACCATGCAACTCACCCTTTAAAGCGTACAGTTCAGGGATGTTGGTGTGCTCACACACCAGCACCATCAGTCAATTTGAGAGCACTTGCATATTCTCTGAAAGAGCCCAGGTGCCACCCTCGCCATTAGCTGTGTGCGTGCTCAGTTGCTCAGCCGTGTCCAACACTGCGGCTCCGTGGACAGCCAGGCTCCTCCGTCCATGGGATTCTCCAGGCAAGAATACTGGAGTGGGTAGCCATTTCTTTCTCCAGGGGGTCTTCCTGACCCAGGGATCAAACCCATGTCTCCTGCGTTCGTCAGCAGATTATTTATCACCAAGCCACCTCCTCCCATCTTCCCAGCCCTGAGCAGCCCCTAACCTACTTTCTCTATATATAGATTTCCCTATTCTGGAAATACGTGAGTGAAACCATATAAGATGTGCCTTTTTTTGACTGGCTGTTTTCCACTTTTTTCACCCAGGAGTAGAATTGCTGGGTCGTATGGTAACTAGTTTTCATCACCTAAGCAAGTGCCAGACTGTTTTCCAAACCAGCTGCACCATTTTACATTCTCACCAGCATCATGTGAGCATTGATTATTTCACAGCGCTGCCTACACTTGTTATTCTCGACTTTTAGACTCTGGCCATCTCAGTGGGTGGTAAAGTGGTACCATCCTTGTTTTCATTTGCAGTTCCCTGATGACTGATAATGTCAGGCGTCTCATCATGCTCTTATTGGCCATTCATGTATCTTTCTTGGAAAATGTCTATCATCCCTGTTGCCATATTTAAACAGGGTTGTCCTTTCATCAGGCTTACCTGATAGCTCAGTTGGTAAAGAATCCACCTGCAATGCAGGAGACCCCGGTTCAATTCCTAGGTCGGGAAGATCCCCTGGAGAAGGGATAGGCTACCCACTCCAGTATTCTTGGGCTTCCTTTGTGGCTCAGCTGGTAAAGAATCTGCCTGCAATGTAGGATATTCTAGAGCATAGGCCCTAATCAAATATACAATTTGCAAATATTTTCTCTCATTCTCTGGGTTGTCTTTGCATTTTCTTGATGATGTCCTTTGAAGCACAAAGGTTTTTAAAAGTCTAAATTCTCTATTTTTTTTTCTGCTGCTCCTGGTTTTTGTGTCATATCTAAGAATGCTTTGGCAAATCTGAGGCCATGAGGATGTACCCTTGTGTTTTCTTCTAGAAGTTTTTTTTTTTTTTAGCTCTTACATTTAGATCTTTGAGCCATTTTGAGTTCATTTTTGCCTGTCATGTGAGATAAGGGTACAACTTTATTCTTTTGCATGTGGCTGTCCCAGCACTGTTTGTTGAAAAGATTGTTCTTTCCCCTTTAAATGGTCTTGGCACCCTGTTGAAAATCAGTTAAGCTTCACACACAGTTTTATTTCTGGACTCTCAGTTCTATTCCATTGAGCTGTGTCCTTTCTTATACCACACTGACTTTTTACGGTTGCCTTGTGGTACGTTTTGAGAAAGGGAAGTGTGAATCCTATTTTGTTCTCTTTTTCAAGATTGTTTTTGGCTATTACAGGTCTTTTGCAATTCTGTATGAATTTCAGAATCAACTCATCAGTTTCTCCAAAGAAGTCAACTGGGATCTGACAGGGATTGCATTGAGTCTGTCATTCTGGGGACTTTACCATCTTAACCACGTTAAGTCTTCCATTCCATGAACATGGGATATTTTTCCATTTATTTATAACTTTAATTTCTTTAACAATGTTTTGTAGCTTTCAGAGTGTAAGTTTTGCATTTGTTGTTACATTTACTCCAAAGTATTTTCTTCTTTTTGATGCCATTATAATTGAAATTGCATTCTGGTCAGACGTGTGTTTTTAAAAATATTCATTTATTTGTTTGGCTGCATCAGGCCTTAGTCTCTGTATGTAGGATCTTCACTTCGGCTCTTGGGCTCTCTCGTTGTGGCTCACGGGCTTAGTTGCCCCGGGGCACGTGAGATCTTAGTTCCCTGACCAGGGATCAAACCCTTGTCCCCTTCATTGCAAGGCAGATTCTTAACCAGTGGATCACCAGGGAAGTCCCTCGATGTGTTATTCAGCAAGCATTTTGGAGTAAATTTTTCTTAAGCGGAAGGCTAACAACCTGAAGGGCTCAGGTAGGGCAGCAGGCCTGTCCCCGCCCCTCCGCTCGCCTGGCCCCGCAGCTGCTCCACACGTCGTGGGTGGGTCTCCGTCTTGTTTCCTTTCTGTCTAAATGAGATGCAGGAGGTGGTGGGTGATGGGCTGGGAATCACTGAGCTTAATGAGTCCTCCCTCTAGAGGTGAGACTGACGGAACGAGAGGCCTGAAATGTTCCTTCAGAGTTCCGAATGTCCTGGCAGGGCAGTAGAAGGTCAAGGGAGATCGCCCTCACCCTCCCAACCTGATCCAGTGTGGACGGTGGTCAGTGACAAATGTGAATGAGACAGGCCTCCTGCCTGGGAGGCTCTCCCAGGTTTGTGAGGAAGAGAGACATGATCTCAAAACAGAATGGAATGTCTGGCTTAGGGACACCGCTTTGCCAAGGGCTGAGTTTGCCTGGGCTTCTCTGGTGGCTCAGATGGTAAAGAATCTGCCTGAAATGCAGGAGACCCCGGTTCAATCCCTGGGTCAGGAAGATGCCCTGCAGAAGGACATGGCTACCCACTCCAGTACTCTTGGGCTTCCCTTGTGGCTCAGCTGGTAAAGAATCTGCCTGCAATGTGGAAGACCTGGGTTCGACCCCTGGGTTGGGAAGATCCTCTGGAGAAGGGAAAGGCTACCCACTCCAGTATTCTTGCCTGGAAAATCCCAGGGAGAGAGGAGCCTGGTAGGCTAGAGTCTACAGGGTCACACAGACTTGGACATGACTGAGCAAGTAACACTTTCATTTTCATGCTGAGGGCTGAGTTTGCCTAGTGAAGGGCACAGCCAGAAATGTCTGCGAAAGTCCGGGAAGGCTTCTTGGAGGAGGTGACGTTTGATCTGAGTCCCAGAAAGGGCAGATTCTCTGGCAGACAATGAGGATAAGGCTTTCCAGCAGAGGAAATGATCTGCACAGAGGCCCACAGATGGGAAAGAGGCCACAGCTCTCCTATGGTCCTCCGCCTTGCTCATATAAAATTAAATGACTCAAAAAATGTTATAAGCTACAGGGTTTCTCATCTCAAAAAACCTTGTCTGGATGAATAGTCATGAAGTTTTACTGTCATTATCTTAGTAATTGCCCTACCATGCAGGCTTAGTTATGCTGCTGCTGCTGCTAAGTCGCTTCAGCCATGTCCGACTCTGTGCAACCCCATAGATGGCAGCCCATCAGGCTCCCTTGTCCCTGAGTTGTTTTAAACAATGAGGAATTTGGGGATTAACAAGTTCGAGCTAGTTGCTTACATGTGATAACTAGCTCTTCAGTGGTGGGAGAAAGCCCTGATTAGTAGTGCTTGCCACTTCCCATAGTGTAAATACTCCCATCACAGCTGATTTTGAGCCATGTCAAGGCTGTATATTGTCACCCTGCTTATTTAACTTATATGCAGAGTACATCGTGAGAAACGCTAGGCTGGAAGAAGCACAAGCTGGAATCAAGATTGCTGGGAGAAATATCAATAACCTCAGATATGCAGATGACACCACCCTTATGGCAGAAAGTGAAGAAGAACTAAAAAGTCTCTTGATAAAAGTGAAAGAGGAGAGTGAAAAAGTTGGCTTAAAGCTCAACATTTAGAAAACTAAGATCATGGCATCTGGTCCCATCACTTCATGGGAAATAGATGGGGAAACAGTGGAAACAGTGTCAGACTTAATTTTGGGGGGTTCCAAAATCATTGTAGATGGTGACTGCAGCCATGAAATTAAAAGATCCTTACTCCTTGGAAGGAAAGTTATGACCAACCTAGATAGCATATTGAAAAGCAGAGACATTACTTTGCCAACAAAGGTCTGTCTAGTCAAGGATATGGTTTTTCCAGTGGTCATGTGTGGATGAGAGTTGGACTGTGAAGAAAGCTGAGTGCTGAAGAGTTGATGCTTTTGAACTTCAGTATTGGAGAAGACTCTTGAAAGTCCCTGGACTGCAAGGAGATCCAACCAGGCCATCCTAAAGGAGATCAGTCCTGGGTGTTCATTGGAAGGACTGATGCTGAAACTGAAACTCCAATACTCTGGCCACCTGATGCAAAGAGTTGACTCATTGGAAAAGACCCTGATGCTGGGAGGGATTGGGGGCAGGAGGAGAAGGGGACGACAGAGGATGATTTGCCTGGATGGCATCACTGACTCGATGGGAGTGAGTCTGAGGGAACTCCGGGAGTTAGTGATGGACAGGGAGGCCTGGCGTGCTGCGATTCATGGGGTCACGGAGAGTCGGACACGACTGAGTGACTGAGCTGAACTGAAAGTGATGTCACTGAACATGGAGTTGGAAAGACACGTGCAGGTCCATACAGACCCGAGCAGCACACGGTTGTGTGCAGCCCACTTAACTAACGTTCTGTTAAAGAAAATGCGATCCCACGACTCCGTCTGGGGTGAAACTGCTGTCAGCAGTGTAGACACAGCTGGCTGAATTCCCAGCGGGCGGCGTTGCTGGAGCGTGGGAAAAAGAACGGATGGTGGGTGGGCGGGGCTCATGCAGCGAGGAGACTGTGTGTGCCAACTTTGCACAGCACAGAGCAGCCAGTGGTGAATGGAGCAGAGGGGTTCCGGGGGAGCAGTGGAGAAGGGAAGAGGGAAGGGCTCAGGATCCCCAGCGCTCTAAGACACGCTGCCTAGTAGGAGGCTGCGAGCTCTGACTCCTGGAAAAACAGCCACACACCTTTGCCCCTGACCTCTGACCCTGGTCCCACGCACAGCGCCCCCAGGACACAGCCCTGGCGGAGCCTCACTGGAGCTGGCGTGCAGACTGCCCGTGCCCGCTGTCTCTCCTCGAGCCTGGGAGCGGAGGGCCCCGAAGCGGCCCGCTCCGTGCCTTGGCGGCTTTATGTGGGCGCCCAGGCAGCCCTTGCCTTGTCCTTCCTTCCTGCGTTCGAGCCACCGGGGGTGGGGAGGTAGGTCCAGAGTGTGTGGGAGCCGGGGTGCGGGCCAGGGCCCCAGGCGGCAGGACATGGACCCCCACAGAAGAGTGAGGCTTCCCCAACTCAGCGCATCGTGGCAGGGGGATTTCTCCCCGCCCCCCACCCCCGCCGGGGACACCCCTGACCTGTCATTTTGGCCAAAACCATCTTCTTTCCCTCACACTCGCGCCCATAATTTCATGTCTGCTCCCAACTCGATCTGAATATTTGTGTCCCCCTTACTGACCAGTCTCTTCTCCATCCCTCGCTTCAAGCCTGATGCCAGGTGACCCTGATGGGTCGCAGCCAGCGCCCTGGTCATGCCCCCTGCCTCATGCACGAGATATACCCCCAGCCCCACTGGGCCCTGCTCTGCCCCTTCCTCTGCCATCACTTCTGTCCCCCAACTCTGCTTCCAGGGCGCTTGCTCTAGCCGTTTCTTCTCAAGTGGCCGGAACCCACCCTGAGTTTAAAAAAAAAAAAACGATCTGGGGTGTGGCATTGACCTTGCGCAGTCAAAGCCCCGCTGAGCACAGGTGTTGAGTAGGGACGGGGCCCCTGGGCTCTGTAAGGATGGGCACCCCCAACTCACAGGCTGAGCACCAGCAAAGCCCCCCCACACCGCCTTCAGGGGGAAGTCCTCCTCCCCACCCTGACCGCCCCGCCCCCCAGCAAGCCACACCCACAAGTGCTCTGTGGGCGGGGCGCCGAAGGCTGAGAAAACACGGACCTCTGGACAGGCGTGTGTTGGGGTTCCGGGTGCTTTCCCAGCCCAGAGGGGCTCGGGGCCAGGAGTGTCGGCCAGGGCCTTGCCCCCAGGGTGACCACGGGCCCAGCCGCCCTGAAGCACTGCTCTCTAGAGCACAGCACGCTAGACTTCTTAGCTTTTCAAAAAAGAAGTTTTTATAAATATCTGCACAGAAACATCCGTATTGGTGGGTTCTTGCAGGACCCTCCAGGGCAGCAGCTTGGAGGGGTTAAATCTGCCTTCCAAGGGGGGACACACCGAGGCCTGCGGGAGGGGGGTCAGGAGACACGCGCCCCCACCCCCACCCCGCCAAGGGCCCGCCCCGCAGGTTGCCTTGTGCTCTGGGAGCCGAGGTCGCGGGAGCAGAGGTTAGGGAAAACGAGACGCTCCCTCTCTGGAGCAGCTGTGTTGCCAGCACAGCGGTTATTTGTGAGACGGTGGAGCGGCCATAAATCAAGGCTTTCCCCAGCAGCACAGCTAATGAGGACTCTGAAATGATCCCAGGGTGCCCCTTCTGCAGAACTGTCGGAGAGAAACCGGGGCCACGCCTGCAAGGACACAGGGCTTCTCCCGAACCTCATGCAGACCTGTGCCAGACCTCTCCCCGCGCGCCACGGGGTTTCCCTACCGCCTCCGGGCTGGTGTGCGCAGGAATGCTGTCAGGACGCCACCGGGGCCGCTCCGTGCACGCGGGCACGCGGGAGGGCTGTGGATGGCGGGCACTTTCTCCTGAGAAAAGCGGCCCAGAGTCTAGAGACAGTGCCTCCTTGGTGGCGGCCACGCTTGCTCAGAGCACACTTCTCAAGTCCTAGGCTGCCAGATGCTGGGTCCACCATTCTGGCTTCTCAGCCGCCTCCCAAAACAAAGGCTAATCAGCAAAAATTAAAATTCAGCTTCCAAACTGGGACGTGGACTCAGCCACAGAGTCGCCATCCCGTGGGCCCAGGCGGGATGGCAGACTAGAGAAGGTGTAGGCAGTGGCCACACAGGCTCTGCACAACCCCTTTGTCCCAGGTTGGAGGAGCTGGACTGCGAAAGCAAGTGAGACCCTCCAGAGGAGGCCGCGGTGCTGGGGGACTCACCCCGTGAACTTCAGTTGCCAATTAGGGATTGGCCCCCATAATTTTCATCCCCTGGGACTTCCTTCCTGTGTTAATAGCACAGAACCATGCCTTTTCCTGTCTATCCGGACAGACCGTTGGTGTGCCCGCATCTGTGGGGTCAGATCTGTGGGGTTCCCTCCTGGGCGGCCTTGGTCCACAGCTACAGAGCTGAGGTCAGGCTCTCGGTTCAGACCCGGGTGTCCCTGGTGCCGCCGCCCCTCTGATCTGCGGGCGCCCCGTGTACACGGCCTGTCCAGCCTCTGGGCCCGGCTCGGAATGAGTTCATTATTCCCAGCCCTGACGCGCCGTGCTGGGCCGCCAGTTTCTCCAGGTTGGCGGTGCTCAGAAGCTGGCCACTGCCAAGTCCAGTTGTTTGACTTAATGTTTCAAGGCCAAGTCCTTTCAGGAAAGCTCTCCCCATCCCAGCCCTCCTCCCTTAGAAAAATAGATGTGCAATTGACTGGCTTTGCAAGCTGTTAAGCTTCATCCTTTCCAAAGAATAGCACCAACAGCTCACTCGTTCATGCGCGTCCCCTTCTCTCCGTCTTCCTCTGTCCGAATGTCCCTCTCCTTCCAAATGCACATGAAATGGAGCCAGGAGAGTGTGGACCCCGAGCGTTTCTGGGATGGGGGCTACAGAGCAAGCACTGGCTGTGGGCTGTGCAAAGGAAAGAGCCCCGGGGCCACCAGGGAACGGAGGTGGCGATGGGTGGCCAGGGCCTAATTAATAACCCATCTACATATTTATACGCCCACTGCTTCCCCGCAGCGGGAGGGGCGGCGCCATGCAGGCTGTTGACTCGGCCTTGCCTCGCCTGGTGGCAGGGCATGAAGGACACACACAGGCAAGGGGGTGTCTTTCTTGTGCTCTGAAGGCGCCATCAGAGAGCCAAGGGAACTTTTCCTGGCCCAGAATCCTGAGTCAAGGTGTGATGTGGACTTTGGCAACGGCGAGCACATCCAGGCCTTCCCCGAGACAGCTTCCGTGATGGGGTTGGTGGCTCCCTCTCTCTCGCCACTGTGCCAGGACTGGGCCTTAGCCCTGGGCTCTGGGAGCTGTAGGAGGATGGGGTGGCATCCATCTCCTCTGCCCAGGGCTCCCCAACGTCTGCATGGGGGGTGCCTGTCCCCTGAGATACGCCTAATGACTCGGCTGGAAAGGGGGACAGTGTGGGTCCATGGCCACTTACCTGCTGTGGGGCTGAGGGGTTAACAGCCCCTTTCTTGTCTGTAGAGCAGAGGCCAGGTCATAATCCTGCACACCTGAAGGGGCAGGATGGGTCTGTGGTGCTGGCTATCCCCTGTAGGGTCCACGAAAGCTCCGTGGTACTTAGCAAACACTGCCACCCACCTGGGGTCCCCGATGGCTCAGCGGAAAAGAACCTGCCTGCAATGCAGGAGCCACAGAGATGCGATCCCTGTATCAGGAAGATCCCCTGGGGGAGGGCATGGCAACTCTCTCCAGCATTCTTGCCTGGAGAATCCCGTGGACAGAGGAGCCTGGCGGGCTACAGTCCATGGGGTCGCAGAGTCAACTGAGCTCTTTGCCTACCTCTTTGCAGAAAATGGGATTTCTGTTCTGGATAGAAAAGATCCCATCTGGACTTCCCTGGTGGCCCAGTGGTTAAGAATCCACCTGCCAGTGCAGGGGACACTTGGTCCGGGAACATCCCACACGCCATGGAGCCGCTAAGCCCGGGCACCGCAGCTACGGAGCCCTCGCACCCTAGAGCTGGTGCTCTGCACCCTACACCCCAGGGTAAGACAAGCTGCCGCAATGAGAAGCCCACACACCCCATCGAAGAATAGCTCTCACACACTGCAACTACAGAAAGCCCGTGGGCAGCCACAAAGACCCAGTGCAGCCAGACATAAATGAAAAGTTTATTGTTTTTTTTTTTTTTAAAAAAGAGAAGATCTGGGCTTTCCTAAGGCCCAAGTTCACTGCTCTTTCATGACATTTCCGCCTGACCCGGGCGTGAGGCATTCCTCTCTCCACGCTCTCTGTGCGGGGAACACAGAAGCCCCTAAGGGTGGGTGTGGAGCTTGCAGGAACTGAGGCAAAGCGGCATCGAGGTGGGTGTTGTGTTCAGCACTCTTCCGGGGCCCCGGCTTGTTGGTTAAAGGGGGCCTGTCCGCAGACATCCTGTTAGCATCCTGGCAGGCAAGCGTCCATGTGGGCATCGGCTTACTGGGAGAAGTCTGGGGGAGGGAACGCCCGTGCAGAATCGTGGGAGGCGGTGAATTGGCCACCACGGTTGATGAGGGCCATTTAGGCCACCGCAGCACCAGGTGGAGGTTCCTGATCGTGGAGCAAAGCTGGGAGGGCCTCGTTCACAAGCCCAGGGCCTGGGGTGCAGGGTGGAGTCCATCCCAGCTCCAGAGGGAAACGGGAGGAGGCAAGGCTCCTGAGGACCAGCTGCCTGATTGCCACCACGCTAGCTCAGGGGCCTCTGGGAAGCCGGGGCTCCGGGCAGCAGAGGCGGAGCAGGTCGGGTGTAGGACAGAGTCTGGCATGGAGACGGAAGCTCAGGTGGGAAGCAGACTTGCCCCAGCCATGGCCAGCAGCGGGCACTGTGCTGCCACCTCGTTACAGGAGTGGAGACCGAGGCAGGCTTTGTGGCAGGCTGCTCTTCTTCCTGCTGGGCAGGTGGTCTGAGTGTGGCAGCAAGGTGGTCCTCACCTCCCATTCGAGTCACTGGGGGCGATTAGACCAGCCAGCCTCTTCGCCAACCCCAGACCAGCAACGGGCCCTTTCTGGGTTTCGGGAGAAGGCTGGGGTTCAAGCATTAGCTTTTCTAATTGACCTTTTTCAAAGACCTAGCTCTTTGTTTCAGTGATATTTTCCCTATTGTTTTTCTGTTTTCAATCTCATCGTTTTCTGCTCTGATTATTATTTCCTTCCTCTGCTTGCCTTGGGTTTTTCTTGCTCTTCTTCAGCTGGAAGCTTAGATGGTGGATTTGAGAGCTTTCCCCCCATGTAAGGATTCTAGAGCTAGAGATTTGCCCCTGGGTCCTGCTTTAGCTGCGCCCGGCAGCTCGGGTCCCACCCATGATAGACTGTTCTAAAGCATCCCAGGTGACTCTGATAAGCAGCTGGATCTGAAAACTTGCATTCTCATCTCCTATCCAACGTTGGGCCTCTAGAAAGGGGGCTGACAGCACCCTTGGGTTCTGAGGAAGAAGTCAGGTTTTTCCTGCTGAAGAACCTCGTTGAGGAAAAAACTAAGACCCCCTTCCTCCACCTGGTCACAGTCAGTCAGTCAGTTCTGTCGCTCAGTCGTGTCCGACTCTCTGCGACCCCATGGACTGCAGCACACCAGGCCTCCCTGTCCATCATCGATTCCCAGAGGTGGTTCAAACTCATGTCCATTGAGTCGGTGATGCCATCCAACCATCTCATCCTCTGTGGTCCCCTTCTCCTCCTGCCTTCAATCTTTCCCAGCATCAGGGTCTTTTCCAATGAGTCAGTTCTTTACATCAGGTGGCCAAAGTATTGGAGCTTCAGCTTCAACATCAGTCCTTCCAATGAACACTCAGGACTTGTCTCCTTTAGGATGGATTGGTTGGATCTCCTTGCAGTCCAATGGACTCTCAAGAGTCTTCTCCAACACCACAGTTCAAAAGCATCAATTCTTTGGCACTCAGCTTTCTTTATAGGCCAGCTTTCACATCCATACATGACCACTGGAAAAACCATAGCTTTGACTAGATGGACCTTCGTTGGCAAAGAAATGTCTCTGCTTTTTAATATGCTGTCTAAGTTGGTCATAACTTGGTCACACAGTGGACAAGTTAATTCTTAGTTTATATGACAGTAAGGCAAGGAGGAAACCTGGGGGAGGGGAGAATGAGGGGCAGGGGCTCCATGAGATGTTAAATATAGCGTAGCACCTCCATCCCTGGGACTGTGTAGGAACACCTGGGCCAAGGGACAGGTGACGGATGGTGTTCCTGTGGTTCCAGGCCCGGGCCAGAGTGTGGCACCCAGGAAGGAGCAGCGTGGCAGATGGCACCTGGGGCCCTGCCTTCCGTGGGATCTTCAACCCACATGGTGCCCAGGGGAGGTGGGTCCTGTTACCCTCCTTCCCCTCAGCACCAGGCCGGCCTGCCCACGATCCCATCCCGGCATACCTGAGCCCTTCACACCTGAGCCCAAGGCTCAAGTCCCCAAGGGCACTGGAGGGGGAACCGAGGCTGAGAGGGCTGAGAGAGAAGACGGGTCACTGGGGCTGCCCCAAACCCGGGGGGCACTACGGCCTCACAATCCTGAGCCTAAACTGCTGCCCGCAGCCAAGCACCCCACCCCTCCATGAAGGAGACTGCGCCCCCTTGAAGATCCCTGAGCCAGTGTTCTGGAGGACTGCCGCCGTCCCCGCCCACAGCCAGGTGGGAGTTGCTCCCAGGCCAAGTGAGGGAGTGAAAGTCACTCAGTCGTGTCCGACTCTTTGCGACCCCATGGACTGGACAGTCCGTGGAATTCTCCAGGCCCGAATACTAGAGTGGGTGGCCTTTCCCTTCTCCAGGGGATCTTCCCAACCCAGGGATCTAACCCAGGTCTCCCTCATTGCAGGCAGATTCTTTACCACCTGAGCCACAAGGGAAGCTCCCAGGCCAAAGGGCTGTCTTATTTGGGCTGGTTTATGGCTTCCCAGTAAATTGTGGGGCAGGACCAGGGTCTGAGGGACGTCAGAGCAGTGTTGAGTGAGTGTTCTGGAGGAGCCCCTCGCCCTCCCTGGCTGGAGTCGAATCTGAAGAAAACAGGGTTCCGTCTAGGAATCGTCCAGAGCTCGGCGGCCCGCCAGGAGCTGGGGCAGCTTGGACGGGGTCCCTGCCTGCACAATCGGCCCAGTGTGGGGCACGCCACCCCTGGCAGGCTGGTGTCCCCGAGGGCCAGAATGCATGGCCCCCCTCACTGGGCGGCTTCGCCCGCTTACGAGGTGCCGTCTGGACTGTGATGAATAAGTGGCATCCGTCAGCTTTTTTGGGGAACCCGGACGGGGTGGAAGGTGCTCAATCAACATGGGCGAGGGGCGCCTGGCTCTCCGCTGTTTCACTCCTGGCCTGTGCCAGCCCATGCCTCAGTTTCCCCATCAGTGCCCACTCCCTGATGCCCGGCCCCTGCCCTGTAAGTGCAGGCGTGTGAGAGTCTTGGCAGGAAGGGAGCCCAGGACCCCCCTCTGCCCGGGGCTGGGAGTGCAGGGGTAGCTGGCTCAGCTCTCTGGGAGGGCAGCCCATCCCATCTCAGTGCAGCCTCCCAGGGGCTGTCTCAAGCCGGGGTCCTCCCCTCCCTGGGCCTCAGTTTTCTTCACCTGAGAAATGAAGGGGCTGTACCCCAAAGTCCCTCCAGCTCCTGGGCTTGGGGTTGGATTTACCATATTTGGGGCTTGTTCCATCCACTGGGTACGGGGAAGATGCCAGCGTTGGAGGCAGAATCTGAGTCGCAGCCCCACTACGTGCTGGCCATGTGGCCTGAAGCAAACCCCTTACTCTCCCATGTCCTCGTCTCCAGGGTGTAAGATGTGATGTCTTTGCCAGCTGGACCTCAAGGAGGTGCTGGGCGGACCCCCAGGGCTCCCTCTCCCCAGGGCAGTGGGTTCAGGCCTCTCTGACACTGTGGGCAGGTGGGCAGAGGCTCCAGGGTAAGGCCAGCCCCAAGTGGCATTTGTTGGCTACTGCAGGTACCTCCGGCCCCAAGGTTACCTCGGCCTGCCTGGAGATCCTCTGTAGTCAATGGATATGAGCTACAGAGCTGGTGGCATTTGCCATGCCCGGCTCTGGCCCCAAGATTAGGGCTGGCCAGGACTGTCCCTCCCACGGAGGGTGAGTTGCTGGATCTAGGGGAGTCACCGTGCCTCATTATATCTGGCTGGTCTGGAGTATACCCTTGACTATCCAGCCTCCTTAATACCACCAGTGAAGCAGTGGCAAGACCAAACTAGAACATTTGCTTTTCTCCTTATAAGCTCTATTAAGACAGCTTTACTGCAGCCTCCAAGGGAACTGGGAGGAGCGGCCGCAGCCGTCATCCCCCCACGCTCAGATGGCTGTTCATCGCCCTGGGTTCCCGCCAGCTCCCTCGGTAGCCGTGGTCACGTGCGTGCGTCCCTTTCCCCTCCCCTGACCATTGTCCACAGCAGCATCTTATTTTACGGAGCAGATCAACCATACTAGACTTAAGTACTCCCCTTGCGGTTTGACTGGTTTGGACTGGTTCCTCTTGTACCTGTAGCTTTTGTCCTTCGATTCAGCTCACTTTTTCTGAAAACCATCCACGTGCCAGACTCTGTATGAGGTTCCTTGGGGATGAAGTTCTTAGGGAAGGTTTCCAGGAACGGGACTGAAGCCCTTAATCCTTTTTATGGATCTTAACATCTTCAGCCACGTGACCTCCAACAAAGGGCTGTCAGCTTGCGTCCCCTGGGAGGAGGGAGGCTAAGTAGCGTAGTCTGTGCCTCAGAAGGGATGCGTCAGGACAGAGAGACCGCACACCTGCCACATGCAGGGGTATGGGGGGACAGGGGCCTGTCCCAGAGGCAGGGCTGCCGTCCATGGGCACCCCCCGCCCCCCACGGGGGACAGTCGTCGTGAACAGGCGCATCCGTCTCAGCGAGCAGCCTCTGGAAGCGTTTCGTGATGACCGCCTGGGACGGTTTGGCCCTTTCGGTACCTCCCGGCATCTGTCCGTGGTGGCCGTCACCCCGCCTCATCACCCCGAGCCCACGCTGACTTCCACTCCCAGCATGCAGTGCCCTGTCTGGGTCTCGCGGGGACAAGGGGAAGTCACCTGCCCCAGTAGATGTGGACGCTCGCCCAGGGCCCCTGTGTGAAGTGCTCCCTCCAGGAGCACACACAGGAGTGCTCCCCACTGTGGCCCCTGCCGGCCTTGGGACCGGGAGGGTCTCCTTCCCCCCACTTTTCACAAGAGCAGCCCATGCTCCGAGCTCAGGGGTGGGGGGAGACCAGGCCGCGGCACGGGTGGGGCAGCTGACCCTGGCAGCAGGTCCCGCGTGAGCTGGAGGCAGGTCCTTCTTCCGCCCTGTTCGTGCCGGAGGCTCCTGACTGTGGTTAGAAGGTGACAGGCGATTGACTCGGGGGGCCCTCAGAGCACAGCACATGAGCGCTCGGTGCCCGGCATCCCGTGTTTCATTTACCGTCTCATGGCAACCCCCTCCAGTATTCTTGCCTGGAGAATCCCACGGAGGGAGCAGCCTGGTAGGCTACAGTCCATGGGTCACAAAGAGTCGGACACGACTGAGCGACTTCACTTTCACTTTAACGGGGCCAGCTGTCCCCTTACGATGGAGCGAGTCCCCCACGTGTGAGGCCTTGGGGTCCCCCTTAGCCAGCTTAGAAGGGCATCCCGTGCATGCAGGGACCCTGGGCGGGCCGAGTGAACGGGGAGGGCACGCAGCAGGCTGCCCAGGGAGGGAGCGACTGCCACCCCACCTCCAGGCGCCCTGTGAGACCCGCGATGTGCACGGTTTTAACTGAGCGGGAAAATCCATGCATGGAGCTCATTAATAAAGCAAAAAGGGAAAGTGAAGTCGCTCAGTCGTGTCTGACTCTTTCCGACCCCATGGACTGTAGCCCACCGGGCTCCTCCAGCCATGGAATTCTCCAGGCAAGAACACTAGAGTAGGTTGGCATTTCCTTCTCCAGGGGATCTTCCCGACCCAGGGATTGAACCCAGGTCTCCTGCACAGCAAGCAGACGCTTTACCGTCGGAGCCACCAGGGAAGCCCCGTGAACAACCACAGGCTCTGAAGCTTCACTTGGCTCCTGGGACCGCCCCCAGCTGCCTGTGCTGCACCAGCCTGCTCACCCCCACCCCCCTCCTCATCTGTCCCAGGTCAGCATCTGCCTCGGTCACCTGTCAGGCCCTAAGGTGGGACGTACACCCCCATGTGGGAGAAAGGAGCTGGAGAGCCAGGAGGGTCAGCTGAAACCCCCGGATTTTATGAGTGGAGAATCCAAAGTCCAAAGAGGAGAAGGGACTTCTCTGAACTCGGGGTGTCCAGGCGGGAACTCGGGAGCAAGTGGGACTAGTTTGGGAAACCCTTGGCTGAACAAGCCAGCGACCCACTGAGCAGGACGTTAGGAAGTCAGGGGACCAGGCTGAGCCAGTCTTGGAGCCACGCAACAGCCACTTGGAGGGAGGTGGCCAGAGGTCCACTCATCCGGGAAGAAGGCCTTTCTGAGCTCCTGCAGACCCCCACCTCCCCACCCACTGCTGGGTCCCTGCTGTGCTTGAGGCCACACAAGCCCCCACGTGGGCAGGGCCAAGACCCTCCTGGTCTCTGCCGCTGGAATGGTTGTCTCTCATGAACAGTCATCTGCTTCTCTGCAAACTCGATTTCCCTCTTTGCCTTGGCTGCCTGGGAACTCAAGGGTACGTTTTTCTAAAAATTCCTTATATGGCCGCACCGGTCCTAGCTGGTGGCACGTGTGATCTTTAGCGTGGCTTGTGAACCCTTAGTTGCAGCATGTGGGATCTGGTTCCTTGACCAGGGACTGAACCTGGGCCCCCTGCATTGGGAGCATGGCAGCTTAGCCTCTGGACCACCCGGGAAGTCCCGACATTTTTTGGTTCAAACTCAAGTTTCTGGAGCTGTCCTAAACATCACTGTGTGTCTTTCTAGTCTACCTGAGACAATTAAAAAAAAAAACCCAACCCTTTGTTTCATACACATTATCCTGCGTTTCGGGAGCCTTTCTCACTGGTGTGTGTTGTTTCATTGTATGATTGGCCCACGGTTCTTCATTCTGCGATTGATGGACACTCGGGTTGTTTCTTGTTCGGGGTCGCTCTGCACAGGGCTGATGGAACGTTCCTATCCATGTCTCGGTGGCCACGGGATCGTTTCTCTCAGGCACGCACCCACGGCGGAATCCCAGGGTCACCCCACTCGCGTGTTTAGCGTTAGGAAATGCTGTGTCTGCCGAGTGTTGTCTGGATGCCGCAGCCGTTCACACGTCCCTTGCTGGTGAGAGGAGCCCCCTGCCCGTGTGCCACCAGCCTTCCCTGCTGCCCCTCTGGCCGCTCTGGTGGGCGTGTGGGGTGTCCTGCTCTGAATTCACCTCAGCCTGCTGGCTCTGATGCCCATGAGCACCTCGAGCTGCCTTTGGCCGCTGGACCTCCTGATTTGTGAGGTTCCGGTTTTAACCCTTTGAACTGGCACACGCGCAACAAAGTAGGTGAAGTGTCCCACGTGAGCCCCGGGGTGGGGCATGGAGCTGATGAAACTGCGCGCTCTACGGAATGAGAGCTCCGCACGCTGCTCCCTGAGCAGCAGCCGGGAGGCTCAGCCGGCCCATCGCCTTCGGAGACTTCCCTCCTGAGCTAACGGACAGGACAAGGCTTCTGGGTTCGAGCCCTGCTCCTCCATGAGCTCTGGGCAAGTTCCTCCTCACCCGTCCCAAATCTCGATTTCCTCACTTTTCAAGTGGAGTGGGGTATGGGTGCCTTCCATCAAGGACCGCCTCGTGAGAACCAGGGCCTCGGGGGTGCAGGACTAGGGCCAGCTGTGCTAGCCACGGGGTCTCCCTGGCCTGGTCTAGCCTCTGGAGGAGGGGATGGGTGGCATGTGTCAGGGAGGCAGGGAGGAAGTACCCCTGCGTGTGCCCCTGGGGCACAGAGTGACCTCCCAGGAGATACGGCCGACGGAGAGCCCATCGAAGGGGCTGGGCCAGCTGGTTTTAATCTAAACACACCAAGTGTTCCCCATGTTTTTATCAAAGCACTCTGAACAGCTGCCAGGGTCTCGTCTGCTGGAGGGTGGGCCCCCTGCCCACCACCTGCTAGCCCAGCCCCCTGGCTCCTGGTGGGGCTTGGACAGTGCTTCCGGCAGGTTGGGAAGGAAGGCAGAGGGGCCCTCTCAGCACTGCTGTGTGACCCCAGGCAGGCCACTTGCCTCTCTGAGCCTCCACTTTGTCAGCTGTAAGATAGGGGCAGTAGCGCCTATCTCCCGGGCTGCTGCACAGACCACAGCAGCTGCAGCACCGAACGTTCCCGTGCGAGTCCCCCAGGGGAGAGGGCCTCAGTGACTGTCACTATTATGAACAATGTTATGAACGGAGCATCCCGTCAGCTTGGAGACGAGGGCCCCGAGGGCAGGGCTTCGGGGCATTGGCTGGTTCGGCCTCCCCCAGGGGCTCCCCCTTCCCTCCCCGAGGAGTCCTAGGGTCCCTGGGCACAGTCACCCGGCATCTCTGCAAGCGCTGCCTCGGCCCCACTGCGCAGGAGCACGGCGCTTGTCCCCTGCGGCCTGGCCGCTCCCTGGGGAAGGTCCCCCCCGAGATCTGTGGTCCTCGGGACCTTCTCCGCAGGTGGCAGCAGCTCTCCAGACACCGAACCCAGTGTGAGCATCTCGCACCCACCTTGCGGGCTCTGCCCCTCCCTCAGGTCAGAGCAGACCGCACAGGCCCTTCACCCGCCTCGTCCAGCGCCTGCACGCCAGCCACCCATCCAGACCACGCGTCCGCTGTGCCCACCCTCCATGCGTCTTCCCCCTGCCTCTCCCCCAAGGCCCTGGGAGGGGGTCTTTCTAGACCCCCTCACGAGAAACTCGGGGCTCCGAGCGTTTCCTCAAGGCCACACAGCAGTGAGGGCCAGCCCAGTCCGAAGCCGGGGTCAGGCACCCTCTGACCATCCCAGCGGGCACCTCCCGGCCCTCCCCTGCCCTGGCCCCAGGTGTGGTTGTAATTAGGGGCCTCTAGGGTCAGACCGTGGAGAAGGCAATGGCACCCCACTCCAGTATTCTTGCCTGGAAAATCCCATGGACGGAGGAGCCTGGTGGGCTGCAGTCCATGGGGTCGTGAAGAGTCGGACACGACTGAGCGACTTCACTTTCACTTTTCATTTTCATGCGTTGGAGAAGGAAACGGCAACCCACTCCAGTGTTCTTGCCTGGAGAATCCCAGGGGCAGGGGAGCCTGGTGGGCTGCTGTCTATGGGGTCGCATAGAGTCGGACATGACTGAAGTGACTTAGCAGCAGGGTCAGACCTGAGATGTCTTCTGGGACCGTAAAAGGGGAAAGGAGAGAGAAACCACCCTTGCTGCTTGACAATGTGTGGGAGTCACAGGGGGTGTGTGTGATGGCTAACTGCTCAGGCCTGACGTGGGGTGCCCTGGGGGTTCCCTGCGTGCCGGGGAGCTCTGCCTGCTCTGTTGACAGAGGCACCCTCTTTGGGGTGCTCTTCCCATGACTCTCAGAGGTCCCAAGTGGACTCCCCATGTCTCTGAGGCTGACTGGATGTTCATTCACTCATCCAGGGGATAGGATGGGTCCCAGAGGCCATGGTGGCGGGTTGGGGGGCGGTTCTTTCGGAGTCAGACTTTACAAAAAGGAGGGGGCACGAGAGCATGTTCTCGGCAGTGACATGGACAGTTGGGGAACGTGAGTGTGTGGACACCGGGGTGAGGGGTTGCGGGGGGTGTGGCTGGTGGGCTCTGGGGCAACCTAGCGGGCCACGTGAAGGAGACGGGATTTAGACTTGCCGGGAGTGGGGAAGCACAGGGCAGGCGCCTGCCCGACGCCTCGGGCCCCTCGTGGTTGCTCATGCAGCCCCCCGCTTCTGTGAGCCTCTGCGTCCAACACCCGGGCCCGCAGCGTGGGCCCTGCCCTCGGGTGTCGGAGCCTGCTTAGCGTGAAGACGCAGAGCCCTGCGGGCCTGGGTGGGCGCAGGGGGCTTGCCTCTCCGGGTTCAGTGACATTGGCCACTAGCAGTGTTGTGTCCATGGATACGCATTCATGCCTCTGAGAGCCTGGGTTTGTGGGAGAGGGTTCATTCTGGTGAACACTTCTCCAGAAGGGAGCTCTCCGTGGCCTGGCGCTTGGGGGCTGGGCAGTGGGCCTCCCCGCGAAGGTGAGGATCCAGATTGCGTGTGCCCCACGGAAGGGGTGGGACAGTGAGGCCAGGCAGGGCTCCCAGGCCCGGAGCCTCAGACACCTGCCTTCCTGCCCCATGGCCTTGGGGACGGACTGGCCCCCACACCCAGATTTCTACACAGCTCAGGCTCACAGGGAGCAAGATGCCTGGCGAGGACACACAGCTCCCAATGGTCAGAAGGAAGGAGGCCCCTTGCTTGTCTGCTCAGGCAGTTGGCTGATTGTTCCTATCTGTGCCAGCTCCCAGCAGATGGCCACCACGGGGATGCCCCTGACCTCAAGGAGCTCAGGATTTAGAGGGAGCGTCACATAGGCAACCAGACACTGCAGCAGAGTGTAACCAGTGCTCCAATGGGGTCGACACAGGTTGACCACAGAGCACAGAAGGGGCACCTAACTGAGACGAGGGCTGGGGGCAAGGCTTCAGGGAAGGCTTCCTGGAGGAGGTGGCTTGTTCCTTGAGAAATGAGTCCTGGAAAGCCAGTGATGCTGGGGCAGCAAATTCAGAGACTCGCACAGGCAGGCAGGAAATGTGGTGGAGGGGATTGGGCCTGGTCTAAGAATGGGGAGACAATAGGGAGCGGTGGGGAGTGTGGTGAACTAGAAGCCGCTCGCCCACTCGAGGGAGCGGCTGCCACGTGGTATCCGCTGGCTTTGCCTATGGAATCCCCAGCCCAGGCTTAGGAGTCCTTCAGATTTTCAAATGAAGTCAAGTTGCCAGCTCCTGTTCTGAAACGCTCTTACGTGGGCCCCACCCAGACACCTCCAGGGGTCTCCAGTGTGCGACTCTGACCTCGCTGTGCATATGCATCGGGCAGAGGCCGAGGCAGGGGCTCCGGCCAGGGTTGGAGGTTCAGGGGGCCTCGTTTGTCAGCATGAGGAAGCCTCTCAAGTCTGCAAATGGGCCAGCGGGCGGCCATGCGGCACCACCCACTCATGTCTGCATGCCCCAATTCAGTTCCCAGCAAGCCAGGTGCCCGCAGCCACCGGGCAGGGAGACCCTCACAGGAAACAGCTAGCGCATCGGGTCAGTTCTGGTTGACAAGGTGCCACCAGGCTGAAACACCCATAAACAGGCCCGTTTCCTTCCTGTGGGCAGAGGGGCCCCAGGGCGGATGCCAGGGTCCACGGCTCGGGCCCCCACTGCCCTCTGCCTGGTTCCTCCTGGGTGAAACAGGCCTGGCCTGGGCGCCGGGGCCCCCAGGGCCCAGCTCAGGAGTTCTGGGGTCTGCCCTGAGGGGTGGGGGGCGGGGTGGTGCTCTGCAGCTCCAAGGCGGACCGTGCCTTTCTTTCCCTCGTTGGTGTCTCACAGACACCCTGCTGTCCTCTGGGCGTTAGTCAAAGGTAGCAGACCCTTCCTGGGGCCCACCTCCGGCCGGGGGCTAACCAGAGGCAGGGGTGCACCCCTGCCCACAGGGCTCTTGGCCTGGCCGGAGATCAGCCAGCACATCAGCGATTCCCAGACGCGTAGTCTGTCCCGTGTGCCAAGGGCAGAATCACTAGAGTGAGAGCCTGGGCTTAACTCCAGACGCGCAGGATCGAGGCCCCGGCGCTGCCATTCCCTGCCTGACTGTGGGCAGGCTCCCCACCCCCATCGTGGGTCTGTGTGGTCACCTCTAGAACAGGCCATCCCGGTGCCCACCGTGGGGCATCGTGCAGGGAACGTGGGAGGCGCGCCTCGAAGCCTGCCCGCGGCAGCCGCGGGTCCGGTGCCCGGCTGTCCCCCTGGCCTGTGGTGCAGCGGCTGGGGCTCACCCATGCCCACAGCCCGGGGAGCTTTGCCTGCATCCTGGAACCTGCCTGCGGGCGAGGTTCAGGGCAGGTTCAGGGGTGGGCCCTCGAGTCAGCGGCAGGTTCCTCTGCGACCTCGGTTCACACGCCAGGTCCAGCAAGTGCCTCCCCCTGGTGGGAGAGACTCCTGGTCCTTCCCAGCTGGGGGATGGCTCAGCCACCCTGAGTGGGGTTCCGGGCCCTGGGGCGCCACCTGCCTGAAGGAGAGGGGGCGTCTGGGGAATGGCCAAGGCTGCAAGGTGCTCGACACAGGTGTGACCCTCTCTTCTCTCTGAGGGGCACCCCTGCGCCCCCCTCCCACCCCAGCCCACATGTGCACACACACAGCCAGTGTCTCCCAGCTGGTGGGCCCAGGACCCTCCCGCATCTTTAGATCCTCCTACAAGCAGAGGCTGCGGAGAGGGGGAGGGGGAGGCAGCCAACTCGCTGTGCCCCTGCCCCTCCCCCTGTGATGTCAGCTCCAGGCTCCCCAGTCAGGTCCCCAAGGGCCTGGCTCACCTGGGTGCACCTCTTTGTCATTTACACAAAGCCTCCATGGGGAGAGGATACTCTGGAGGAAGCTTTTCCTCCCCACCCCACCCCATTGCCCCTTCCAGAGGAGCAGACAGCCAGATAGACAGGGGAGGCCCAGGCACCTGCCAGGAAAGGGAGCCCCTGGGGCGTTCCCCCACCCCACCCTCCAGCAGAGCTCTGACCTCCAGGGAGGCTCAGTCAGTAGGTGTTTCGGTGTCCGCCTCCAGGCCAGGGAGCCCCGGGAGGTTCTCAGAGGGGCCTGAGGCCAGGACTGTCTTAAGCCTGGGTTTTTATTTCAGTATATTACCCACCATGTGATTTTAAGGTGTCCAGAGGGGGTCCCCCCACCGTCTGCATGAGCGGGTTGGGTGACCAAGGGGCGGGAGGAGGGGCACTGGGGGGCTCCAGGCTGCCCTGCTCCACCGAGGCTGGGCCCAAACAGGCGAGACGGAGGGCGGGCAGTGGGGGACCCAGAGGCCGAGGGTCTGGTGGGTGGGGCTCCGGACACAGGCCTGAGGCCTGGGCAGGTTTCTGAGTGAGGCCAGAGATCCACTCCTGGAGCCCACGAGTGGTCCAGGCAGGATGACGGAGGGCGGGGGTCCTCGTCTCCGAGGTGCCTTCCTTGCAAGCAGGGACTGGGTCGGAGTCCCCGCGTGAAGCAGGGCTCGGCGGCTCTTGGCAGGCTCCAGGCTCGGGCTCTGCAGAGACCAGCTCCTGCCTCGGTTTCTCCGTCCGCAGCAGGACTAAACCAGAGATTCCTTTAGGCGCCTGGGGTGTCAGCCTGGGTCTGGGCCCGCCCCCCCCGCACCTCTGAGATCTGTGGCCAGAAGCATCCTCCTGGGCCACCCCACCACGAGGTCGCACCTGTCAGCAGCCGGCGCAGGCTGGGGATCACTGGCTTGCCCCTCTGGGTCCTAGCAAACTGCTGTCTGGATGGCGAGCATCCTGGGCCAGCAGGTGGACTGCGAGAAGCCCCATCCGTCTTTGGACCATGGCCAGTGATTGGGATCTCATCACCCCGCCTCAGAAGAGAGTGGACAAGGGCAGGTGGAAGCAGGTCCCGGCACGCACCCCCTGGCCTCTGCAGGAGGCCACGCGCTGGCCTGTACCATCTTAGGAACAGGCACTTAGGCCCCCGGGGTCTTGGACTCCAGCAGCTCAGCTGGAAAGACACCCTTGGCTCCGCCTCGTCACCTCCGGCCCACAAATCGAAGCCCTCTCTGCCCTTTTCTTCCAACTTCGTCAGCACAGCCCGGAGTTGGCGTCAGCCTCGGCTGGGTCACTCGCCCTGGAGTCAGGGCCCGGTTCCCTGAATCCACGTGGCCAGCCAGCCTGCCCTAGCGCCCAGCCCTTGGACACCCGGGGTGCGGCCGGTGCTTCCAAAACCATCCGGACAAGGACGCACGCTGCGCCCCATACTGGCAGCGCCGTGGCCTCTGGTCTCTGCCCAGCCCTGTCCTGGAGCAGACCCGGGCTGGGGGGTGGGGGCGGGTGGGGACGGGTGGCCCTGTGTCCTCGAGAATGTCACAGGGAGGTCCCCTTGGTCAGCGGAGCCAGGGAGGAGGGGGCGGGCGTGGCGACTGCTCCTTGCTGGGTTCCTCTGCTGGGCGTCCAGCCGCCATGTTCGGTGGGCTGGTACAAAGATGGGCCCTGTGAAGCTGTCCAGGCCAACACAGATTAGCCTTGTTCTCTGCCTCTGCCGTTGCCTCCTTCCCTCTCTCACGGGGCGTGAGGGGGCGGAATAACTAACAGGCGGTGCCTTGCTGGGTGGGGGCCTTTGTTCATTTACTGGTTGGCAGACCCTTCCTGGGTGCCTGTGTGGCCCATGTGGGTGGTCACCAGGGCAGGAAGCCCGGCCCCTCCTTCTAGGCAGCTCAGGTCAGCTGGTGCTTGGCCAGCATGGTATGAGAGTTAGGAGAAGCGGGGCAAGTTCTGGGTGCTCAGAAAAGAGAGCAGCTTGCTACAGAGCATAGAGTTGGAGATGGGAGCAGGTGGGTGAGGCTTTGAAGGATGAGTAGGAGTTTGCAGGTGGAGCAGGACCTGGTGATCGTACCTTTCTGGGACGTAGTGTGGATGGAGGTGCGAGAGAGCATCGACTGTCTGAAGAAGGGTGAGCCCTGGACGCAGGGCAACTGAGAGGACACCCCGTTAGGACAGGCTTGTCTGCTCTGCTGAGGGGCTGGGCTGTGACGTGGGCAATAGGGAGCCACAGCGGAGTTTACCCAGGGAGAGGTGGGAGAGAAAGGATCTGCACGGGTCCCCAGGCTCGCACTCAACCAGACACTCCTGGATACTGCCCCCACACAGGAGCCTGAGAGGGCAGAGGCACCCACCTCCCCTCAGCCACGCAGCCACCCCGGGAACCTGCCTCTGCTTCCAGCTTCGGAGAAGGACCTGAGGGCTACGCTCACATGGATGGCAGGGGCCAGGATCTAGCCTAATGCCCCTTCTTCTAGAAGCTTCCTTGATCCCCACATTCAGTGCCATGCTAAGTCGCTTAAGTCGTGTCCGGCTCTTTGAGACCCTGTGGACTGTAGCCCGCTGGGCTCCTCTGTCCATGGGATTCTCCAGGCAAAAACACTGCAGTGAGTCGCCATGCCCTCCTCCAGGGCATATTCCTGGCCCAGGGATCGAACCCGTGTCTCTTACGTCTCCTGCATTGCCAGGCGGATTACATATCCCCTCCCAAATTCCCTCAGACCCCACACCCTGACCTTCCGTTCTCAGCCCTGGTCACGACTTTGAATGTGGGACTGGACCATGGGCTCGGGGAGGGCAGAGGGCAAAGGCTGAGCGGCCGAAGCCGGCCTCCCCTCGAGGGCCCCCTGGGTGCAGGCGAGGTGCCAGGTGCTTCATTCTCAGTGACTCCGCGCGCCAGACCACACGCCCACCTTACAGATGAGGAGACTGAGGCCACAGGAAGTGAAGAGACGCCGGCTGGGCAGAGAGCAGGGAGCCTGCCCTCTGTGGGCCTGGGGCGGCCCCACTCGGGAGGAGGTCGTTGAGGTGGAGGGCTGCTGCAGTCACGACCCCCGTGGGGGCCCCACCCGAGCCTCAGGGTACAGAGAGGGGCCTCTCCTAATCCCCCAGCGGGGAGAGGGGCTCGGGGACTCTGGTGTCTGCTCCGCCACGCTTCCGTGTTCCGTTTCTCTTTCTTACCTTCCTGCCTCCACCTGTCCCTCTCTGCTCCCCGCCCCGAGGGTCTCCCTGCCCCTTGCCGTCTCCCTGCTTCTTTCCTCTGTTTTCTCTCTCTGTCTGACTCGTTTTCTCTTTCCTCCCTCCTCGTCCTCTTTTCCCGGGTGTGTGTGTCCCTCTGTCTGCCCGTCGGTCTCTTTTCTACTCCTATCTCAGTCCTCCCGCCTCCCAGTCCTCCCACCTCCCAGTCCTCCCCCTCTCAGTCCTCCCCCTCTCAGTCCTCCCGCCTCCCAGTCCTCCTGCCTCCCCATCCTCCTGCCTCTCAGTCCTCCCACCCAGCTGTGCCCACCT
>SJYT01052905.1:530861-570419 GCA_006410635.1 Cephalophus harveyi | reverse complement strand
CACCGTCCCGCCCCCCGCCCCCGGCCAAGGCCCGTGGCCCCTCAGTTGTTCTCTATCTGCTCGATGTCCAGCTCGCCGTCTAGGGAGCAGGGGCTGCTGCGGGCCCCGCGGTCCCGCCAGGCTGTGCCCGGCTCCTCGCAGCACGGCTCCTCCCGGCAGGCCAGCGGGTCATCCAGGGAGGAGGGCAGAGGCTCGGGGACCGGGGTCCCGGCGGGCGTCCTGCCCCCTGCATTGGGGGCCGAGAACAGGGCGGCCCAGGACCTGGTGGTGCTGGTGTGCAGGGCGAAGGGGCTGTGGGTGCTCCGGTCCTCCGTCCCCGTGTTCAGGCAGCTGAGACTGCTGAAGGTCTGACAGTTCTGTGGGGAAGACAGACACAGGTCACAAGGGGTCACAGTCCCGTGGACTCCAAGGACCGAACGCTCCACCCAGCCTGGCCAAGACCCCTGGGGGGCTACCTGGTGGTGGACCCACCAGGCGATGGAATGCCTTCCCCAACATGGGCAAGGACAGAGGGCTGTTGGTTAGCTCCTGAAAAACTACCCCTGGCCGGTGAACACCATGTTAATCAAGAGACACAAAATGTAGTTGAGTGAGGGACTGAAGCCGCTCAGTCGTGTCCGACTCTTTGCGGCCCCATTCGCTGTAGCCCACCAGGCTCCTCCGTCCATGGGATTCTCCAGGCGAGAGTACTGGAGTGGGGTGCCATCGCCTTCCTCAGGGGATCTCCCCGACCTAGGGACTGAACCCAGGTCTCTGCATTGCAGGCAGACGCTTTACCGCTTTACCGTCTGAGCCACCAGGGGAGTCTCAAAATGCAGTTATTCATCTACAAACTGGCAAAGAGCACAAACTGCCTCACATCCGGTTCTGGGGGGACTGGGGGTCGTGGTGGTGCAGTAGGGAGGTGGGGGCAGGCTCAGAGGCCTTTACGCACAGCCTTCCTGCAAAGCCCAAGGGGCAGGTTCGCCTCTAGGATTCTTGTCGCAAGAAAACAGTTTGGACACAGCGACACAAATGTGCCTCGTCACACTGTTGCAGTGGAAAGAAGGGAGTGACCCAGCATCATTCCCCGTGATGCTGGTTCCGTAAAGCATGTCTTTTCAGGCTGAGGGAGGCTCTTGAGCCGTTGGAAGAACACGGCAGGAGTGGGCCCACTGATGTAGAGGGAGATGCCGCCAGGCTGCACTGGCACGCAGAGGGGACGCGGGGGGCCACGCCACCCTCTCACCACGGCGGGGACGGAACATGGGCCGGGGGGTGGGGTTGACGTTCACGTGGTGCATGGTTCCACACGGGGCCCTGGGCTCCCGGGCCCTCGGGTGGTGGGTGTCTCAGCCCCGCTGAGGGCAGGGCTGGGCTCACAGCTGCAGGCCGCGGGCAGACCCCCCCCGCCCCCAGCCACGCTTAGGCCTCGGCAGCCCCCTCTGTGAGAGGAGGTCCCTACCTGTCCCGCAGGGCCATCTGAGGCCCCAGCAAGAGCCAAGAGCTCCACACCCCCCAAGCCCTGCCTCTGTGCGCGTGGCTGGCCTGGAGGAGGCAGCCTAGGGCCCGCCGGCAGCAGCCACATCTTGGATGCGACCCCACACACTCACAAGACGGGGCAGCCGGTGGGTCCAGCTACACGCCTGCTTTCACGGCTGAGCGCGAGGCCCGGACACGACCGGAGGCAGCCCAGCCCCTTCCCGGGGACCAGACAGAAATGGAGGTGCGTCGGAGGCAGCAGCGGGGGGAACCGGGCTTTGGGAGGTGGGAACGTGGGGAACACCGCCTGCCCACCGATGCTGAGGCCACAGGCCCGTCCCCGAGGGCCCTGGTCCGTTCGCAGACGGCAATGTTTGTGTGTCGCTTTGAAATAAAGACAACCACTGGCTGTCACGGCGAACAAGCTGCTGAAACAGGCAGGGCCAATGGGAAAGAAAAGGGGCTCTCTCTGGAGGGAGGTGGCAGGGCCCGCCATGCACACTCTCCTTGTTCCTGCCCGCGCCGTGGAGGAACCCGTTCTCGTGGTTCCTCCACGAGAGGAGGAGGGGTCCTCCTCCTGCTTGTCCTGGAATCTTTTGATTAACTGAGGAAGGCAGGCTGGGGGTCGGGGGGTGCTGGGGGGATTGAGGAGGGAAGAGCCAGGCCACCCATCAGACCTGCGATGCTGGCCCTGACCGCAGCAGGAGCCAGCCTAGGGGCGCGGAGGGCCCAAGTCCTCACTGGGCACGTTTGCTCTGCTGCTGGGAGACAGCTCCTCATGCAAAACGGCCCCCGAGATCTTCATGTTCCCAGGGTCAGAATGCAAACCTGGGTGGGGAGAAGCCCCAGCTGGGAGGCCCCTGAGGCCTCTCCACCTCCCGGCCACCCTCTGGACGGGCCTAGACCTGAGCTGGGACAAGAGGAGAAATGGGTGGGGGGCAGAAGGGAGGAAAGACGGTCCAGCCCAGGCAGGGGCATCAAACCCCAGACTCAGGAGGGAGGCCCTGGGGAGCCAGATCTAAACCCCCGCATGGCCAGACGGTCTCTCGCCCCGTAGATGCGGCGAGTGGAAGGAGTGGAGGTGAGTGGCCGTGTCAGTTCAGTTACAGAGAGTGGCGTCCGGTGTGAGCCCGGTGTGCTGCGAATGGGCCACAGCTGAGGCTGAGATCCTGGGGCTCGCAGCCCTGGGGGAACGGCCACGATGCTCCCCTCCGTGTGCAGGACCTGAGCGGGCCTCCCTGCTTCCTGGGAGCTGTACCATGAGAACAGGGTCTTCCGGAACTCCTCCCGAGTGTCCTGCCTGCCAAGCAGCCCGACCCCAGGTGCTGACGAAGGTGTGGGGCAGGGGGGCGGCGGCGAGTGCCTGCCTTCACAGCAGCTGTGACGGCACGTCTGGGCACGAATCGTGTTACGCAGTGGCCACGCCAGCAGCAGGGTGCTGGGGACCCCGGTTTGCTGGGGCCTTTCTGAGATGTGGCTTCTGCCTCGAGTGTGCCCGGGAGAGGACTGAGGTCAGAAAGACTGCTGTTACAGTCCTAGGTTCTGCCACACACAGGCCTGACGACTTTAGACAACCCCTCCAACCTCTGGGCCATGCCCCCGCCAACCAACAAGGGGTGGGCCGAGGGCACCCCCCCCTCCCCTGCCCCTGTTCTGGCTATCTTGAATAACTGGGTCCTTTCTGCTTTGAGGCAGGACAAGAAGCTGCAAGGTTTGGTTGGTGACTGTTGTCACAGCAAACCCCGGGATGCCCCTGACCCCACCCTCTGAAAATCCTCAGAGGCACCTCCTCCTTGGCCACAAAGCCAGTGTCACCTTGAAAACACTGTTGACTCAAAACTCAGCTGTTGCAGCCACGGTGAAAACCAAGACCCCTCTGCGGAGCGTCCCAGCCGGTGGCACGGCCCACCTGCCGGGGAGGAATGTGGCCGTCACAATGGGGCAGTTGTGTGTCCCACCCAGGTTCCAAGCCAGCAGAGCCCATCCTATGCCAACATCCAGGGCGTGGCGCTGCGCCTGCCAGGCTCTGGGAGCTGGGTCCCACCCCGCCTCTCCTGGCAGCTCACACTCCCCGAGATCTCAGCACCCACGGAAGAATGGTGCACAGGCCTGCCGGAGGCCTGGGCGCCCCGCTGGGGAAAGCGGCAAAGCTGAGGACAAGTTCAGAGCACCGTGTGAACACGTCATTCCAGCGTGAAGTGGTTGCTCGGGGACAGACAGTCCCTCTGCGCCAAGCTCTGTTCTCTTGGGCCGCCTACTTGGGCACAGGCCTGCCCAGGTAACAGAACTCAGAGAGGACCATCCACGTGGCCTCAGGCTAGAGGCTGGAGACACTCGTCAGCACCGCGGCCCGAGAGTCTGGAGTGGCTCTGGAGTCGGGCCCTGAAAGTCCAGCTGCTCCCATCAGATGGCCATATCGCAGGGTCTATCCAACCGTGCTGCAGCCCCCACACCCAGCCGGTCCCCCCAGGGCTCTGCAGTCAGGAGCAAGTCCCTCTTCTCCTGTGCGGATCTTTGCTGGTATCTCCCCGGAAGTCCAGGCAGCCCTCACTTCAGGCAGAGGACCACCAGATCTGGGTGGAGGAAAGCACCCCGAGGCACTTGCAGCCACACCCAGCCCCAAGTGCCCACCCTACCAAAGGGCGAACAGCTCATAGCCCCTCACTAGCTCAAGGCAACTCCACCTTGAGCTACCAGCTGAAAACCAAACCCCGCCTTGGGAGACTTACTCGAACTCAACAGACTCAGCCCCGTCTCCCTGCACATGCCTCCTGCCCCCTGCCCTGCCTAGCCTCAGGCCGTGAGCTCCATCCTGTCCCCAGAGGCCGGGGCTCCCTGTGCCAGCCTGCAGCAGCGCAGGCCCAAGGGCAAGGTGGGCCGCGCGGGCGCCGTGGCCTGAAGCAGAGAGTGCCCTGAGGAGGACTGGCTGTTTTCCTCACTCCTGTTTTCTTGGGCCCTAACTTGCCCTTGAACCCCTGGAACTGGGAAGGCCTCAGGAGTATGGTACACGTGGCCCCAGGGAGGAGCAGCGGATGGGGTCAGAGAAGCCGGACCCGAGTCTGGAGTCGCCTGTTTGTTCCAGAAATGGAACAGTCCTTGCCGGCCTGACTGCTGGGCCATCACAAGGGTCCTACAAGAAAAGGGATGCGAAGGGGGGCTCCTGGCGTCCCCCCCGACTATGGAAGCCTGCTCCCTAGTGCCGACGTGCTGGCTGGCACAGCCCCGCTGGGCCCATCCTCCCAAGGCAACCCCCCCCGGCCACTGACGGGCTGATGCGGGTCCCAGAGCAGCCCCGGGCTGGGGGTGGGAGTGGGGGGAGTGGGGAGTCCAACCCCAGGTGCTCTTCATATGACGGTGCTCCCCGGGGTTGGGCTGGGGCCAGCCTGGCTGCTTCCTACAGGTTCCTCCCAGAAGCCACAGGGTCTCCGGGACAAGATTCTGCGCTCCAGCCCTGCTTCCATGGAACCCACCTCAGACGGGAGGTGAAAGTGCTCTGCTCTCCAGGGCTCACCCGCAGCGCTGTTCCTTCCGAACAGGAAAGCGTGCAAGCGGCCCATGAGGTCCATGGGTCAGGACCGCCGGGGAGGAGCAGCCGCGGGGAGGGGCCCTGTCCTCGGGTCAGCCTGCGTCCTCACCCCTGGGCCCAGGTGAAACATCCTCTGTGCTGTGCTGGGACGGGACCTGGGTCCCCCAAGGCACACGGGCCCTTCCCCCTGCTCAGAGCAGGGGGACAGCGCCCGACTTCCCTCTTCCGCACCGGCCTTCCAGCCCGGCACGTTTGCTTCTTCCTGATGCCAGCGTCTCCTGGTCATCTAATTTCCTAGATCGCTTTGTGTGACTGATTTTGGGGGAACTGCCTCGAAAACAGGGGCATCCCAACAAGCCCGACCAGCCGGTCAGTTTGACCAGAACAGGTCCCCGCCCGGCCGGGGTTCCTGGAGCTTCGGGGGCCCCTCTGCTGGAGCTGCTGGGCTCGGGCGCTGGCAGAGTCCGGGCATTTCCTCCCCAAACAGACGCCTTCTCCAGAGCAGAATCTCCAAGTGTCAGGAAAACACCAGGCCGTGAGGATGGCTAGCGGCCTGGAAGTGTTCTAAGTCTCGTTTATGCTGGAGGCTGGCATAGCGACAACCCAGGCAGCGGTGAGGCACGCGGTTTCCTGGGGTGGTGCTGTTTTTTGTTTTTTAAGTTATCTCAGATAAGAGAAAAAAAAAAAAAGACACAGGCTTCCTTGGGGCCTATCTTTAATCCATCTTTGATAAATCTGAATTTTGCATGAAGGCTGGACTGTCGCTTACAGGAAGCCCAGGAGCTCAACGACGGGTCAGGGGGTGGGGCTGCCCCGGGTCAGAGCTGTAGGTCTGGCTGGAGGTGGCCGAGGGTGGTGGGCGCGGCCGGCCCCTCGCTCCCGGCATCTCATCTCTGGGCTCAGGACGCAGAGCCCAGCACCACTTCCTGAAATCGGGCCAGTCTGTCCCCGTCATGCTCACCTATGGGACCCCCACGAGAGGCAGCCACTCGAGCCCGGACTGCTCCCCTGCCCTCGGGAATACGGAAAACGCCGGCCATGCAGCCCGGAGAGGGAGGCCCCGGGGAGCACCGTGGATTCAGCCCTGGACACTCAAGACTTCTTCCCAGACCACGGGCTCTAGAATCAGGCAGTCGGGGGCAGGGAGGGACTATCTGTGAGGGTGCACGGATGGCCCTGGCAGTTACTGGGAAGCCCTGCCTTCCTGGGTCATTTCCTGGGCTCCCCTCTGCGAAGGTCACAAAACATCTCCTGAGCACCCAAGCCCTGCAGGCTCCTCTTCGTCCACTAGAGCCCAGTCTGCGTCGTCCCTGTAAGAGCCAGGCTGAGCCCGGTGGACCCTGCTGGGCCCCCATGGCCCTGATCTGCACCCCACCGCCTGACTTGGGGGCCAGGTCACGGAAGGTGCGAGTGCAGCCAGGTAGGATAGGAAGGAAGGACCCCGCAGGGTTGGCCCCCAGGAGCTCAGCTTGTGCGTCTGCGCAAACCGGAGGTTGTGTCCTCTGAGCAGTGGCCGGCCCTATAGGGTCTGGAGCCCACACAGGAGCACCCCCCACTCTCGCCACACTGTGGTGAAGGCCGTTTCTACACCAGGTCCCTGGGGTGGAGGGGGTGGTGGCAGACGGCCTGCCTGCACACAGAGGTGCGAACGCTGATGCCAAGCAGCTCACAACTGGGAAACGAAACATTCTGTTTCTGCGGTGTGTGTTCCGGCCAGCACACACTCAGGACAGGACATGTGAAACCACCTCGCTCTCAGCTTGGCGTGGAGAGGATTCTTCACCTGACAAAAGTCAAGAGATCTTTCCAAAGCACCCAGGACGCTGGCGGGGGGGCCGAGGCCAATGTGCGGCCTCTGCCCGGGATGCAGGGGCACGGAAGGTGGGGCCAAAGCCCAGAGCAGATGGTGGGCCCCCCCTGCGGCCACACCAACGCACAGGGCGACTGGAGTGTGGAGCGCTGGGGCCGGCTCAGCCCCGCTCCAGGAGCTCCATGTCTGCCCCCTCCCATCTCAAGAGAGGCTGGTTCTCAAGTTTTTAAATGGAAAATCAAAACAGGTGAGAATAATCAGGAAGCCTTGGTGAACAACAATTAAGCGAGATCAGTCCCACCAGTCAGAGAAGGCAAGGGCACCCCACTCCAGTACTCTTGCCTGGAAAATCCCATGGACGGAGGAGCCTGGGGGGCTGCAGTCCATGGGGTCGCTGAGGGTCGGACACGACTGAGCGACTTCACTTTCATGCATTGGAGAAGGAAAATGGCAACCCACTCCAGTGTTCTTGCCTGGAGAATCCCAGGGACGGGGGAGCCTGGTGGGCTGCTGTCTATGGGGCCGCACAGAGTCGGACACGACTGAAGCGACTTAGCAGCAGCAGCAGCAGCAGTCCCACCAGTTCCAATAGTGGCTTCCAGAGAAAGGCGAGGCTTTCTGGGAAAATGAGCAGATTACCAATCAGCCGAGCAGCCTCACCTGCAGATTAGGTGGACTGAAGCTGGGAGAAGCGAAGAGACGTGCCCCAGATGGCATAGAGGACAACAGTCACAGAATTGTCTGGAGGGGTCATTACATTGAGACCACGTAGGAAGCCACGGAGGTGCTTGGCAAACCTGGATCTCCCCCGTCCCTCCTCCGCCCACCGCGCTGCCTTCAGGCTGTGGGAGGGGGGCGTGGCTCTCTGTGGACAGCACTTCATGGCCAAGGGGTCAGGGGTCAGCACTGCATGGCCAAGGGGTCAGGGGTCAGCACTGCATGGCCAAGGGGTCAGGGGGCTCGGCTTTGGGAACAGAATCTATAATACAGATGGTCAAACCCACTGCCCTTTTTAACCAAAACTTGCTTTCAGAATTCTGGAAGACCTGCCAGTTACCCAAAAGGTAAAAATCCCCAGGAATAAAAATGCAAGAATAAATATGAATCCCTAGGAATAAAAATGAGAGAATTGGCAAGAGAAATAGGAAGAAAACTTCACAGAACCTAACAGTGGACTTGAACAAATAGACCATCCTGTCTTGTGGACAGGAAGACTCAACCTCAAAAAGGTGTGAACTCTGCCCAAGTTATTTCATAAATCTAACACAATCTCAACCTGCAACGTCACAGCAGTCCACAACCCCCACCTCCAATCTCAGAGTAAGCAGATTCTCGAAGTTTTTAACTGAAAAATAAACAGGTGAGAATGATCAGGAAGCTTCTGTGAAGCATTAGGAGAGCCTAGTCCTGTGCTGGGCTTAGGTACTCAGTGGTGTCCCCCCTCTTTGCGACCCCAGGGACTGTAGCCCGCCAGGCTCCTCTGTCCGTGGGATTCTCCAGGCCAGAATACTAGAGTGGGCTGCCATTCCCTTCTCTGGGGGATCTTCCCAACCCAGGGATTCAACCGAGGTCTTTCCTGCATTGCAGGTGGATTCTTTACCAGCTGAGCTACCAGGGAAACCCTGAGTCTAGTCCTACCAGATGCTAAAGCGTACTGCAGAGCCTCAACAATTACGAGAATATTACTACGTGAGGACACACAGAGACTCATGAAATAAGGAATGTTCTGAAATAGCCCCGGGTTAGCATGTCCTAAAGATGGACTCTCAAAGCAGTGAGGAAAAGATGGAATTTTCAATAGCGGGCATTGAGACCAATGGGTAGACATATTAAAAAAGAGAGAAAAAAAGGTTGGCTCCATATTCAGACTATATACAGGATGAACTCCACATAGACCTAATATTGCAATATAAAACCATAAAAACACTAAAAGGAAATACAGGAGAATTCTTTTATAGTCTTGGGATAGAAAGGCCTTTCTAAAATCCAAAATTCGGAGCCATAAAATAAATAATAAATCTGATTTAAAAAGTATACACGTCAAAAAAAGCCAAAAGCACTGGTGGGAATGTAGGATTGTGTACTTGCTTTGGAACAGAGACTGGCAGCTTCTCAAAATGTTAAAACACAGAGTTACAGGACACAGCAATTGCACCCCAGGTATATAGCCAAGAGAAATGAAAACATATGCCCGTACGAAAACACGCACATCAACGTTCACAGCGGTGTTACTCATAATACCCAAAAAGAGGAAACCGCCCCAATGTCCCATCAATTAGCAGCTGGATAAATAAAATGTGGTAGGAGTATTTTTCGGTCATAAAAAGGAACGAAGCACAGACACACGCTTCAGCAGGGACGAACTTTGAAGTCACCACGTTGCTCGGGGAGAGAAGCCGGTCAACGAGAAGCGGCGTTATTATATGATCCCATTTATATGAAAGACCCAGAACAGGCAGATCCAGGAAGAGCAGAAAGCAGATCAGTGGGTGGCTGAGGGTGAACAGCAACTGCCAGTGGGTGTGAGGCTTCTTCAGGGGCGGTGAGGAAGCTGTTCGAACGCTGACTGTGGTGAGGGCTGCACCGTTCTGCGAGCACACGAAAAACCACTAAGACTGTTTGCTTTAAGTGGGTGAACTGAATAATGAGAACTATATCCCAATAAAGCTGTTAAAGAATGTCAAAAGACAAAGAACAAATCAGAAACAAACATTTGCAGTTCACAGCACATGCAAATGGAGAAGGCGATGGCACCCCACTCCAGTACTCTTGCCTGGCAAATCCCATGGACGGAGGAGCCTGGTGGGCTGCAGTCCATGGGGTCACTGAGGGTCAGACACGACTGAGCGACTTCACTTTCACTTTTCCCTTTCATGCATTGGAGAAGGAAATGGCAACCCACTCCAGTGTTCTTGCCTGGAGAATCCCAGGGACGGGGGAGCCTGGTGGGCTGCTGCCTATGGGACTGCACAGAGTCGGACACGACTGAAGCGACTTAGCAGCAGTAGCAGCAGCGCATGCAAAACCAAACTCTCTAATGGACAACTGGGGCTTCCCTGGCGGCTCAGATGGTAAAGAATCTGCCTGCAATGCAGGAAACCCAGGTTCGATCCCTGGAGAAGGAAATGGCAACCCACTCCAGTGTTCCCGCCTGGAGAATCCCATGGACAGAGGAGCCTGGTGGGCTACAGTCCATGGGCTTGCCAAGAGTTGGACATGACTGAAGCGAATAACACGCTACTCTACATCAAGAAACAGAGCAACACCTCCACTTTCTTTTAAGGGCACATGAATACAGTGGAGGACACATGAGTGACTTTTAACTACAAGATGTTCGACTGACTAGAAAAATGCAAACTAAAATGACAGGGAGAAACCATTTTTTCACTTCTCTGGTTGGCAAAACCCACGTGTGAGTAGGATCTGTTGGGCGCAGTCGGGAAATGGACCACCTGCAGCATCGTCGGGGAGCGTGGCCACCTTGGCGTCACCTGGGCAACAGGCTCCCGGATGAGGAGTGTGCACGTGGGATGCGCCCAGAGGATACACCTGCACACTCCTGAAAGGGCCCGAGCAATGCTGAGAAGACTGCTTGAGGCCCCAGGGGTCCGCAGCCCGGGTCCGGAAAAAAGAAAGTGGGGCAGGGCCACACAACAGACCCTCCTGTGCTGGAAAAAGGCAGCCAACAGCTGGGCTATGACTCAGAAACACTTCCAGGGTCTATGATTTAAGACAGCGAGGGGCAGAAGGCTAGATGTTAGCCTGCTGTCTTCCGTACAAGAAAGGAGAATGAAACAAGAACGTTATTATTTGCTGGTACTTGCATAAAGGAATTCTGGAAGGATCACAAGAAACAAACAAGGAGTTAACCTGAGGCCATGGGGGATGGGAGCAAGACTTCCCTTGTGTATTGTTTTAATTTCTGAACATGTGAAAATACCATCAAAAAATAAAATATGTGCGTGCTTATATTATAGAGGAAGGGACACTCTAGGAATGAAGAAAAAGGATGACTCACAGGCCAAAACCAATCTTACTGAAACGGTCACTCTGATTTTTTTTTTTTTTTTTAAAAGACCCTCCCCACGGCTGCAACAATCTCCATCTTAAATCATTTTAATGTTTCTCCACCAAAGTTCTTTTCAACTTTCCTTCTCCCTTATTGGCAGGAATGAGGCTTATGCATTACCAAAAAACAGTACTTTGTGCAGACGAAAAAAAAAAAAAAAAACACCTATACAGGGTTCCTACACTTAATAATCACCAAATTAAATCCGAGTCTCTCACAGGCACAAGGCGGGAACACATCGGGAAGGCCGCCCCTTGAGTGGCAAACGGCCCCCACATGTGCCAGCCATCTGCACGTGGGCAGTCAGCCGTGCAGGCCTTTGCCTGGGGCTGGTAGGCGCGCTCACAGACGCAGACCGGGGGAACCCCTTGGAAAATATCTCGTTGTTCTAGAGGTTTGCAGGGCTCCCTGCCTGCCCGGAGGGGAGCTGGCCTGAGAGGCTCCTCTTGCTCTGTGGGAGAACACTGCCTGGCTTTGTGGGTGACCCCAGGCCGCGGCTGGGGCAGCTTTATGCCCCAAACCCAGCTTTCCCTGGACAAGGCCCGTCTCTTAGCCTGTGCCAGCCTTGTCCAAGTGGGCCAGTGCTGGCTATTCAGAGCAGCTGCCCAGCCCCGCCCGAGGCAGGAAGGAAGCTGCTTGTCTATCAGAAGTGGTCCGAGGGCAGCAGCCCCCCGGCGTCCTAGAGAGCCTGGGTCCCCAGGGAGGGTTAGGAGACACGCCGAGGATGGATGTATGGGCCAGGGGTCCAGAGCTGCGGCACGTGTGAACATGGAACCCCCCGCCCCACCAACACCTGTCGTCGTATATCCACACCTGGCAAAGAGGTGAGAAGCACAGGTTAAGTTCAAAGTGTCCGATTCGGCTGGATGTCCTTTCTGTTTGGTGGGGGAGAGGGGAGGCACTCTTTGAGATCTCCTCCTCAACGATAAAATATAAATCATAAAGAAAGGCAGGCAAACCCTGCAGAAACACAACTGGCCGGCTTATCTGCTCCAACAGGCCTCGGCGTGGAAAACTCCAGAAGTGAGCCGCCCCCAGGCCCTCTACAGACTGGACCAAGTGCACCCCTCCCGCTGGAAGGACCCCCAGAGGATGCCCTGGGCTCACACTTCTACCGTCTCTGGTTTGGTTCCGCCCCCCTTCCCAGCTCTGCAGCTCCAGGCCCCTGGCCCCGACTTTAAGAAGGACAGTGTCCGAGCAGGGCGCAGAGGCCACCTGCATAGCCAGGATCCACCCCACACCACGGGCTCCGGCGGTGTCTGCGCTGACACCACGGCCCTGGAGGAAGGCTGGACTTCACGGCAACAGCCGCGCAGCACTGACTCCCAGCTAACGGGCCCAGGCCAGAGGGCCGCGGAGGAAAGTGAAACGCACGCCCTGTGTCTGCTGTCTGTTCCCTTGGCCATCTCCCAAGGCCAAATATTGGAAAATCCAAATGAAACCTGCTACCGTCGGGCTGAACTCCAGGCAAACCTGAGGCCAGGAGAGCCTATGCTGACCACCTTACGGTTGTCCCAGCACCCCTCAACTCCAGGAAGCCAGGACCCCGGCTGGTCCCAGACACCACCGTTCATTTGCTGCGAACTCAGCACCCGTGGATGTCGCCAGGCTAGGAGGGCAGGCTCGGGGAATGGGGTGGCTGCAGGCCCCCTGGGTGGGGTTTGTCCCCGCTGACTGGCCCAGCCACTCGGCACCCTGGCCTGCCCACGTCCCTGAGCCAGGCACAGCAGGGCTGCTGGGAAGAGGTCCCAGAAGGCCAGGAGACAGTGTCTGATTGCCTTCGCTTCTAACGGCATCAGGTGGGGGTTCCCTGGCCAAACCCAGAGGGGCACCTCACGGGCCACAGAGCTGGCCATGTCACAAGCCACAAGGCCCACTCCCTTGCTGTGACCAGGTCTAAAGTCAGGGTTCAAGGGCAATGGTTCCCCTCCGCCTTGGAGGCACCGTGCCTATGAGGGATGCTGAGCCCCACCTGGGGCATCAAACACAGGCTCTGGGTGCAGCGCCAGCCTGCAAAAGGCAGGAGACGACGGGCAAGCCCCAAAGGCTGTGTGGCGTCCAGGACGCCCCCGAGGGGTGTGGACACCTGGCTCCAGCCTGTCGCACACCGGGCGTGTCCTGGGGAGGTCCTTGGCCCGTGTCCACAATGAGGGTGTCGTTGGTCCTACGTGAACCTGGCTGTCCCTGCCCTGCCCATTCAGGCCAACTGGATGCACACCTGGGGGTGCCCCCACCTCAGTCAGGATCACCCCGCTGGAGAAACCTCTCTCTCCCCTCATCTCCCCTCCCCACCCCAGATGTGTATAAGAGACAGCCTGAGGCCATGGGGGATGGGAGCAAGACTTCCCTTGTGTATTGTTTTAATTTCTGAACATGTGAAAATACCATCAAAAAATAAAATATGTGCGTGCTTATATTATAGAGGAAGGGACACTCTAGGAATGAAGAAAAAGGATGACTCACAGGCCAAAACCAATCTTACTGAAACGGTCACTCTGATTTTTTTTTTTTTTTTTCTCTCCCCTCATCTCCCCTCCCCACCCCACCCCCCCACAAAGCCCAAGCGGAGCCGCCCGGCCCCCACCCACAGGCTGGCGGGCAGCATTCTGGGGGCGCTCGGCCAGGGAACAAGTCTGCTCACTGCGGCCCTGATGCCTGCCAGGGACCGAGGGTGGAGGCTGAGTGGAGGGCTCAGAAGGGTCACCCACGTGCAGCGGATTCCCGCCTCGGCCACGATGACTGGCGTTCCCCGGGGTCCTCCTTGAGCAACCTGAGTTGCTCTTCCCAGTTAGCAAAATGGAGAAGTACAGCTGCCCGTGTGGGGCGGTGACGGGGCTCAAGCGAGATCACCACAGGGCCTGGCTCAGCAGGAGCCCCCTGCTACATCTCTTCGTGGTGCCCAAGTGTACCAGGACGGGGGTGGGGCAGAGGGCTGGCCCTGGCCCGGGGGTTCAGGCCGGGGCGGCAGACAGACAGCCGTTCACCCGCCTCCATTCTGCCTGGAAGTGATCTGGGAGCGCAGAGCTCCCAGGCGTGCTGGGAAATACAAGGCCACCCTGGCCTGTCCTGGGTACCGGGGCCCCACGGGGGCGAGGGCAGGCGTTGGCCGGCGGGGCTCGGCCAGCATGTCCCAGCGTGCCCGGCGCAGGGCAGGTGGCCATGGACATGCCTGCTGGCGGCGCGCACGGCAGGACATTCCTGGGCACATTCCGCCTCTGTGGGCCCGGCCGCCCCTTCCCGCAGAGCCCGGGCTGAGTGGCAGGGACGCTGTGTGGGCCCCTGGTGCTCCCGAGCCCCTGGAGGCCCCGCTAGAGGACCACCTGTCCTGGGGGCTTTGTCTCACATGCAGACAGGACGCTTAGTTACGGGAAGGGTCGGGGGAGATTCACCCCGGGCTCTTGCCCACCAGGCACTTTTCCTGGGATGGCCTGTCCTCTCACCCAAGTAAGCCACGTCTCTCCAGTCATATCTGTCACTGCAGCAGGGCAGGGCCGGCATGTCAGCGGGGGGCCTGGGCACCAGGATGGGAGCCCAGCACACAGCCAGGAGCCCTGGAGTCCCAGCTCCGCCCAGTGCCCCGGGCTGAGCTGCAGTCTCACCCCCTCGGGAGCCCAACGCCAACTGTGCGGAAGACCCAGCTCGGGGCCTCGGTGAATCCACAGAACACACTCCCCCCTTAGAGGCCAGACAGTAGGCTAGGGAAGGGCTGGCCAGGGCGGGTCCCTGTCTCTTTGCTTTTCCCAGGGACACACCTCAATACAACTGTGAATTTCCCCACGGGCTTATTTTCTTCCTTTTCTATTTTTTCCCTTTTGTTAATCACTGTTTCATTGTTGGACGGGACATGCAAACTCAGCACAGGCATTTCAAAGCATCTCGAAGCCCTAGATGTCCAAGTGAACACACCTGCGGGGGACGCCCTGGCCCCGCAGGGTGAACCTCTCGCTCCACCGTCTCAGCATCTAACCCCGAGAGGCGGCTCGGCCAGCACCTCCATGCACAGGTGGAGAGATCCACGGGACTCGTGCTGGGCCAAGTTCAGCCCCAGCTCTGTCTGCACCCTTACCCATCACCCCTGCACCTCACAGCCGCCAGAAATGCCTGAATCGGCAGTGGAAACCCACCCCGATTTCTACCCCACAGGCACCCCCGGCAAGTCTCACCTACTACTTGGTAAAGATTCCCAACCACGACGGCCGAAGACCCTTATGACCGCGAGGGCTCCGGATGGCCCCCCGAGGATGTGCAGGGTTTGGAGCAGCCCTAAATCACTCTCCAATCCAGACGTTCCTTCACATAAAGAAAGTCAGCCCACGAGGCTGAGCTACCGTGATTCCACCCGTCGCCCCTGGAATCCTGCCTTGTCCCAGCAACGAAGTCAGAGCATCTCTGGGGGTGCGTTCTCATGTCCGAGCAGTTGTGTAGCCTCTGATGAATGCAGGACGAATGTCCACTAAGCCTGTTCCCTGAGCTTCCCAGGGCTGTCCCACTGCCCAAACCCCTACGTGCAGACGAGGCTTCTATCGTCCCTGGAGGCTCAGGAATTGCCGAGGCCATCCAGGGAGCAAATGGGGAGGATCCGAACCCCCGGCATCTGACTCTGGGACCCCAGGCCTGAGTGCAGGCAGGAGAGACAGTGGGAAAGGACTGGGGACTCCATGGGGCAGACGCCATCAGGGCAGCAGCCCCGCCAGGGGCGAGAGGGAGGGGATGCCCAGGCTGACCCAGAGCCAGATGAGAGAGAGGGGCAAAGGCTGCAAGCATGTTACTCTTCCCTGGAGTCAGCCCCGGGTGATGAATGACGCGTCAGGGGAATTGCTGGCAGCACCAAGGAGGACAAAACAGGAGAAACCAGTCGGCGCCGAGCCTGCCTGGGTGTACACAGCACCCGGCATCTTTCGAGGGTCCCAGCTTGGCCCTCGCTCGCTTCTCCCCTTTAGATATAAATTCGTGCACGTGTATGTGTGCACACACTGCACACACAGACACACACAGCTCTGCCATCTTGTAACCACTCCAAGCTGCTACAATGCCAACAATGACTGATGAATATGGAGTCAATGGGACTCGAACCTCTCTGTGTCTGTCCTGGTCCAGACAGCTGAGGTGAGCTGTGACGGAACCCCGATGGGAGGTGAGGTGCCCTCCAGGTACCCACCAGGGGCGAGAGGGAGGGTATGCCCAGGCTGACCCCACGTGGGGCCAGGCCCAGAGCCAGATGGGAGAGAGGGGCAAAGGAGACCTCAGCTTCCGGGTCTGGGCCCCAGCCTCGAGCACAGATCATCACCGGCTGAGCCCGTCAGGAAATGAGCCTACTTCTCTCTTGTAAAAGTGTCTGATGACTTGGAAAAAGCACAGAACCCACGGGGAAGTCCCTAACTTTCCATCTGCAAGTGGCTACTGCCAAAAGGAGCTGCCAGACGCTGTGGGTCATCAGCTGAAGCCCGAGCTCTCTCAGAAAGGGGAGCCTTGGGAGAGGAAGTTCTCAAATCCCCATAGGAGACGTCCCCAGGGCCTGCAAAGAAAAGCAGCCCTGGGGCCGGCTGGCCACCGGCAGGCTGACTCCCTGCCCTGTGGACCCAGGAAAAGGGCCCCTTCTCTACCCTCTGTCTTTCAAGCAGATGGGCGGGTCTTATTACCAATGTGTGTGTCCGACTCATGGACTGTAGCCCACCAGGCTCCTCTGTCCATGGGATTTTCCAGGCAAGAATACAGGAGTGGGTTGCCATTTCCTTCTCCAGGGGATCATCCCGACCCAGGGATCAAACCTGCATCTCCTTGGTTTCCTGCATTGGCAGGTGGATTCTTCACCACGAGCGCCACCTGGGATACATATTACCAAAAAGACAGCTGATAACATGCCCCTGATCTGGGTGCCTGCCTTTTACATGTTTCGCCAGAACCCCTAGCAGGCAAGTGTCAGGGCTCCCAGGGCACAGAGGAAGAACCTGAGGCCTGAGAAGCCTGCTGAGGTCACCCAGTGATGGGGCGCCTCAGGCTGCTCTCTGGACAAAATGGCATAGGCACGTGCAGGTTGCACACGCGTGTGCAACGTGCTCAAGTGTACACACACAGCGCCCTGCACACCAGGAGGGGAAACGAGCTTGGGGGGCCCTACCAGTAGGTCATGACAGCTGCAGCCGGGGGTGGTGCTGGGTGGGCTCCGGGCACAGAGCAGTCATTCTTCTCCGTCTTGAGGACCCTGACCTTGCCTGGGCTCATTCGCAATCTGCCAGGCAAGCAGGCCAGGGGCGCTAACGAGGCTGGGGCTCCAGACGAGAAGGAGAGTCAGAACTGCGTATGTGGGAACACATGGGGACGGGTCCCCCCTCGTGCCAACGCCACTCCTGGCCATTGAGGCAAAAGCAGGCCAGCCTCGAGAGGGGGGCTGGAGGGGGCAGAGAGATTCTGCCTTGACAGAAGGGCTGCAGGGCAGAGCCCAGACGGCCCTGGATGCCACCTCCTAAAGCCTGGCACGTCCTCTCTGTAGGAGAACTGGCCTGGGGTGGGGGCCCCCCTGGCAGCCCAACAGAGGCTCGTGGGCCTCCCCCACTGCATGACGGCCACCAGGCCAACGCCCTGTGGTCACCAAGCCCGCAAGGGGGCACGGGCCTGGAAGCCCTGCAGATCAGCCGCCCCCCCCAACACACAGACACACAACGTGTGCTCACAGAAACCTGGGACCAGGGCGGCCTTCCTTCTCTTCTGCACTTAAAACGGGGGCCTCACTGCAAAACTAAATAAGAGCTAAGAATTCTGCCCCCTCCCCTCCAAACTGTCCCGGCAGGGTGGGGAGGATCCAGAATAAGCCCCCTCAACTGCAGCACAAAGTTCCCTAGCGGCGGCCCAACTGCCTTTCTACTTTTCCCTTTGCCCTCCCGCTGCCTCCAGCTTTAATCTCCACCATTGTCCCCTCGAAGTGAGACCTCATAGTGTTTTCGTGAAAGCAAGAAAAATGGACATTCCTGAAGGTATTGTGGGACCTGTCGAGGCGGAATCGCTCACATATGCCTTTTTTTCCCTCACTGTTAGCTTGAGATGATCTCAGAGAAAGAAAAACGACAGAAAGACACACAGAAAACAAGCAAAAAAGTCCCTTTCTTGATGGCTGATGAGAAAGAAAGCTGTGCTTCATCGAGAGGGAGAGGAGCCACCAGCGGTCAAGCGCTCGAGAAGCACAGAACCCAGCGCCCCGCTCTCCCAGCTCAAAACAAGAGAGCAACTTCCAAGTGATTCGGCGGGGGGAGGGGCGTAATAATAATTGCAGCGTTAGAAATACCCTTTCTCTCCAGCAGGACCCTGGGGCCACAGGCACCTTGCGGGGCTCCCGGTGGTGACCGCTATTCACTGCCTGCAGGTGGCCGATCAATTTCCCAGGGTTTATCAGTGTGGCGATCGCGCCATGCTCTTTCAGCGAGGGCTGCAGGAACCCACACGGGGCCACTTAAACCAGTCTGAAGCTGTGAAAGGCTCCATCACTCGAAGGCCGGGTCAGGCCGCCCAAACGGCCCCAGGAGGGGCTGGCGAGCGGGCACGGGGCCGTGAAGGGGGTGCCAATTAAAAACGCAAGCCCATGGGCCTTTCTCTTCCTCTTTCATTCCTGCAGCTACAACTGTGTCCACTGGCAGCAGGCTCCAAAAGCGAGGCGGCTGCATTCGCCTCCCAGGGCTTGAGAGCTGCCATTCCCAAACTAGGCTAATTAAAAGCAGAGTCCCTCCCAGGCTGCTCCTGGGGCGGAGTGAGGCCTCGGAAGACAAGGCCTGACTGTGAATGCTGGACTCCTCCAGGAGCGGCTGGCAGTCTGCGACGACGGGTCCCCTTCAGACCATCACCCCATCCTCAGGGGCAGAGGGCCTCTGGAAGGAATAGGGCCCACCTGGGCACCAGTCCTCAGAAAAGCCTAGCTGCTGGGGTCTCTGGAACCTTCCAGAATTCCCTGTATGTACCGGAGGCCACCCCCCCGGCTCCCAGCCCCAATCTGCTCAGGAAGACGGGTCGAACCTGGTGTGGGTGGGACTGAGCCAGCCTACAGCTTGCACAGCTCTGCTCGGGGGTAAATTCACCCCCCATGCCTGCAGGCTGGCCGGCCTGGGATCACTGACCATGGAGACAGTCATCGTCAGGGGAAGAAGAGACCCGGGTTTAATCACCTTCTAGCTGTTTATCTGAGGCCTGGCCTCTGTGCCCCGTGGGCCTGTTTCAGCTGAAAGCAGTGACAGTGAAGGCCACCCTGCAGAGCTTCGGGGCTAGCACAGTGGGGGGCCCCCCCGGGACAGCCAGCACCGTGACCACTAACCACACACCGCCAAGTGCCCACCACCACCCTCTCGGAGGTTCTGCCAGCAAACCAGGGAGCTTTGGCTCCACGAGGGCAAGATCAGAACCCCCAGAAGTGGGGCAGGGAGGACCCCCTGCCCCCCTCTCTCCCTCTCCAGTGCCCTTGAGAGTTCCAGGACAGCTCTCAGCCCAGCAGTGGAGGAAGATGTGGGTGGCAAGTCTGTTCGCTTAACGAAGTGCACGTTAATTCCAGCTGACCTGCGTGGCATTCAGCAACCCTTCTCCAAATTACCCGGGTATCCGGGCGGCTGAGCGAGGTCCTCCCCGCCAGGAAAGTCTCAGAGAGGCCCCGCTCAGAGGTTTTTGGCACAGACGGAGGCCAGGGGCGACCTCCCAGGGATACTCGGAGGAGGTGCAGTTTCCCAGATGGGAGTGAGGGTGAGAGGAGGCACCTGGAGAGACTCCTAAGGCCCAAGAAGGTGACCTGAGAGGGCAGGCAGCAGTGATGGGAACAGTGAGGGGGGGTGGCGCCGAGGAGGGCACTCTGGCCAGCCTTTCTAGCTAGAGCTGCCTCTGGTTAAGGGGCTGGGAGACAGAGGGCGTGGAGTGTGCAGCCCCTCAGCTCAGGACACAACACGGCCGGAGCATCCGTCCCCAGGAGGGCGAGGGTGGCTTCCACTGTTTCCAGAACCCATGGGGCCGGCCCCTCATACTTGCCTGAATGAAAAGGAAAGGAGCTGTGGGGTGGGGGTGGTGGTGGGGCATCTGCGTGCAGAAGTCAGCCTTCGGGGGCAGTCCCAGAACAAGGAGGCCCGGTCTCACCAGGGGAGCGCTAGGGTGGCCTTGCAAGGAGCCAAGCAGAGCCCTCAGTGCAGGAAGAGGTGGCTGGGCCAGCCCCGGGCTCCCGGGGGCCTCCACGCCCACGGACTGGGCAGCCTCACCTCTCCAGGCCTCAACCTGGGGATATCTGGGACACCAGTTGGCTTCCTTTTTCTCTTTCAAGTTAAAAAAAAAAAAAAGGAACACTGAGAATTAGCATAAAAGTAACATTAATTCTAACCCAGAGCCTCGGGGCTAGAGGTGGCCCTGGTGCGGCAGTGGACAGGGCCAGCTCCGAGGGCAGACAGGTGATGGTAAATCGAGTCGGGCTTGTGCCAGGCAGTTGCTAAGATCTCCCTGAGAATTCTGAAATCCTGATTAATGGGCGAGATGGCTCAGGTTTTGGCAGGGGACTCAGGCGCCTTTTCTGATGAAAAGCAGCGACGCACACTGCGGGCGGCTGTCTGGCCAAGTGCCCGTTTGCCTGGCCTCCCTGGAGGGGATTGGGGGTGGGGGGAGAGGAGCAGAGAGACCCTGGCATCGCCTGGGAGCCAGCAGGAGATGTGGGCCAAGAAGCCATCAGACAGGGTCACCATCCTTCGCAGCTCCTGGGCCATCTCCCCGGGAACAGAGAAATCAAAGTGGACAAACCCATTCTGGGGGGGGGGGGTGCGGCGGGGAGGGCAGGCCTGCACGGCCTGCGTCTTCCAGCAACCAGACACCTGCCACCCAGCTGCCCCCGCCCTGCAGGGCACCTGAGCCGAGTGGGCACCAGGAAGGCACCTCTCCTCTGCCACTGCCCAGTTCAGAGGATCAGATTTCCCAGTCGCGGCTAGAACATGCACCAGGGCCCCCGGGGCTGCAGCCACCTGGGAGGTCAAGGTCTTTTCTTTCACTGCGGTCGGCAGCCTCACCTGAACAATGTCACCTCCAGGTGACCGTCACAACTGGAGCAGAGGGAAGTGGGGAGACCGCGGGCACCTGTGGGGCAGAGACAGAGCTTCTCCAGCGCAGGACAGGCCCTTTCCCTCCACGAGAGAACCATCAAGTCCCAGAGATGACGCGGCCGGAGCTGGGACACGCCGCGCTAGGGAAGCACGGCACCTCCCCCTGTTCTGGACGCTTGGCTTTCTTACTCTGAGGCATCCGCTCGGCGCCTTAAAGAATGATTCCCGCTTCAGCTTCCAGGCAGACGACCTAAACCTGCTCTGGCCCCCGAAACAGGGTTCAAACATCATCCCCAGATCTTCAGCGCCTGATGGGAGAGGCAAGGAAGCACACACGTCCTCCAGCCACACGGAGGAGGACTCCGAGGACTCACAGCTGCCCCAGCCCAGGGCTCTCCCGCTGACACGCCACCACTTCCATCTCCTCCCTCGGTCCTTCTACTACAGGCCCCGGGGCCTTCGGGACGCCGGGCTCAGGGCTGAAGGCATGAGACTGGGCTCACCGTGGACACAGGGGTTTATGGGGACTCACGCCCCTGCCCTCCAGCCCGGGTGGGCCACGGCCACTCTCTGCAGCCCTTCTCCTCACGTCCCCTCCTGCTTCGGGGAGACTAGTCTGCGCCCACTCCCCTCAAGTCAACCTGACTTCTTTCTGAATCGTCATGGGGGTGACTCCTGGGGTTACAGGGAGGCTGGAAGCAGGTACTGGGGAGAACGGCTCTCGTCTCTTCCCCACCACGGGAGAGGGGCCTGTGATGAGCCCAGATCCAAGGGGCCGAGGCGCAGGCACGGTGCTCTCCGGGTCTAAGGTGCCGCTCCGCCCGTGGGCTCCACGGTGCCCCGGGCCCTGGGAAGCAGCCCCAGGGACTGTGACAGGGTGACACGGCCTACCTCCTGGCCGGCTTCAGGCCCCACCAGAGCAGGAGGAGACCAGCCTGGCCTCTGAGGAGTCCAGCTGGGGCAGGCCGAGGCTGGCAAGGGGCGAAGGGGCCAGGCCTCGGGCCAGCGTTTGCTGAGCACCTGGCTGGGCCTGGGCGCTCTACCAAGCACCTTTGAAATACCATCTCATTTAATGTCCATTTCCCCGAGAGACTAGACTTTATTATTTTAAATGGGGACTCGGAGCTCTGGTAACAGGAATGAATGGCTGGCGGAAAGCCACAGCTGGCTGCCCCCTCCAAGCAGCTGCCCCAGCACCCCTGGGCCTTGGCCATTTCTCCTGATCCTAATTCCACCCCTGACAACCCAGTGCTTCAGAGTCTCAAGTTGGAGGCCGATTTGTCCATTTTGAAGCCGGGGGTGGTCAACAGGGTGGGTGCCCCTTCGGGTGAGCAGGCCAGAGAAGGGAGGGAAGGTGGCCAGCTGAGAGCCCACCAGGGACTGAGTCCTGAGTTCTGAGTCCTGAGCCAGCTACAAGAGGGTGAGTGTGTGCCCGGACACATGGCGGTGGACCGAGGGTACCTGCCCAGTGACCCAGGCGGGGCACAGCAGAACCCGGGCACCAGGCTGTGGGCGTCGAGGGGCAGACCCAGGATGAGCCAAGGAAGCGTGGGTCTCAGGCTTCCAGAAAGACATGGAGGAGGAGCTTTCAGACTCCGATGGCACTGTGCTGGGCTCAGGGTTCCCCGCCAGCACCCAGACCACCAGGGAGGCCAACAACGGAGCACGCTGGTAGCTGGACTCGGCCACCAGTCAGCCAGCAGGGTATCAGGGCGGGGCGAGGGGCTGGAGAGGAAGTGGGTGTGGGTAAAGCAGCGTCAACAGGAAAACTCGCGGAACGTGCCCGTGAGCGGCAGCCTGCCCTGGACTCCGGCCTTCTCGGTTCCCCTTCGGATACTGAAAAATCCGCTTGCCTCTGCAGGGCCAAACGGTGCACTCTTCCTGCCTCCTGAGAAGGCCCTCTTTCTGGGGGGACCGGGGGCATCGAAGCTTCCGAGAAGCAAAAATACGGAAGGCACTGGAAGCCTCTGCGGGAAACCCCGCAAGTATGAGAGGGACGGATGGGCATGGCTGCCCTCAGACCTGCATGCCCAGAAGCCATGAGCCACAGTCTCTGAGGAGAGGAAGGCGGGGAGCAGGGCTGGTACCTGGGGGAGGGTGGGTGAGTGCCAGGCTGCTGGGTTCTGGCCGAGCTCTATACCTAGCCTGCCATAAAGCCATCCCCATCACCTTCTCTCCCCAGAGCCTCCATCGCCCCGTCTGTGAAACGGCAATCACGGGTCTCCGGTCAGCTCACCTGGCAGGATGACCACGAGACCTCAAGGATGATGGCCTTCCTGAGGCTTGGGAGGGGAGGACCCGCGGAAACAGCAGCAGAAGAGGCCGCACCTACACCCCCCTGCAGCAACAAGTCCTGAGATGCCCTTCTTGTCTTCACCGAGCAGATGAGCAAGCGGACTCAAGAGACAGGCTCGGCGGCTTGCCCGCAGTCCCGCCACCGAAACGCGGGTGCAAGCACTCGCCTGGCCTGCTTGGGGCTCCTCTGGCCGCTCAGAGGGCCTGGCCAGGATTAGCAATCGTGGGAAGCTCCCCTGGGAAGAGAGCACAGCACCCCAGGCCCCGGAGGAATGTGCCGCGTCACTGGAGGCAGTGGGAAGCGCCTGCCACAACAGGAGAGGCACGGGGAGGCGCCGGGGAGGCAGGAGGAAGCCAGCGGGAGAGGAGAGCTCCGTCTGCCAACGTGCAGGAGCAGCTGCAGGCCTGCTGGGGAGGGCGCTGGGGGGGAAGGGCCAGGGCTGCTGCCAGAGTCCGGGGAGGGGCCGCCGGCTCACTGTGTGACCCTGGGCAGAGGGCCTCACCTCCCTGGGGCCTCCTTTTACCCCCAGATGCATAGACACGATTAGATGGAGGTCCCTTCAGGCTCAGAGGATTATGGGTGCCAACTAGCATCGTCTGCATCTCTTTATCCTCAAAGTTGGGAGCAGAGAAACCAGTCCTGGGGACTAGAAGTCTGCATGCCATTTTCCTAAAGGAAGATGCTGTTGTCTCAGTGGACCCCAGCACACCGACCTGGACAGAGGCCTGCGAGTGGTTTCTGGGACCGGCTTGGCACCCTTGGACCGTCCGCCTGACCAACCAAGACCGGGGGTGGGTGGAGAGGGTGCTGCCCGGCACGCGGGCCCAGGCACAGAGGCCGAGGCAGGAAGCAGGAGGCAGCCCGCAGGCGGCCCCGCCTCCGTGAGTCAGCCGACTTTTTTCTCTACTGCACAGCAGGCGGTCTTGCCAAACTCCCAACAACTGCACAGATGTGGACAAAGCCAGTTCTAAACAAACTCCCCGAGCAACCCCGAGTCTGTGTGTGCTCCACTGTGTGAAGGATGCCTGCCACACGAGGCGCCCGGCTGCAAGGTGGCAGGACTGGGGACCAGGGAGCTGCCCCCCAGAGCACAGTCTCACGGGGCCGTGTGCGCCCTGGCACGTGCTGGGAAGTGTGCACTCCACCCCTCCTAGTCCTTCAGGTTCCAAAGGAGCAATCAGGGACTGGAGGCGTGACTGTTCCACAAACGATGCCGCACATCTCTGGTCCTCACAATGCCTCCGCAAAGCACGTTACTGTTAGCCCCATTTTTCAGGAAAAACAAACCCAAAACCAAAACAAAACCAAAAAACCCCTGTGGCTCAAAAAAAAGTCGCTTGTGCAGGATTCTGCACCTAGTGAATGACAGAGGTGGGGCTGACCCCCAGACCCCTCCTCCTGGCCTAGCTCCCCCTCCATGCGCACGGAGAGCTCTAGTCACATGAGGTATTTACAGTATTAAGAGCGCAAGTCATAACACGATGCCTTGGTGACGTGCACAGGTGATATAATTATCCACCAGACGACTTTTCTCCCTAATAGAGCCAGAATATCTTTTTCTGAGTAATATAATAAAGTACAGGATAATTTTAAGATACTGTAGGCTCTGCCCTGCTCCCAGAGTAAGTCCTGAGAAGACAGCAACTAACCCTGGAACCTCTCCCGACAAGGAAGAACTTTCTCCCGGTGGGAAGGGGCCACAGGTGAAAGAGCCGTCTTGAAGAGGGAGAGAAGCCTGGGTCACTGCAGTACCCAAGAGATGAAGAAAAGTGCGTTCCACTACGATTCAGAGAGCCAGGCACGAGGCTGAATCTCCTAAGGGCTCTGATTGGACTCTGCCTGATGGATGGTGATGAAGAAGTGGTGATGATGGCGATAAGGCGATGGTGGGGATGCTGAAGGTGGTGATGGAGACGGGGAGGGTGGTGAAGAGGTGGTGACGGTGGTGATGATGAAGACGGCGCTGACGACGACCGTGGTGACACGGGGGTGGTGATGAAGGTGGTGGTGGCCGTGGTGCTGATACGGATGGTGGTGACACCAGCAGTGATGAAGGGAGCGGCGACGATGGTGATGCCGTCGACGGCCGCTACCGTTCGCCGAGCGTCCACAGTGCGGCTGGATGTGTGAGATGCTCTACACCCTGCGGCTTGCGTGATATCCTCACACCAGCCCTGTGAGGTGAGCGATGCACCCCCTTTGCCAGCTGAAGAATCCAAGGCTCAGAGGGGCCACCTGGCTAGAGAGTGGTGAGGCCAGGACTCACCCACGGACCTTCACAGGCACGGCACCTCGTCTGCCTCATCCCTCCCCGAGGGATCGAGTCCAGATGAGAAACCATTTCTTCTGCTGATGACCAGTTTCCAGCCTCTCTCCCCAGAATAAAAGTCCCCCAACTCCCTATCAAGCCAACCTCCCTTAGCCGCTGGCATGTGTCTTCAGAGGGGGAGGCTTATCTGAAAGGAGCGGACTCGTCCCAGAGGGGACTTTGTGTGCTCCAGACCCCAAGCCCTCTCCCACCCTCGGCAGTGAGCGCGCCAGGGAAGGAAGGGCTGTGGGCACTGGGGGGCACGCCCCTCCCTTCCCCGAGGGCTCCCCCCGGCCCCCGCCTCAAATGACCCCAAAGCCAACGCCGCGGCGGGGAGGGAGGCGGAGAGGTCGAGCAAAGCCTTTGTCCCTGCTGGCCTGGCTCTGCGTCTGCACTACAGGAAGAGGCTTCAAGGCCAGCCTTCAATCCACGCCAGGAGCCTCTGACGGCCTCGGTCACCCTGCAACCCGGAGTCAAGGTCTGAGCCCAGCTCACAGCCCCGTGTTCCGTTTCCTCTGGCGCTGACAGCTGGGCCTGCGGTCCTTCTGGGTCTCCTTCAGCCTCCAAGCCGCGCAGGACAGGCAGGGCTGGAGCTGAGGAGGACGGCCACAGGCAGAGGTGCAGGGGTATTGCTGCCTGTACCCCAGCCCTGCTCCCGACCCATGGGCACCACGACGGGAGGTCCAGCTGCTGAATGAAAGCACAGGCCCCCCGACAGGCCCCGGGGCCCAGACCCCACTTTTTCACCGCCTCCTCGGCCGGCCTCCCAAGCGGACATCTCAGCCCAGCAGCCCCTTAGCTTCCTCCGCAGGGCAGTGCGGTGCAGACAGTCAGCTGACTTCCTGCCCCGGGGCCACAGAGACCCTGGTGAGCCCTGACGTGGACACGGATCTCCGGCCCCAGGTCAGCAGACGGCACCCTGGCTCCCCCAACGCTGGACTCTCACGCGGTCCCTGCCGACTGAGCCTGGGACATTCGCGCCGGCCCCGGCGCAAGGATGACCTGAGCCTGGGAACATCCCTCAACCCAGGGCGCCTGCACTCACCGGTTCCTTTCTTCCTCCTCACCTGTGAAGCGCCCACCATGTGTCGGGCACTGTCCTGAGCTCCAGGAACGGAAGGCCCGGCGAGGCAGGTCCCTGCCCCACCCCGCCAGGATCCCTCTCCCAAGAGAATTCAAACCCAGCACAATCTGGACTCAAAGTACAGTAAGAATGAGAATTTTTTGCTGCTGCTGCTAAGTCGCGTCAGTCGTGTCTGACTCTGTGAGACCCCATAGACGGCAGCCCACCAGGCTCCTCTGTCCCTGGGATTCTCCAGGCAAGAACACTGGAGTGGGTTGCCATTTCCTTCTCCAATGCATGAAAGCGAAAAGTGAAAGTGAAGTCACTCAGTCGTGTCTGACTCTTAGCGACCCCATGGACCGCTCCCTACCAGGCTCCTCCATCCATGGGATTTTCCAGGCAAGAGGACTGGAGTGGGGTGCCATTGCCTTCTCCGAGAACTCTTTAAGGTTGAACAATTTTTCTCTAAGTTCTTCACTTCCAGCCCTCTCTTCCACCAAGGTCCCGAGACTTGCCCCATATTGTCCCTGCAGAGGGGGAGAGCGTCAGTTTCCCAAGATGTTTCTATTCAGCAGGTCTGAGCCACGACACGTGCTTGGGGGGGTGCCGCTTGCACGGCACATCCACATCCTGCCCAGGGCGACGGAGGACGCATCCGGGGCCCGCCGCTGCCCGGTGGCAGAGGCTGTGGCTGTGCCTCTCCGCCGTGGGCTCCGGTCTCAGCTTCTCAGCCCTGGCGATGAGCTGCTGGGTGACCGTGGCAACAGTCGCTCCCCTCCCCGGGGCCTCGGTGGCTTTGCCCACAGAGTCACGGGATTGAAGGTGGGGGCGAGGCCTGGGGTCCAGGAGTCCGGGGCTGTGAGGAAGAGCGCTGGGTGTCCACACGGCCACGAGGAAGGACCAGGGCGCAGGGCTGAAGCGGCAGCGTCTCCCTGGCCCCTCTGGTTCCCAACGTGGGGCCCCCGAGTCCTTCCGTGCGGGGAAGAGCAGGAGTCTGGCGGGGGTGCCGCTCTGAAAGGAGTCGTGCCCTTCCCAGCTGAGACTCGCGGGGCGAATCCCCGGGCCCCTCCCATCTCCTTCCAGCCCTCGAAGGCCCACACACAGGCACGGATGCCCTGGGTGAGCATGGGCTCCCCCAGCCCGGTGCTTCCAAGGGACTGTGGGTGACAGGGATCGTCCTTCCTGGGAGGATCCGCTGCCTCCGCAGCCCTAAGAGGGAGGAGCCATGGGCCCGCAAATGAGGCCAGGACGGCACTTTCCAACTGCTTCCGCTGGGGCCCTGCAGAGAACTCAGCTAGAAAGAGCCTCAGGGGCTGCCTGTCTGCACCTCAAATACCCCACGCACACTGTCCTGTTTTGCTCCTAGAAACTACCTAGGTTGATGATTGCTATGCCTGCTTTGGGAGCAGAGGCCTCTTCCGGCTCACACAGGTTTTGATGAGTTTCTCTGATGAAGACCCATGCTCAAGGCCAGGAAGGGATGTCTTCCAGATTTCAGGAAGAGCAGGCCTATAGCTGGAAAGACAGGCTTCCTCTATGCCAGAAGGCTGGGGCAGCAAGAAGGCCCCGATGCCGACTGAACAGGGGCATCAACGGAGCCGAAACCGGCTGGGCGCTGCCAGGGTCCCCGGCAGCCAGGCCTCCCTCCCTGCCCTCTACTTTCAAGTGCTGGTCGCTCAGTCGTATCCGGCTCGTTGCGACCCCATGGACTGTAGACCACCAGGCTCCTCTGTCCGTGGGATTCTCCAGGCAAGAATACTGGAGTGGGCTGCCATTCCCTTCTCTGGGGGATCTTCCCGACCCAGGGATTCAACCGAGGTCTCTCCTGCATTGCAGGTGGATTCTTTTACCATCTGAGCCACAGCAGTGGTCTACTCGCGAGTGGCTCAGCCAATAACCAAGGTGGGGATGCGTTTTGGGTCTGTCGCTAGGGGACACTGGGGTGGCGACATCAGACAGGGAGCCAAGGAGACCTGGGCATCCCCGCCCCGCCATGTGGCCATGGGCAGGCCCACCACCCGAGCCTCACTCTCCCTACCCCTCAGCGGGGCAAGCAGAACCCACTGCAGAGGGACCCACGGGGAAGAAACAGGCGAGACGTAGGAAGGTGCGGTCTGGCTCTCAAGGGCCTGTCTCTTATACACATCTAGATGTGTATAAGAGACAGCTGTCACAGCAGGCAGGTCTGGAACGCCCGTCATCCGGTCAGGGCCGGTGCCGGGTGGATCCTCCGGCTTGCGTTTTTGGCACTGACCAGCAGTGGGGCCTGAGGCTCGGCTGGTAAACCGCGGGGCTGGGTTCCACCTGGCAGGCTCTCCTAGCTGCTCCCATCAATATCCATCCCAGAGCGAAGCCTGCCAGGTCACCTGGTGGACTTGGGAGAGGCGGGTGCCCAGAGCCACTAGCCACATCTCCCTTATTTGAAAAGAAGGGAAACTCTGGGGTGTGGATCCTAAAGCAAAAGGCTCATTATCGTGACCAAAGGAAATATTTACGAAGCATTCAAAGATAAAAGCACGCTGGGAGCTAGACACTGTGCCTAGCACCCAGCGCTAGGGTGCTCAGAGAAAGATCTTGGAAGGAAGGGACCTGAGGCCTTGGGGTGCCCGGCCCTCCCAAGCCCTGGGTCTCCGCAGTGATGTGCTCTCCACAGCGGAACCGCTAAAGGACCGCAGGGGCGCTGGGTCTCCGGAAGAGGGGCGTGTCTGGTCCGCGGCCTTGCAGGGATTGGTGGGAAGGAAGGGGCGCTCCCACAGACAGGCTCCGCGTCCCTGGGGAAGGGCGTGGGGATGGCGGCCAGGGCAACGCGGCGGTGAGAGCGCATTTTCCACTTGGAGCAGAACAAACAGAAGTGAGTTACTGGAAGGCAGACTCTGATTCATCTGCCCCAAAAGCCCCTTCCGCCCCACGTGACGCACATGCTGGGAGAGAAAGCCCACGTCCTGCCATGTGCAGGACCGGTCTCCTTTCCAGCCTGCAAAGAAGGGCAGCAAGAACCCGTGGCCCCTGGTTACCTGCAGGGTCAGGGCCGGTGGAGCATGCATTGTGGCTGGGGCCACAGGTGACTCGGTCTCCCTGTGGCTCTGACACGATGCTGTCCGCTCTGAATCCTGGGTCTGCTGGCCAGCCGCTCCAGAGGGCAGCCCGCTGTGCCCACCCACCTACCCATGTTTGTCCCGAGGAGCCCTGCGAGTGGATTCACACCAGGGTCATCCTGGCTGCTCTTAAAAGTCAGACACACAGGAAGGGGCACAGAGATCTGTCTGACAACAGTCAAGGCTGACACGAGCCACAGGTCCCCAGACAGCCCAGGTTACAGAAGCCCAAGGTGCACAGCGGTCACAGCTTTTTGGGAAGTCTTTTGGTCGCTGATGGTGACATGGAAGATGAGCACCGGGGCCTGGGACTGCTTCCCCAGCCCTTGGTCCAGCGGCCCATTCAGAACTTCACCGCCACGTCGGACACTCCCAGCCAGACCGGTCCCCGTGTCCTGCCACGTGTAGGCTGACAGGGCTGTGAGCAGCTCAAGGACACAGTCAGCCCCCATCTCCCACCACACGCCAGGACCACCCCAGGTGACGCCCCCTTCCACACGGCAGGCAGCCCATTCTGAAGCGGGGTGTTTCCACGCGAGTTCAGGGTTTGCGCCAAGACTGGCTGGGCTGCTAAGGAACCCCAGAGTCACAGCCCCCCTTGGACGTCTATAGGAAAACCAGGGGCAGCTTTTTAGGAAAAATGGACAGCTTTCCCCACCGAGACATTCCATCCCCGGGCACTTTGAGGCCCATACAGGACGGAGGCGCTGGGGAAAGGGGGAGTGGCGAGAAGCCTAGCAGGGGATTCGGGGAGACAACCACTCCAGGAGATGGGCCATCGCCCTCTAGGGCACCGGCTGGTTGGCAGAGCTGGGGCTGGGCCAGGCGTGAATGCCTGCTGCCCCTGCCCCCCGGCTCCGGCCCCAGCAGCTGCTGCCAGCACAGCGAGCCTCAGGACGGGGCCGGTCACTCGTGCCACCCCCAGCCCCGCAACGTCCTGCTTCTCTGCCCAGCCCTCTCTGCCCTGCTACCCAGGCTTCCGGGCTTGAGCACTGGCTCTGACGTGGTCTCTCTGCTCCTACTGACCATCTGCCCGCGTAAGCAGTGCCGGCGCACAGTAGGTGCACAGCACACAGCAGCAGGCCCAAAATGCATGGGATCCGTCTGAAGAGAACGGGGGTCCTGCTTCCACTTCTCCTGCTCCGCAGCACCGGCACAGTGCCCTGAACACAGCAGGCCCCCGGAGAGAGAAGTTGGACTGACAGATGGTGACAGAGATCCCCTTGCACGTGGGTCCTACACGGGGAGCAAAACCAACCCAGGAGGAGGGGGCCAGCTTCTGCCCTGGGCGGAGGCGAGGGTGGGGAGACACAGACGCGAGGGAGGCGGCGCTTTGGGGTTTTCGCACGTCAAATGCACGCCCCGACCTTGCAGGGCCAGCATGGAAGATGCACCACAGGCCCCACGAAGAAGTGTGTCCCAAATGAGCGTGGTGGTGGGGGGGTGCTCCCGGGAGTGGCTGTGGCACGGGTGTTCCTGGGCACCGCGGCCCCAGGATGGAATGGTTCACTTAGACAACGTTACACAGCCAAACCAGCTGCCTGGGCTCGTGTGCAAACTATGCACGAGGAGCAAGACCAAAACAATGGCAGGGCCCTGAGCCGTCGGCAGGCCGGCTCCAAGTCCGCGGTGCGGGGCTGACACTGGAAGTGACTCTTGGGCTTGGACAGGCTGGAAACCAGCTGGCCACGCTGCACTCGGGGCAGCCAAGACAGTGGGCCCCCGGAATGGACGACGGGGCTGATTAAATCACACGCGGCGTGGTGTCCGAGAGCATGGAGAGCGGTCAGCAATGTTAGACGGAGAACAGCATCACCACTGACGCGTGGTACGACAGAATCAACACGCTGGTCACAGGGCTTGGATCACACAGCCCTGGTAAGAATTCAGTTCTGTTTTGCCCAGGGCCAAGAACTCCGTGGTCAGTTTTCCTTTTGAAACCATGTCTGCTTTTTATTGGATAGAGTAAAAAACCAGCACTGGGCGCGTGGATTTTCTGTTTCAGTAAGTACTGTTCCTGTCACTTCTCTCTTTTAAAGGAACACACTCTCACTTCCTGTCATCCCGGCACATGCAGTATGTGTGACTCAACGGAATCAATGGACGCCTGGACTGGCAGGGGCCTCGAGGGTCTCCATTCAGTGTTACGGCTGTTTAGAAAAAGGGCTGCAAGGATCTACACCCGACACTCAAAGACAGTATCTCTGCGTGTAGATGGTGGTGGAATTTCACTTTCTGTGTGTTTACATTTCAAACTGTAAATTTTTTTTTACCTTCTCTACTTGCAATTTTTTTTTTTATACGTATATATCAACTAGAGACGTGGGTTTGAGCCCTGGGTTGGGAAGATCTTCTGGAGGAGGGGGCATGGCAACCCACTCCAGTATTCTTGCCTGGAGAATCCCATGGGTGGGGGAGCCCGGTGGGCTACCGTCTGGAGGGTTGCACAGTGTCAGACACGACTGACACGACTCGGCATATATGCACACCAACTCTGTAGCCAGAAGAAACAATAAATAACGAACCTGGAAAAATGACTTGGGTTGATACACAACTGTTTGCCCCCGTTTCAACAGGAACATTGCTAACTGACACGAACTGAGTGTTTCGCGCCACTACGTCCTCAGTGCAAGACAGACATCATCTTGAGCTCCCTGTTACCACACCCATTTCACAGACGAGGAGACCGAAGCTCAGGGTCCCACAGCTAGACCCACACCCAGCTCTCTGTCTGCTTCCAAAGGCCTCGCTCCCAGCCAGCCTGCTCCACGGTCTCTGGCAGACTTTAGGGCTCTTTCCCATCTGCCCCTTTTTCTGCCTGGCCACTGAAAGCAGCTGCTGTTCTAATCACTAATCTCAAGACCACAGGACTGGGTGGGCACTCTGGAGGTGCCTGAGAAGAACCAGGTCAGTGACCACCCTCACCCACAGACTGTCCAGCGCAAGGGAGAGGGGCAGGTCGGCACAAGTCCGGGGAGAGGGCTTTGCTAGGCATTAAACTGCAGAAAACACTGCTGTGTTTGGAGATGGCGGTTCCTACTGGGCCAGCAGGGAGGCCTGGTCATTTTCTGTGCTGCCTGACAACGTGCCACCCCAGGAAGGCTCAGGACCAGAACCGAGGGTGACTTTGCTAGGGTCCCAGAGCACTGATCCCAGAGGAGATGTCAGCGGGTCCCCTCCTGCCCGCTGCCTTGTGTCCAGCCCTGATCACACAGTAATGGTGCTTCTCGAGGCCACAGGGGTTGGCTCCGCACGGCTGCTTCCTCTACCTCCTGGAGATACAAGCTCAGGATGGAAGAAGCTCCCAGTCGTGAGGCCTGTTCGACAGTGCTGGACCTCAGAAAACCTCCTGCACAAGCCTGGCAGGACAAGAGGCCACTTGGGCCCACCCAGGAGACGGGCACGAAGGTGCTCGCATGCGCTCCTTGGAGGCTGCGGGGCAGGGAGGCGAGGGCACGGGCCGCCCGTGGCAGGACTCCAGAGCTGCATTCCTCCCCTTCCACGCCCCGCTGCTTGGCTCTGCCTAGAAAACCTCCAGCCTTTGGACCCCTCCCTGAACCTCCCGAGTCGGGCTGCACACTAGCAGCACACACTCTCGGCAAAACCACCTGGGTTCCAACCCCCACCTGCCGGGGGCGGGGGTGGGGGCTGGCTCCGTGGCCTGGGGCAAGTCACTCCTCGGGTCTCTGCTCCCGGGTCCCTGGCAGTACCGGACGTGATGCTAAGAGCATCCGCCTCCCGGGCTGGCACGAGCAAGGAGGGAGCTCTTACATAGCATCCAGAGTGGCGCCCGGCCCACAGCGAGGCTGATAGAGGCATTTCTTTACTGCCACCCAGAGCTTCCCAGGAGGAGCCTGGGATGCTCCCGGAACCTCAGTTTAGCAGATGCCTCGTGCCGGCTAACTGGGGACGTTTCTGTCTCTTCCCGGCAGGGGCTACACTTGCTGGCCACACACACACCCTTCCCCAGCATCTCACACGCAGTAGCAGCTCAGCTCAGGGGGCTGAGGTTTACAGAATTTGTAGTCTGTGAAGCTCAATTCTTGGGAAAAACCGTGAGCCCCCCTCCACCCCCACCCCAGTCTTCCTGCTTCTCGACCATGGATACGGCGGGCTGCTTACTGCACGGTACCCCCCTGTGGACAAGCTGGGGGATGAGGGGACCTGCAGGGAGCAGCTTCTTCAGGGAGACGCGTGCCTACGCCGAAACCGCCTCTCCCCATCTGCTTGCGGCCGGCTGGCTTCACAGCAGGGCCGCCGCCAGCCGCCGCGGTGGTGGAAGTGGCTCTTGGTCGTGCTAAGAACTTTCCGACCACATTCCCGGTCCCCGAAGGCGCTCCAGCCCCAGCCGCAGCCTCTTGGCTCGGGGGGCGGCCTTCGGATTTCTCAGGCACGGGGCGGCCCCGGGACAGGCCGGCCTCTGTTGACTGAGCCTGTGGCTGGGGGGTGGGGGGCGGTGGCGGGCAGGATGGAAACCGCGGCCATCTGAGGCCCTTAAATGTCAGAGCCAGCCTTCCCGCCCTTATTTTCACAATGCCGTTCCAGACCCACCTCGCTGGGCCAAGTTCTGTCGCCACAGAGCTAATATTCTCTAGCAACTTCCGAGCTGGTTATCTGCCTCGGGGCCGGGACACCTCTGGCAGCGGGGAGGCTGCTGCGTCCCCAGCCAGTGCAAACTTTCCAGGGGTTTGTCCTGAGTGACGAAAACCCCTTGACTCTTGAATTGCGTCCTACCAGCCTGGGCAGAACGGCCTCACCCGAACGAAATTCTTCGAGGGATGATGAGAACAGAGCCGGGGGAGGGGGTGAAAGCGGGAGGAAGTGAACCAGCCTCCCCGCGGCTGCAGGCTCTCCAAGCAGTGGTGTCAGAGACAGGAAGGGGGCCTGGAGGAGAGGAGCTGGGAGCACTGGGGCCTGGACCAGCAACCCAGCAGCCCCTCCAGAGCCAGGCCACTGCTGGCAGGAGGCGGTTTTTCATTTTCTTAAAAAGGTATCACGCTTTTGCGCGCTGAGATACTGAATGGCTCATCCTGACACCAGGGCCCTGGTGAGCCAGGAGCAACCAGCTCCCTTGCCAGCACCTCCTTGGTTTCTGTTGTGTGTGTGTGTGTGTTTTCAGCCGTGTGTGGCTTTTGGGATCTTAGCTCTCCATCAGGGGATGGAACCTGGGCTCTAGCAGTGGAAGTGCAGAGTCCTAACTGCTGGACCACCAGGGGATTCCCAGCGGAGGGGCCAAGACTGCAGCCGGCAGGGCCTGAGACAGTCGGGGCGGGCCGCCTGACATCACCCCTCACATTCCTGACTGCCGCGATCACGGCGCCAGGCCCTCCTGGGGAGCCTGCTCTCGAGAGAAGCTGCCAAAGAAATGCCGTCGAGCTTTCCAAATGGGGAAACTGAGGCACGGGGTCATCTCCATTAGGGGCTGCTCACAGTCTCTGCGAGAGACACACAGTGAACGCTGCTGGCTTTGAGAACCACGTGGTCTCTCTTGTGACATGAAAGCAGCCACAGGCCGCAGGCATGGCTGTGTGCCGTTCAAACTCAATTTGCAAAAGTGGGTAACCGGAGTTTGCTGACCCCAGTCTACACGGTTGGAGATGATGGCTGCTAGCACTCCTGGAGGCACTGGCCGTTAACTGCGGGGCACCACTGAACCCTCAGCATCCCAGGGGTGCTCTCAGCAGAGTACTAGTTAGAATAGCAAATCTATTATTATAAACCATTAAGTCACATCCCACACAGGACTCAACAGACACTGGGCCTCTGAACCCCTGAGGTTCTGTTCTGGGACAAGGGTGGTCCCTGCAGAACCCCCTGGCACAGGGTCAAAGACTGAGGGTCGGGGAGGCCCAGGAGGAGAGGGGCTCACAACCACCCTCTGTCCCACCCGTAACCACAAGGAAGAAGAGAAACCCGGGCAGACTGGGAACAAAGGGGAGGCCTCCTGCCCTGAAGGCCTGGCCTCCACAGGGGCCCCGCAGAGAATCCTGAGACCCGGGGCAAGGACCGACTCCGCCCGCATCTTCCCTCCTCCCCGCTGGCTGGCTCTGGATGAGTCTCACAGGCACCAGCCTGCACTGCGGGGTAGCTCGAGGGCCCTGGCTGTCGGGAAGGTCCAGGGAGTGGGGGGCTGTCTTTTTCCCCCACACCAGCCTCTCACACTAAGCCTTAGGTACTTCAGAAGCCTAGGGCTGGGGCTTCCCTGTGGTTAGCACGTCACACTTCCAATACAGAGAGTGCAGGTTCAAACCCTGGCCAGGGAACTAAGATCCCACATGCCAGGCAGTGCAGCCAAAAAGAAAAAAAAAGCCTCGGGCTCTTCATGCAAGTCCATGGGCTTCATCAAGGCCACCATTAGTGTCCCCACTTAGGCACTTGCTCAGTGCCATGACTTCGATCTGAAGTTTCAGATTTCCGTGATATTCCAGTTTCAGCCTACTTCTTCTAGGATGGTGACAACTATCACCTTAGACCGTCTAGACAGCTCCAACAGCTGGCGCAGCAGGGACCGGGTCAGGCTTCCCTCCAGACGTCACGTGAGATCCCAGCTGCCGTCCCAAGACCCTGACCCCTGAGCCTGACCAGTGCCCTGTCCTCAAGCAGAGCCCCAAGAGCCCAGGGCCAGGCTGTCCCGCCACGGGCCCATCACAGCCGAGGAGGGAAGACTCACGCCGAGCTCCAGTCTCTGCTGGCCCTGACCCCCCCACGGACACCTGAGATGACGGAACGGGCCTGGCACCCAGAGTCCTGCCTCGACTCCCTGAAAAGGGCGAGAACCTGGACCGCACAGCCCCGCCACGCCTAACCTTGTGAGCTTGGCTGCCACTCTGAATGTCAGTTTTTTATTTTTATTTTTTTGAATGTCAGTTTTTTATTCTGCAAAATGGGAACAGCAATCTTCACTTTTGGGGACTGTAATCACGACACCACGTGACTACATGAACACAAGCCCCCTGCTGGTCCACGGAGCGTGGGAACACAGGCAGAGTGCACGCACTGTCGTGCACGGCAAGAGTCAGCAGTGTCTTATCCTCACGTGTGGACCCAAGTTTCAAAGGGTGGGGCTCAGGCCACACAGGTGCAGGGCTCTGGCGAACAGGTCTCAACACGAAGGGACGGTGTGGACAGCAGTCTGACCAGACAGGTGACCCAAACTGAGGCAGGAGGTCCCATCATCTCACTGCTCAGGAGGGTCGCCTCTGGCCTCCTCGGCTCCTGAGAAGGCAAGGAAGGCCTTTCTGGCTCAGTTCGCTTCCCGAAGGACACACTAGGTCACCCTCCTTTTCCCCTGATGAAGGGGGGAAGCGCTCACAGGGTGGCCTTGCAGAGGTTAACTCAGCTAGTGGCTCCCCATCTCCTCCAGGCCCTGGACACTCAGGCCTAGAGGAACCAGGCAAGGAATTCCCCGAAAGGCCCTGGGCCCAAAGCAGTTCACGCTGCATGACTGGGACTCCAACAGGCCCCCGTCTCCATGAGGGCCACTAAATACACAGGCACCAGCCTTCTCTGGCTGCCCTGGGGGCTCCCTGCAAACCCATCCCCAGCCAGACAGAGCTCCAAAACCCCACCGTCCTGTTCAGAACTGTCCTTGGCTCCCAGTGGCATGCAGAACAAACTCCCAACCTTCCATGCGCTATCCCAACCACAGCTCTAGCCACACGCATCGGTTTCTGGTCAAGGGAACATCTCGGGGCCCTGTCTCTGCTCTGCCCTCCAGCAGAGGCATGGTCTGAGGAGGGGCTTGGGTACCAGGCCTAGGCCCACCAGGGAGCATCGTGGCTCCCCTGCGAAGAAGCGGAGAACCCTGCACACATCACAGCAAACCCACCAGGCGTCCCTGGTCCTGACTGCTGGATCCCTGGAGCACTCCAGAGAGTGCATCAGGCGCCAGGCAGGGTCCGTACAGCGGCCATCGTCCTGTTTTAAGCCCGATAAGCCACTAAGGATCCTATTTAACCAGAAAAAAAGACCAAGGCACAGAGGGCTGGGCTTCCCTCATACCTCAGCTGGTAAAGAATCCACCTGCAATGCAGGAGACCCCGGTTCGATTCTTGGGTCAGGAATATCCGCTGGAGAAGGGATAGGCTACCCACTCCAGTATTCTTGGACTTCCCTTGTGGCTCAGCTGGTAAAGAATCCACCTGCAATGCAGGAGACCTGGGTTTGATCCCAGGGTTGGGAAGATTCCCTGGAGAAGGGAAAGGCTACCCACTCCAGTATTCTGGCCTGGAGAATCCCATGGACTGTATAGCCCATGGGGTCACAGAGTCAGACACAACTGAGCGACTTTCACTTTCACAGAGGGCAGAGCTACGAGCACCAGTCAAGGTCTCCAGGTTTCCATGTGATCAAGTGTTGATGCTGTGACTTCCAGAAGGTGGGGGCGGAGGGTCCCCGTCTCCTGCTGCAGCCCTGGAGCCTCCAGGGGCCCAACACACAGCAGGAGCTTGGTCAGCAGTGGCTGAATGAAGAGATGAGTCCAGAACTTGAACCCAAACCCCCAGAGGACACAACTACCTCACCAGCTTGCAGGTGGCTGCCTAGATACAGTTGCTCCCACCTGACCCTCCTGTAGCCTGCAGGCTCCTTAAAGGTGCAGCCGGGGTCTTACGCGTGCTGAGCCCGAGCCCCTGCTCCAGGCCCTTGCACAGAACTGGCACCCAGTCAATGCATGCGGATTGGAATCAGCTCACAGGGCTGTTGCTACCTGGAGCCTGAGGGCCCAGAAGGTTCCCATGGTGGGCGGAGCCCTGTCTGAAGTTCCCAGGCTGCTGAAGCTACAGGCCCCACCTTCCTACAGGTCCGCCCTGCACAGGGGGGCGCAAACTAGAACCATAAATGCAGTTTCCTATGAAGAATGTGGTCAGGAGGCTGCCAAGCTCCAGGGACAGGACTGCTCCCCTGGGCCGGGCCACACCTGCCCTCGCACCCCACGGCCTGAGTGCTGAGGGGCCAGGGGCCCAATTCCAAGTGCACACGAGAGGGGCCACCAGCCCCCTGGGGCCACCAGGCGTTGGACATGTGGCTAGTCCCGCTGGGATGTGTAGTAACCGTAAGACACGTCCTGTACATGGAAACTTGGTATATTGAAAACGAGCACATGTCTCTACCAACGACTGATTTCTTCTGACAGCATGTTGAAATGACACTGTTTGGATCCACTGAGTTAAATAAAAGATGTTACTAACTTTACCTATTCTTTTTTTTTTTTAACTGTGGCTACTAGCAAGTTGAGACCTGGACCATAAAGAAGGCTGAGTGCCAAAGAATTGATGCTTTCAAACTGTGGTGCTGGAGGAGACTCTTGAGAGTCCCTTGAACTGCAAGGAAATTCTACCAGTCCATCCTAAAGGAAATCAGTCCTGAATATTCATTGGAAGGACTGATGCTGAAGCTGAAGCTTTGGACACCCGATGTGAAGAGCTGATTCACTGGAAAAGACCCTGATGTTGGGAAAGATTGAGGGCAGGAGGAGAAGGGGACAACAGAGGATGGGATGGTTGGATGGCATCACCGATTCAATGGACATGAGCTTGAGCAAACTCCGGGAGACGGTGAAGGACAGAGAAGCCTGGCGTGCTGCAGTTCGTGGGGTGGCAGAATCAGACACAACCGAGGGACTGAACAACGATAATCAGAAATTTTAAAATTTAAAATAATTTAAAAATTTAAAACAATGGCTCACATTCTGTTTCCACTACATGGAGCTGAGACTCAGTTACAGCCTCTAAAATGGATAAGACGTGTCAATCTCACGGGGCTGTCTTGAGAACATTAGATGGGTGACTTTCTCTTGCAAACCTGCTCCCACCTCACCTGCCCAGGGTCAGCAGGTAACTCACAAGCACCCGCCCCCCCCCCCCCCCCCCCCCGACTCCCCGCCTCTC
>SJYT01052905.1:332107-530820 GCA_006410635.1 Cephalophus harveyi | reverse complement strand
TTCCCTCCCCCTCACCCGCCCTCCCCACCCTCCGCTCCAGACTCCCAGCTGCTCTCGGGCCTCCTGGCAGACTGCTGCTTCCTTCTCTGGGCTGCCCATCAAGTTAATGGTGAAACTTCAAGGTCACAAGCAGTAACAAGTCAAAGAAATACCAGTGATGACAGGGATGACCACATTGATCCAGGGCCAGCACCTCCAGAGAGTGTCTGTGCACCCGGCCGGCTCCAGGTGCCCCCAGAATTTCAAAGCCCACAGCGCACGGCAGAGGTCACGGAGGCCCAGAGAGGGGCTGTAACGTGCCCAGGGCCCCCCAGCTGGCTAGAGTTACCCCGCCATGCCCCTCCAGGTCCAGAACCCACCCTTCCACTGGCCTAGGTGCTGGGGGGGACGTGGGCACAGTATTTGCTCACAGGCTCCCTGCGTGTGTCATGCTAAAGTTCTGGTGTCTCTGCTGAGTGACACAATCAACCTCACATCATTTCAGACGCCATGTCCCTCCTCTCACCAAACAGTTAATGCTGCATAATCAGCCTACCTCTGCTGAAACGCTCACCCCCAATATGCTGCGCTGTGCCACACCTGCCCGGGCTGGTTCTAAACCCAGCAAAAAAGGGGCTTCTCTGTTGCTGGCTCCCCAGCCTGCTTATTCATTCCCGTTTCTATCTGCCATCAATTCTTGGAAACTTCCATTGTTCAAGATTGTTCCAGATTAACGTGAGATGGAACTTCTCCAGGTGGATTAAACCTGTTTAAAGCTGATCCCAACTACCGAGGGTTTGTGGGAAGATGTGCGGGCCCAGAGGTGGACCCAGTGTCTGCGAGACTGGACCACAGCCCTGGGTCCCAGTGGGGACCCGTCCTTCCAGAGGGGACACATGATGGGAGAAGACCCAGGCGGCCCACGAGGACCCTGCCCTGGGCTCGGGATCTTCCCGGGGTGCCCACCTAAGAAAGGGGCAGACAAGGAATCGGGGTGATGGGGTGAGAAGAGCCCCTCGTGTGAGTGTGAGCACAGCCCCGGCCTGGCTGGGCCGTCAGCACAGCAAGCCCTCAAGGTTACCGTGCACCTTGTTTGCCAAGTCATTTCAGGAAGGGGTTTGCCAGGAACCTCCCTTCAGGGACAGAGAAGGACCATTTCTCAGGCCCCTTCTCCCCACGTCCAGGCCTGCCCACCGTTTCAGAGGGTAAGACTCCAGGAGGGACAGGAGAGGAGTGGCCAGGGGCCTGTGTCCAGGACAGCCTGGCTGGGGGTCAGAGTGCAGGCCGGCCAGGCCCGGGTCTGGGGCAAGTGCAGGACTGGCCGCCACGCCCACCCCTCCCAGGAGACGAGTCACTCTGGGGACAAGGGGGTGGCGATGGCCAAGGGCTTAGAGATCCCCCAGCAAATCTCAGGAACGGGTAACGAAGGCTCTGCTTCGGGTGCTAAGAGGACACTTTCAGACTGGGGATGCGTCCACCTGCGGGACCTCATGGACGGTCAGAGGACCTCATGGACCTCCCCTGGGCATGGCAGAGCCAGACTGAGGGCCCGTCTCCCATGTGTTCCAGCCCTGCACCGAGGAAGGATCTGGATCCAGATACTGTGGAAGGATTAGGACAGCTGCGCTGCAGTCCTCGGGGCAGAGCGGAAACAGCCTCCAAGGAAGGCCCTGGTGCTGAAATCTCGGTGCCCTGGTTTTCCAGCCAGAAAACTCACAACTCGAGAAAGGCAAAGCTGGGACGATCCCGGTGGTCCAGTGGTTAAGACTCTGCGTTTCCAACGCAGGGGACGAGGGTTAGATCTCTGGTTGGGAAACTAAGATCTCACTCACACACACCACTGTCACTTTCGTATCAGCTACTGTCGAGAAAGGGGGTGGATAATATGCAAGTGACTTAACACTGACTCGACAGACGTGAGTTGGAGCAAACTCCGAGAGAGTTTGCCCCTTCTGGCTGCATGGTACGGGCAAAAGTAAAAAAAGAAAGAAAGAAATGCAAAGCCTGTCTGCCCAAAGGCTGGGAGGATGAGTCTGCTGAGACGGGATGATATCAGAACATCAAGGTTCCTCCATCCGTGTGTGAGCCTACTGGATTAGACAAGGGACAGCCATGCTTCCTGAGAAAATCCTGAGGCCCTGGGCCACCCCACCTGCAGGGAACCCAAAGCCTAGCCTGGGTCCCGGCCTCACCCAGGCCCCTAGCTGGCAAGGGCTGGCAGGACCCACCCTTGGCAGGGGCCCTTTGGGAAGGTCTTGCCCACAGGTCGTGGGGGCTGAAAGGCGTCCATCAGGGGTCTCCCAACTCGGCAGGTGAGCAGGCAGCCCACACTCAATTTTCTTCCCTGAAGAGGAAGGAGAGGAACCCTCCTGGGTGGATAAAGGACCACACCCCGGAAGGGGGTGGGTGGTGGTAGTGGAGGGTCAGAACGACGAACTCCCTCCTATTCCTGCTACGGACGCAGGCCGGTCTGATGAGGACTGTGTACCCGGTTCCCCAGGGCCTCAGCCAGGCTGGTGGGCAAAGATGAGGGAGCTGAAGGTGTCCTCCCACCTGGTCACCTCCTCGGGGTGGGGGGGCCTCCCCATCCCTCCAACCGGAGGTGGCCCCTTCCACCTCCTCTCTCCCACCTGGCGTTCCAAACCACGCCAGCCTGCTCGAGTTTCTTGGCAGCACAAACCGCCATCGGAAATTATCCTGCCTTTTCTGGGCTGGCTTATTGTTGTTGTCGCTCAGTCATGTCCAGCTCTTTGCAACCCCACGGACTGCGGCACGCCAGGCTCCTCTGTCCTCCACTGTCTCCCGGAGTTTGCTCAAACTCATGTCCAGGGAGTCTGTGCTAAGTTGCTTGCGTCTTATCCATTCCCTTTCTTGACAGTAGCTGATACGAAAGTGACAGTGGTGTGTGTCTTGCAGAAAACGCCCCTGGACTTCATCCTGAGTGCCAGGCGCCCAGCAGTTCCCCAGGGAAGCATCTCTGAGTGCAGACGAGGGTGGTGCAGAGTGAAGAAGAGAACGGGGCAGGCCCCTAGGTCCCCTGGCCAAGGACGCCGGATGGTACCGAGGGCAAAGGGCTTGCCCAGGTCTGCACGGTCCGCCCACGGCCGGGCCCTAGGATGACGAGCCCCTCCGCCCTGCACCAAGGGTCAGCTCCAGGCCCTCTCCCATTCTGCACTCGGCACTGGGGGTGGGGCTCTGCCATCTGTGCCTCCCTGCCAGAGGCTGTGCCCACGGACGGGCTGGGGGAGCCCTCGAGGCTGGAGGAGGCGCATCACCTTGCCTGTTTCCTGCGGCCACCTCTGCTCCTCACCCCTCGGGAGCGTCTGGTCCACACACAGCACTTGCCTCCAGCTTGTAGCTTTTCCAACATTCACGGAGCCCACTTCACAGCCCTCCCTGTCCGCAGCCCTGGTGGGCCTGCGGATCCCACACTGCCGAGCCCAACCCTCCCAAGGGCAACCCCTCCCGCTGTGGCCCTCACCCGTGGGAGCATCTCCCCTTCTCGGTCTTCAGGAACCTGCCTAACCGTCGTCCACACTGAACTCTCCAACCCACGGGGTGGTTTCCGCCCCCTGCAGAGGGTCCCAGCTAATCCAGGCGGCCTGGCACATTCCCCAGGCACAGGGCTCTGGAAAGGAAACAGCTGCAGCGTTCCCCACCCCCACCCCCACCAGAGCCACCACCCAGTCAACAGAGATTAAGCTTAGGACAGGCCCCTGCGCTGTTTCAGGGAAGGGGGCTGGGCCTGGTGGCCTCCAGTGACATATGACGATGCGAGCTCACTGCTGCTGCTCACAGACGAAGCTCGTGGTGATTCGTTATATTTTGGAACCAACCATTCCTTTTGTTTTCCAAGGCAGGGGGGAAAAAAAAGCCACCCTTCTCCCTCCCCAGCAGGAATTATCCAAGAGTTCTACTATGCCTAACTTTCAAAGGAGGCATTGTTAACCTTCTCGCCATAAATAGGCAATTAACACCCACTCCCGAGTCCAGGCAAAACCCAGTTCCTGCCGGCTCTGGGACACAGCGCAGGATTGGCCCTCTTGCGTGGCATTCACTTTCTGAAGTTCTCAACAGGGGCCTGAGGCTGCAAGAAGAGGGCAGGAACTCAGGACAGCTGATTCCACAAAAATGTTAGAGGGAGTCTAGGTCGATGCCATGCTTGGGGACAACCGAGGACTGTGTTACCAAAGGGCCTAACTTCATCGGACCCGAGTCCGCACGTAAGCCAGCAGCCTGTACAGGATGAAGACAGGCCGGCGGCAGGCCCGCTGGCTGGTAATTAATCACAACCGTCTCAGGGACACGGCTCCCTGCTTCCCAGTCTCTGGGCCTCCCAGGGGCTGACCCACCGGCTCACCGAGGGCGTAGAGCGCCTTCCCGGGGGGCGTGACCCCGACATCCCCAATGAGGCAGGAATAGGACGGGAACGCTGGAACGCTTCCGGGTCTCTGTCAAGCGGCCCCTTCCCCTGCATCCTTCCCGGCTGCGCGGGGCTCCCTGGGCCGTGTTGGTAGGTTCTCATTTTCCGGAGATGCCGCCCCGGCCAACATAAACAGACCCAACGCAGCACTCCTGAGATGCAACCCAGCAGGACAAGTCTGCAGGGCTCCTGTGGCCCCAAGTCGCCCAGCCGAGTCCAGGAGAGAAGACCCAGATTCAAGTGGACAAGAGCAGGGACGCTTCAGCAAAGGAGATGGAGGCTGGAGACAGGGGTGACGGGAAGGGTAGGAACCGAGCTCCCGGGGACGGCAGAGGGAGCCTGATGAGCAAAGGGTCGGGGGCAGGATGGCTCCAAGGACACGTGTGAGTCACGGGGATCAGCTACCAGTCACTGCTACTGAGGGAAGATCACGGAGAAATACAGGCAAAGCGAGGGCTCGAGGCGGGATAACGAGGGCCTTACCGCCAGCCAACTCTGAACGCAGCAGCTTAAGGAACGTTATCGTTGGGGATTAGGGTGATGGATGCTCGGCCCTGTGAGTGAGGTCTGTGACCACGGTGACTTGGACGCTAATGCAAGATCGATCCCCTGGCTGGGCCTGCTGGCCGTACCTCTGGGATGTTTGCGTCCCTTACAAGGAGGCGTGTGTCCACGCTGGTCCACACTGGCGTGCCTGCCAGCAGCCAGCCCCACCCCTAAGTCCACGCTGCTGGAGCGAGGCTGGTACTCCCCTGCTTAAAACTCGCTAAGGCTCCCCCCACTGCACTCAGAATAAAAGACAAGCGTCTTCAGAGGGCCTGCCAAGAAGGTCCCCTGTGCTCAGGGCCCCTGCCGCCCGGCCCTGCTCCGGGCACACCGGGCTCCTCCCCGCCCCCTCCTGACTCCAACCTTTGCACATGCACTTCTGATAGTAGCCCCTGCGTGCACACTGGCAGGGCCGCCTCATGGCTTATGGCCCTGCTCACGTGATTCCAGGCACTGGGAGAACACACCAGAAGCCTGGCCCCTTTAAACGCCCCCGAGATGGCCCAGCGTGTGCAGTAACCTGGACAGGGCGCTGACGCCGCGCCGCGCTGGGCTCCTGGTCGTTCACTAGCTGCCCGACACAGGGCTCGGGCCACTGAGCAGGGGCCGCCATACGTAGGAGCCTCCCTGGGAAACGCCCAGCACCACGTGTGAGACATTTTCCAGACGTTTCTCACCAGGTGGGATGGGGAGATGTCCTCGGATGTGCTTTCCACCTGCCCACAGGCTCTGGCCTCCTGAGGGCGGGGCGGCCACCTCTGCACCTGGCACCGGAGCGGGGCCCAGCGAGGCGAGGGCACCCCGAGCTCATCTGGCTCATCTGGGCCCCTGGCTTATGCAGCAGGCTCCCCTCAACCCCTGCGAACCCCCCAGAGCTTTGTCACCTCAAACACCCTTCAGCTCAGCGAGGCTCTTGATTAAAGCATGGAAAAGCACCAAGTGGCATTAGAAGCTGCCTCCCTGGCATGTCCCCAGTTGAACTCCTTCTATTTTTCTTTTTCCCGGGAGATCAAAGCTATTGTGTCAACACTCGGCCCTGATCCGAGTGACCTTAAGCAGATTGCTTATGCAACCTGGTGGCTGTGCCTGGGGACACAGGAGAGATCCAGGGGGTTTCCTCAAATTCTGAGAACCCCTTTTGGTTTTTTTTTGAGAGAAAAGAAGGACTGCGGTGTTTCAGAGAGGAAAGAAGGACTAGAGAGAGCTGAAACTAGTCGCCCACCCTGGCCTCACCCTGTTCCAGGCTGCGGGGTCACAGCACCCCTGTGCCAGGGGTGGCGAGCCCGGCTCTTGTCTGGAGCCAGGAGGTAGGCGGCGGGGAGCGGCTCCGCTGTTACAGCATCGCCCTGGCTGGACCCACACCACCAGAGTCCCGTCCAAACCCGTGGGAAATGGAACGGTCATTCCCATGCTTTCCAGACACCAAAACAGAGGCTTACAGAGGTGACCTGCCCAAGGGCACCAAGAGCTCAAACAAGGGAAGGAATGGGGAGCCAAGCCCCCCGACCCCAGAGCCCATCGCTTCACCTCCATGGCCTCTGCGTCCCATGAGCGTGAGCCACCGGGGAAGGGCGCCCGGGGGTGGATTGAGCCACAGGAAGAGCCCGAAGCCGGCCTTCCAGCCTCCCCCAGAGAGCCCCGTGGCTGTGGGCAGCTCACCAACTCTCTCCTGACTCTCAAGCGAGGGGTGGACAAGGGCAGAGGTGGCGTATCAACTAGCAGTGGCTGTGAAGACCGCTGCAGGGGGCATTCTAGACAGCCTGTGAGTTCAACCGGAGGGACCGCCTGCCTGGCTGGCAATGCCTGTCCTGGGCACAGCAGGAGCTGCCACCCTGGGCATCCGTCATTCTAACAGCCCGGGTCTCAAGGGCCCTCTTCCTCTGTCCAGGCCCAGCCTGTTCCATCATCAGAAGCAACCTTTCCTACTCATCCACAGTGAGTTTTGGCTTGGCTTTTTAAAAAAAATTTTGGCCATGCCACGCGGCTGGCAGGATCTTAGCTCCCTGACCAGGGATTGAACCTGGGCCACGGCAGAGAAAGCACCAAGTCCTAACCACCGGACTGCCAGGGAATTCCCAGGCCTTTCCTCTTATTTAGCATTTATTTCATCTCAGTTGGAACTCCAGGGCTTCCCATGACTGTTCCTCTAAGATCTTTGCACCCGTCCGCGTTCCGCATTGTAGAGGGCGACCCACCTCTGAATTCCTCTGCCTGCCGTCCGCAGGGTTCCCCAGGCTGTCAGGAAGGGTGCTGAGGGTGCAACGTGGCAGGAAGCTGGAGCTGAGGAGGTGGCTGCCCCCTGGTAGAGGGGGACAGAGGGCCATAAAGGCCTGGGCGACCTGGCCTGGGCCCAGGGACACTGCCAAGAGAAAGCCTAGCTGGCCTGCAGCTGCCAGGTGGCCCAAGCAAGAAGGGAGTGCGGCAGGTGGGGTGAGGGCCACCCCTCAGGAAAGGCGGTCCCACCGCACCCAGAAGTGGGGCAGGGGGCCAGCCAGGGGCCGCCTCGCCCAGAGACCCTGCTGGCAGAGCGGCACGAGCTATCGACGAGCCCTCTGAGATGACCCTTCCGGCGACTACCCGCATCAAGCCCTTCCCCGTCAGAGCCCACGTGACCCTGGCCAACCTGCCCTCCTGGACCCGTCTGCGGGCCCCGGCTCTCAGCGTAGCTCCCAACTCAGGCTTCGTTCTTACCCCAAACTGCCCCCTGGCCAGCTTTCACAGGCCCCTCCAACATCTGCTAACACAACAGTTGCTGCCTGTTCAGCGGCCTGTGCTGGGAGGTGTGGGCCCACAGCGTGTGGGCCGCTGCAATCAATCAAACCTCTGTTCCAACCACCGGAGCCCTCCTCGCAAGCGTCTCCCTTCTGTCGGAGGCACTGTGGGAAATACAACTTGTTGCTCTTTCAAGATGACCAGCTTGGACTTAAAAAAACACGGCAGGGCCTGTGACACCCACCCAGGGCACGGCGTTCGGTGGCTCATCTTTAACTGTTGCTTTTAAATGGCAACCCCGTTCCCGGATTCTTGCCTGGAGAATCCCATGGACAGAGGAGTCTGGCACACCACGGTCCATGGGGTCGCAAAGAGTCGGACACAACTGAGCACACTCACATACCTGATCCAGGTCTGAGTGGCCACGTGCAGCCCAGGGCTTGCTGGGAGTCAACCAATGCTGGGCGGTCAGACTAGGTTTCAAAAAAAGCAGGAGCTAATAACCCTGTCAGTGAAAGTCCCACTAATAAACAACTCACGTGTTCAGGCTGGGCCCTGCCCTCCTTGGCACACGCTGCCATTTTGCAAAAGGGAGGCTGAGGCTTCATATAAAACCCTAGGTGGCAGGGGCCCGAGGAAAGCGGCTCGGGGAGGTCGAGGAAAGGGTCAGACCTGGCACGAGCCTCTTGCTCTGTGGATGGAGCGGCTGCAGTTGCAGTTCCAGGGAGAGAGGGCCTTTCGGGGCTAGGTCCTTGCGTCATCCGCCCCCAGGGCCTCCTCCCCGCAGTCACCTTCCCCCACTCAGGACTGGCTCCCCCGCCCGAGAGTGGGGCATGTAGGTTTTAAGCAGCAGAGACACGTGGATACGTATGGCTGAGTCACCTTGCCGTGCGCAGGAGACGAGCACAACGCTGTTAACCAGCAAGACTCCAATGCAAAATAAAAAGTTAAAAAAATTATATTCAGAATTAAAAAAAAAAAAGAAGCAGCAAAGACAATCTGAAAGCAATTGTTAACCACCCCGCCCCCACGCCCACCCCACCACTGTGGGAGGGGAGCCACCGTTGCCGCCAGCTGGACCGCTGTGCCCGCACCCCGGCTGGGTGGGCAGGGGTGCCTGGCGGGATCCCGCAGTCCCCTCCATCCTGGTTCCCCGGGTGACAGACATGAGACAAGGATGCTCGTGTCGACCCGGCTCCTCGGGCAGGTGGCGATTCGGATTCCGCCCCCATCTCACAACCCCTGGCCCTCCTCACAGAGCCCACTGCAAGCAGAACGCAGCCGCAGGCCAGGCCTCCTTCCCATTTTCAGAAGCCAAGGATGAGTCAAGAAGAGGAACCGACAGGAACTGAGTGGCCAGGACAGAAGAGGTGGCGGCGGGGGCGGCGCTGAAAACATAAGGAAAGAGATGGACGAACGAAGAGGGGAGTCTGCAGAACGTCACCCTCGGGGCCGGTTTCTGCCCCTGGAGATACCCAGAGCGAGCCCTGGGACCCCCACCACGACGACGGTCAGCATCCGTCAGCTCCCCGGGTGGGGAGGGCCAGAGCACGGGTGATGTACATGTAGACAGAGTCACACACGTGTGTCAACAGATAATCAGACACACCCAGACCTTTATATGCAGACCGCCATACATAAGCTACACACATACAGATACACGCACACAGACACAAGGACACATCTACTCGACACACGTACACATGTGCACACACGTGATTTCCTGTTCCTCCCACCAGTCCTACGTTGATGGCGGCGGTCGGCACGGGATTTATCTGCTATACAGAGATGTGAAGCATTTTCCCCGGGGCCACCAGCCTTCTGCCCCATCTCTGAGGCTGTCTGATTTATCAATATCCCCTGCCCAGTCAAGTGAGGACCTAAAGGGGAACATCGCGCTCCAGAAGGGTTGGCTGGGCCCGAGAACCCACCTACCCTCACTCCCCAGGCTTCCAGCTGAGAGCCTGTCCCTCGGAGCGGGGCCCACCCACAGCTCCCTGGCTCCTTGTGGGCATGAGGCAGGCCCAGACCTCAAAGCGTTTGGTCTCTCCGCTCGCCTGCCTCTCTCAGGGTCTCTCCCTAGTCTTTTGTCTACCGATGATCTGGAGAGGCTCAATGGTGCCCCTGGGGGCTTACACACGGACCCCGGGGAGGGTCTCAGCCCGGGTCAGCACCACTGGGTTGTGGAGGGGGTGGGGGGCCACGGCTTCTCAGAGCTGCCTGTCATCCCAGAGGTCCCACCAAAGCACACTCGCTTTGCACCTGCAGACCGAGTCTCTCAAGCACCCGGGCCCAGAGCCCACGCACACAGGGGCTCCTGGAGGACGAAGCTCACCTGGAAGCCCTCCTGCCAGGTAGACAAACGTACAAACCAAGATCCAAAGACCCACAAGAGGGTCTGCGGTCCAGCGGAGGGAATGGCAGCAGGACATGAGGAGCAGGGCTGACCCTTGGCACAGGGTGCCCGCCCCGGTGGCTACTGATGCAGAGAGCCCACGCGGAGGACAGGGGCCGAGGGCAGGAAGTCCCGCGCCAGCGACACTGGCTCACAGGGTATCAGGCACAGGGGTCCTACATGCTCCAGACTCCATTCAAGGCTCTTCAGATGCAGACGTGGCCCTGGGCCTGGCTTTTTGAGGTTCCCGGAGGAGCAAGGCCCACTTTCCAGGGCCATGAATCATCCAGTAGGGGAGTTGAAACAGGCGCCACCCCGCGGGAAGAGGGCCAGCCAGGTCCAGAGGCTTGGTGGGGGGGCAGCTTGGGCCCATCCGTCTCTAGGCCTCTGGCTGCAGCCCTTAGGCCCACATGCCTCCCAGGGGCCCCTTCTCTGCTTTCCCTGGACTCTGCCCTCCCCAGGCCTTGGCTGGGGAAAGACAGGCGGACAGAGGGCAGCCTCCTCAGGATCTCGGAGGCCTGTCTGGAGCCGAGGAAGCAATCTATACATCTGGGCACGGCCCCACCAAACAATGTATTTTTAAACGGTTTTCTACCCAAGTGAGGGCAGGAAATGTCTCCAATGATGCCCATGGTGTTATTCCAACTTGTGGCCAGTAAAATATAATAACACGTGTACATTGTTTTTATTACCTATCTAGCTTATTAGCTAATAAAATAAGCTCAGCATTAAAAATTTAACTGAAACCGTTTTATCGCACCCAGAACTCGTGGCTCTGGATTTTCTTCAGAAGATTTTCTGTGCCCAAATCTGTCACCTTTCCAGCATTTTTACCTATTTACATTACTCCAGGAAGGAAAATTCCACTTGCCTGTCCAACCTGAATGAATGTGTTAGATCGCTGACCAGCTCGGACTCACCTGGAGCGGCGATGGGGAGGAAGGGAAAGCGGCGATGGGAGGGCTGGGGGCGGGGGCCCCGCTGTGTCCTCCCTTCGGGTCCTCCCCAAGCGACCCCCATGGGCACAGAGAAGGGCAGGCACCACCCGCTGGTCCAGAGCCAGGGCCTGGGCTCTGGGACAAAGGTGGCCAGAAAAGGTGGACCTGGGGGCCAGGTGGGGGCTCTAGACCACAGACACCCGCCTCTCTTCTTTTCGGGGGTGGGGATCCGTAGGTTGGGACGGAGGACTAAGGGAGAGAGGAGGAAATGCCATCAACAGAAGCTGTATTCTTCATTCTCAGCTGAAAGGAGGCCTGACGAAAAGGCAGCGCTGGCCCCTGAAGGAAGGCAGTGAGGCCCGCCTGGAAAGGAGGGGACACGTCAGACCTGCCTGTCTGGACGTGGCCACATGCTCACAAGCAAGGCCAACCTCTCACCGCCAAGCTGGTCTCCGTTCCCTCAAGCCCAGCCGTGACTGAAGCTCAGATAATAAGACTAGAAAAGATGGCCCTGAGCACCCGAGGACCCCCTGGACCCAGAACCCACCGTGCACATCTGTCCTCGAGGGGCCAGCCCTGCTCCTGGGGCTCTGACCCTCGGGACTCCCAAGTGAGACCCAACGCAGGCAGCTCTCAGGCCGGGAGACTGTTCTGATGATGGTGCATTAACTCCAAGTTCAGCTCAAACCAACACCCGAGACCAAGCACGAGCAAGGGCGGCCAGGGCCCTGAGACACAGAGAACGAGGCGCGAGTGACAGGACGCGTGGCCAGAGGCCGCACCTCCAGGGACAGCGAGGGTGAGCGCCGTTTCTTGCTGGACGCACGCTTTTGGCAGCTCAATCACAAGAGTGCGCGCCTCACCCCCCTACCCAGCCCGTTCTCTCATCCTCTGAAACCATCACTCACTGCCGCGACCTCGGGATCAGCATGATCTGAGTAATGCTGAACCCGCCTGTGCGAGCGGTTCCTACGGCAGCTGTGGGGACGGGGGCTCCTGGGGGGGGCCCCTGAGAAGGGGACCCCGGCGTCTGTGAGGCTGCGCCTGCCTCTTCCTGGCTCTCTGCTCCTCGCAGCCCGCACTGCTAGCTCCGTGAGCGCGCTTCTGCTTTGAAATGGCAATGGCTTTAAGGGTGGGGGTGGGGGGCTTGATTTCATTTTCCACCGTATCAGATTTTAAGAACGAGGGAATGAACCAGCTTCCCAGGCCTCTTCGACGTGGGCACCCTGCCCTTGCCCAGGCTGGACCGGGAGCCGGGGAGGCTCCGAGACGCCCCTGCTGGCTTCTGCAGTGCCTCCTCGGGGCGGGGCAGGGAGGAGGCTCTTACCTGTGCCATCTTGGCAAGATCCAGGGAGGGCCTCTGCTCCTGTGCCTCCTCGGGGCGCCGCCGCTTGATGCCCACCTTCTTGTCGTTAAGGACGCAGGGCTGGGAGCGGCTGCGGGCCAGCCCGCCCGAGCGCCTGGCCGGCTCCGGGGTCGAGGCGGGGGTGCTGCTGGCGGAGGGCGGGCAGTACTCCGCAAAGGAGAACTGCTCATGCGAGCAGGACAGGGAGCGCTGCATGTCCAGCCGGCCGCCGCCCACAGGGCTTGCCGCGGGGCCCCAGAGGTCGCCCGCCTGTCCGCAGGTGGCCGGGCCCGGCGCCCCTGGGCCGGGCGGGCCACCGGGCCGCGGGTGGAGTCCCGCCGGGTCGCAGGGCGAGGAGAGCGCGTTGGCGCGGGACGGGAGGCTGAAGCTGGAGCTCCGCTGCATGGTGCTGAACCCGCTGGAGTAGCGCTGCACGCTGCCTCCACTGTAGCAGCGCCTCTTCTCCACCGGCGTCCAGACTTTGGACCCCAAGGGCCTCCACGACGTCCGGCAGCTGGCCATCTCGTCCGAGAAGGACAGCGACCGGCACTGGCGCTTGCTGGGGGGCGCAGATGGGTGCCCGTTGTGGTCGCTGAGGCTGAGGTCTTTGATCAGGTTGGTGACCGCGCAGGCGGTGGCTGCCTCCCGATGCCACAGGGCGCCGTCCTGGCACTTGTCCGGCAGGCACTCCCAGATGCTGGCACTCGGCTGGTCGATCTGAAGGGGACACTTCCTGTCCAGGTCTCGCCATCTGTCATTTTCTGGTTCGGAAATGACAAAAAAAGAGAGAAACAGGGCTTTGAGAAGGGCCTTTGCGCCGGTCCTCTCTTGCCTCACCAAGAACCCGTTTTAAACAGGAGGTTAGAGACAGAAAGGCCCTTAAAAAAGCCATCCAGTCTGGCCTCGCTTTACAGATGAGAAACTGAGGCTCAGAGGGACGGACATGAGTCCCGAGGTGCTGAGTCAGACGCAGGGCAGCCCCACGACGCCTGACATGGTTTTCTTTCCAACATACTGCACGGCCTCCCGCGCTAAGTCACTTCAGTCACGTCCGACTCTTTGCCACACCATGGACCTGTAGCCCACCAGGCTCCTCTGTCCCTGGGATTCTCCAGGCAAGAATACGGAGGAGCATGGCCATGCCCTCCTCCAGGGGGTCTTCCCGATCCAGGGACGGAACCCACGTCTCCTGATGCTCCTGCCTCGCAGGCGGATTCTATACCACTGAGCCACTGGGGAAGCCCCAGCCTCCCGGGACAGGCTGAAGCACTACAGTTCACCCCAAAGGCCTCTCATCCTCTAGAAGCGAAACCAACTTGCCCGGCCTCTGCCCTGGCCAGCAGCAGAGCGGGGATAACGTGTCTGCTACGTCCCGTCTCAGGGCTCTCTGCTCTGGGGCTGGGACTCGACGGCCTGGGGGAAGACCACGACCAAGGGACCCCCAGAGTGGCTGGTGGCTGGAGGTGCTGCCAGGTTAGCTGACCTGAGTTTCCTCTTTAAAATGAAGGCAGACAATAGAAACGGGATATTTTATTGATTTACATCCCCTCCACCAAAACGCTCCACAGCCAATCACAACAACAGCTGCCAATCACTGAGGACTTTGCTTGTGTTCACTTGCTAAAATCTAGGACAAAGTTGCTTAAGTCCATAGAATCAAGTTTTGGGCTGCAAAGAGACCTAAGTGTACAATTTAAACCTACATATTGGGGTCTCTCTTTGAACTCACGGACAAACAAGCCAACCCTGCTAGGAACTATGTGTTGTTTTTCTGCTATGGAATCACGCCCTGTGCTGAGAATTTGAGAAGCTCAAAGACAAATCTGACATAGTTAATAATACAAAAACAGAGTTAAGAAATACGCTGTGCTGCTGGGAATCACCATGTTAACATGTTTCTGGTTTTCTCTAATCTCCACATCTTCATAAACTCTGCAAATGTGAGTACAGAGAAAAGTACGGTTTGAGTCAGTCAGTTGGTTGGTAGAAGAAGTAAAACCTGAAATGACAGTCAGCAGGTATCTCATGTGCGCTGATTCTCAGCACCACAGTCAACTACTGTGCAACCCCCATGGATGGTGGGTGTACCCTGCGGTGTGCCCAGGTTGGGAGACCCAGGCTTGGGGGGGTGGGGTAGTGGCCCCGAAGCCACAGCTAACAGGTGAGGAGATGCAAGCTCAGGCCAGCCGGACCCAAAGCCCTCTGCTCTCTTCACTACACAGTGGCACTGAGGCAGCCGCAGGGGAATCCCACCTCGGCCCTGCCCTCAAGGAGTCTACCGGTCGTGCAAGTATCGGCCATCGCTTAGCAACCTGTGACTTCACCTAGGGGAGTGCAGCAAGGACTGGAGGACCGTCTCCTCTACCAGGGGCCACTCCTCAAAGGGCCCAAGAGACGCACCCGAGGCAGGGACTGAGCCCACGGTGAATGTCACGACCAGCAGCTACTTGTTGGGGGAGCGTCACGAGCCAGAGGAAAAGCCAAAGGGGTTCAACGTGTGCTCTTTCCTTGAGGGCCCCTTACGCAGCCACAGGACTCAGAGCCTGAGGGGCTGGGACCTGGGGCAGGGGACATGCATAAGTTGTCCAGAGGCTGTTCCCCTGTGTCGGGGGGGCCACGGTCCTTAGAAGCTGGAGATGCAAGAGAGAGACCTGCCTCGTCAGGCCAGCCAGGAACAAAGCAGGACTGATGCTAACTGTCCAATTCATCTCACCTCTGAAATCTGCCTGGGCCCTGACGCATGGCCAGTCTCAATACGTGTTTCTTTAAACCAACCTGATAGAGCATTACCAAAATTGACCTCTTTGCAAACAGCATTTACTTTGTTCCAAATGGGCTTCCCAGGTGGTGCTAGTGGTAAAGAACCCGCATGCCCATGCAGGAGACATAAAGAGAAGTAGGTTCGATCCCTGGGTCAGAAAGATCCCCTGGAGAAGGAAGTGGTAACTCACTCCAGTATTCTTGCCTGGAGAATTCCCTGGACAAAGGAGCCTGGAGGGCTGTAGTCCACAGGGTCACAAAGAGCTGGACACAACTGAAGCGACTTAGATGCATGCATTGTTCAAAATAGGTCTTCATTATACACTATTCCTCAAGTAGTCACCATTCTTTCAAAAGAGGTTCAATTTGACATTTATCAGCAGTTTAAAGTTCAGTAAACTAAAATAGTAAAATTATAGTAAAATTTAAAAAAATAGTAAAATTAAAAAAAAAAAATACAAACTAACATTGACTGAGTCACAACCATCTCTGATTGAGAAGAAGAAAACTTATCCTCCAAAAAAAGTGGAGATTTACGTATGACGATGTTCTTCAAAATGACATGCTGCTGCTGCTGCTGCTGCTAAGTCACTTCAGTCGTGTCCGACTCTGTGTGACCCCATAGATGGCAGCCCACCAGGCTCCCTGGGATTCTCCAGGCAAGAACACTGGACTGGATTGCCATTTCCTCCTCCAATGCATGAAAGGGAAAAGTGAAAGTGAAGTCGCTCAGTCGTGTCCGACTCTTCGCAACCCCATGGACTGCAGCCCACCAGGCTCCTCCGTCCATGGGATTTTCCAGGCAAGAGTACTGGAGTGGGGTGCCATTGCCTTTTCCGCAAATACTGTGTTCACTATCGTTTTACTATTTGTGTTGATTTTTTCAGGATACCTCCTCTCCCCACCAATTTATTTCGTAGTTCCTTATTGTACCTTGTACTTTTTTCGCCAAAGTTTCTTATAATTACTACACCCCTTTACAATTACTACATTATGATCTGTATTTCTTTCTCCTGTATTTTGGTATCTCTATCGCACTGAGGAGAAATCATTTTGTATATACAATATGCCCTTCTATTTTTCCTCTTGTTCGGTTGTACAAGTGTCAGTCAACCGTCTCTCGATCAACTAAGAAGAGGAAAAGAAAAGAACCCCAAAGATGCAAAAGCCAATCCTGTTTGTCCACCTCCCGGCCCCGGATCCTGGGGGTAGGAGGAGACCCAAGCGAGGAAGCCAGAAAGTCCTTCAGGAACGGCTTGTTACGGACGGTTCTTGAAGAGAAAGCCCTGTTCCGGGACTCCACGGGTCACCCGGTCACCGACCGATTCGTTCCTTGGCTCCTCGGCTGGTTCCCGCCACTTCCGAGGTTCTGCCGCGGTGGTCCCGGGGCTGAACTCCTCGGTCCTCGGGCGCTCTCTACCAGAGAGAGCGTCCGGGACCCTCTGGGCCTTCAGTTCCTCTCCCTAAGACAGGAGTCTTCTATGGTGAAAGACGAGGGAAAAATGGAGTGACTGGACCTTGAAAGGGTAGAGACCCTTTGGTACTCTTTCCCCTACCGTCCCCTCGGTCAATCCATGCCTGTAAGACAGAGAGTGAGTCGTCCCGGGCGACGAGTCGTCGCCGGTGGACACTAAAGCGACGAAGGACTGCCCTGGGGAGCCCCGAGGGATCAGGTCAGGGTAGAGGAGAGAGAGAGGTCTCTTGAAAGACTCCGGGGGTGCACAAGTGCCAGGCAGGGGACGTCGTCGAAGGGCGCCGTTTGTGAGGTCGGACCGCAGGTCCGAGGCAGACACGCACCAGAGGGGTCCTCCGGGCACGACGGCCGCGGTTTGGAGCGCAGGGCCGTGTTCAGTCTCTCCTTAGTCCCTGTGGCTCCGTAAGGAACTTTTAGGAACTTTGTCGGGAGCTCCGGAGGACCAAAGTGCAGGTGTCGGGACTTCTCGGGTATTTTGATGTCCTTAATCGAGCGACAGCAGGAATGAGCGCGACTAACGTCTACATACAGAGGGGTGTGCACACAATTTTTGTGGTTGTTGCTGTTTTCTTTATTTATTTTTGGTGGTGCTGGGTCTTCACTGCGGTGGGCAGGCTCAGCAATCGTGGCGCATGGGGCTCAGCTGCCTCACGGCACGTGGGATCTTAGTTCCCCGACCAGGGATCGAACCCGTGTCCCCTGCATTGGAAGGCGGGTTCTTAACTGCTGGACCACCAGGGAAGACCTCCATGTGATTTTTTTTTTTTTGAGGTTAACTCTCAAATCCCCAGTGGGAACTGGGGTTGGGTGGCTAACTGGAACGCGTTCCTACCCCGCCTACAGGAACTACTCCTGTTTTAAAGAGGAAGCCACTACAGGACCTTAACACATAAAATGTCTCTTGCAGGGAGGATTCACAGAATCTGTTCCCAACTCAGTGCACTGGTTAAATGCAGGTGCAACGTGACCACCGTGGGTCCGCAGCTCCTCCTCCAAGGGGAAGAGACCCGGGACGTTATTCTCCTGCCTGTATCCTCCCACCAGCCTCTTACTCCCCATGGAAGAGCCAACTCAAACATCGCCTCCTCTGCAGATCCACCCCTTCCCACACAAGCCTATGGGCACCCGCAGCACCTTGCCTAGACTTTCAGTCACGTGTCTCGCAGTAACTGAACCTTCACTATCTGTTTATGTGTCTGTTTCGAATGCTGACCTACAAGTTCCAGAGGGCGGTCCCGGCCTGACGTTCCCGCACCCAGCACAGGGCTTGGCACACAGCAGACCTCAGCCGGCGCGGGGTAGAGGGAGGGAAGGGTGATACAGAGCAGATAAAGGCTACCCAGCACACTGTGGGTGTTCACTCGGTCTCGCTTATCCCTTGCCCTTGGCACAGGTAACCAACCGTCCCTTGGCCAAGCAGGTCCGACCTGGGCTGTACCATGAATTCCCCAACCCACTGGGGCCAGGGGTGGTCGTGTATGGAACCAACTGGACACTGGCTGGCCCGGCAGCGGCCGTGGCACTTTGAAAACACAAAACCCTGCCCGATTCTGAGCTCTTGCTACTGCATGTCAACACCAGCCAGGTGGCTACTTGTTCTGTCTGCGGAGCAGATAATATTTTAATTGTTTCTATCTTTATCACTTCAAGAAGTACAACATAAAGAAAAGTAAAAACAATCGAGGCTATGTTTAGCCCGTGTGTTTTCCCCCTTTGCTCAGGGAACAGAAGGCGATTTGCTGGGTCAGGTCACCAAACAAAAGAAACAGGAATAGAAGCTAATTTTTAATGGCAAACCGCCCTGAGCGCTGGGCACGCTGTCACGTTGTACAGAAGGCCTCGGTAAGGCTCCAAGGGGAGGACGCCAGACGCCCCCGCCCCCAATCCATTCAACACCGTCTCTGCACAAACAACCGTAACTCTTTCAACAGTGATGATGGCCGTGGCCATGGGGAGTCTGCTGAGCTGGAGGACTCGGTGTGATGGGAAGGCTGTGGACCTGGGTTCGAGCCCCAGCTCTGCAAGTGACTTCACCTCTCCGAGTCTCGGCTTTTTCATCTGTAGAATGAGGAGACTGACTGTAACCTCTGCACAGAGCCACCCTGAGAACTGAACCGCCGCCTTGCACAGGGCCTGCGAGGACAGGACGGGCTCACAAGACAGCGGCGCGACCGTGACGACACCACGGGAGGCAACTCGGGCGGCTGAGCCCCAGCTCTCCTGCTTGGGGCGTGTCTGAAACGGGGACTTGGGTGTTCTCAAAGAGGGGTTCTGGGAGCACCAGAGGGGTATCTGCTGGGGATGTTAGAATGCAGATTCCTAGGCCCAGTCCCTGCCGTGATACACAGAATCTCTCGGGGCAGGAACCTGCCCTTTAATAAACTCCTCGGGTTATTTCCACGTGAAGTGGCTGAGAACCACTGTTGGAGACTACAGGCTGCACAGAGGCCTGGGTGACTTTCAGATGCCTCCATGGCGGCCCAGTCAGGCCATCCAGCCGCTCCAGGAAGCTTCTGCAGGGTGGACCATGCTGGTCTCTACAAGCCTGCGCTCAGAACATCCCCAAATGCTGGCTTTGTTTGGGGCAAAGACAGAAAGCAGAATTATGGAGAAGGATGACTTTGCCCTTAGAGTACGTTGAGGTCCCGTTTTCACAGGATGGGGATGGGGACCCCAAGTTGCACAGTGTGTTCTGGATGGAGAGCCAGTGGGAAAGGCCTGAGAGGCCGACCGTTCACATGACAGGACTAGTGGGAGGCCCCCCACCCCCACAAGACGCACCACGGCCTGCGGCTTCTCAGGGAAGGTCCGAGCACCAAGCCCCCAGCGGACACGGTACGGGCCCAGGACAGTGGCCCCGGCTGCTTAAGTTCTCGGTGGCCCCATGACTTGCAACCCTCAGGGGCAGCTCAGGTTTTTCTGTCTCCCTGCTGGGCCAATCTTCACAAGTTTGAGGTTTATACATGGGAGTGGGTGTGGGTGTGTGTGCAGGATACACACGCCCGGGGCTTTTTCTACAGAGGGTGGGGGCCAACCACGCAAACACACAAATCACACAAGCCATCTAGCTCCCTCACAGCGGACTTGACCAGATGACCTCCAAGGGACCTTCCCAAGCTGAGGCTCCACAACTGGGCCTGAAGTTTCTGGGAAGCACAGAAGTTGACGGCTGCACCAGGGGGACAGGAACTCAGATTCTCCCCCCTCCCGGCAACGCGCACACACACTCACAGGCTTTGGTCTCGAGATCCCTTGACTGGGGAGGGCAGAGGCTGCTGGGTACACGGATCTCCAAGCTCAGAGGAAGAAAACACCCAGAGGAACACAAATAGCATGTGACCTCAAATGTTCTTGTTTCCATTTCTGCCCTTAAACTTGGAGGGAAATTCCCAGGGCGCCCAGATTCTTAGGGGACTACAAGCCTTCATATTATGTTCACAAGACGGCCCTGGACATCTTCATGCCGTGTTTGGAGGCCGCTCTGTGGTGACATAACCACAACAGAATGTGGTTTCTAGAAGAGGTTAGGCACCTGAAGCACAGACCGAAGATACGGAAGGTTCTTGCAGCCGCTTGGGCCGCGCGCGCCGGCCTCAGTCGGTATCGGGGCGGCTGACTCATTCTCGGATTTCACACCTGTCTGCTTGTGCTGACACCAGCCTCCCTTCCCCTGCCCTGGGGGCTGGGGCTATGTTAACTTGGCCTCCGGGCTGCAAGGACTCTCTGCCTGATCTAGGGCAGGGGAGAAACTCATCAACCCTCTCAGTGGGAAATTCAGTGTCTTTCTGGAGCCCGCTTTATTGCGTCGGTCTTATGAAAAGAGCACAGGTGGACACACACACAGGACAATGGCATGAGCTAGCCCACGGCGGCATCGTGTGCTTTTAAATGAACTCAGGAGCCCCTGGCCCACGGGAGCACCTCTTTCCCTGAGTCACCAGGATGGAGACTCCACACAGAGCTGGGCCAGGAGGAAAAGGCTCCTGGGCTTTGCGTGCACAAGCCTCAGCCTCTGGCGATGCCCACCTTCACCTGCAATAAATCAGAGAATGTCCGTGCATCTTAGGTTCAGGGACAACACAGGATGCCCAGCACCTCAGCCCAGGGCCAGAGAACGAGGGGCCAGGATGGCTGGAGACAAAGCTCCCCTGGCCCCACCCAGGGAAAGCGGGCTGGAAGGGCCCTGGGGAGACGTCTGACAGGCTGATGGGTACAGGGGGTTCCTGGGGTCCTGCTGTCACCAGCCAGGTGAGGGTGGCCCATGGCAGCGGCCACTGCTTATGGCGGGGGGGGGGCTCTTTCTCTTACAGAAAGAGGCCCAGTGGGGATTCCCAGGCAGTGAAGAGGTGTAAACCCCTCCAGACTGGGCACTGGGAGCGCGGGCTGGTCTCCCATCTGCAGGCGGAAGCATGGGCTGGGGCCCTGTGACAGCCCTTCCTGCCTTGAATGGACCTCCTGCTGCGCCCCAACCTCCAGAAATCTGTAGGGAAAAGCTGGTATTCACTTGGCGGGACTTGCCCTGGGCGGCCCAGTGGTTGAGACTCTTGTGCTTCCCCTGCAGGGGTCATAGAGCTCCATTCCTGCTCGGGGAACCGAGATCCCACACATGCCTCGCAGCGTGGGCCAAAGATGAAACAAAGAGAAAAAGATGAGGGCCACGAAAACTCCGAAGCAACAGAGCGGTCCGTTCCATCCATCGCCTTCGGATTCCCACCCGGGCTGCGTGTTTGCACAGGGCATGGGCCATGGGCAGCGGCCAGGGACTCAACTCCAAACCCACGTGTGCAGCAAAGCTGGGCATCGTGACACAGAGCAGGAAACTGGCCACTGCAAGAGCTTTTCAGGAAACTGTCAATATAGCCGCATTAACTGTTAATCAGTGGGATCCTTGCTGAGGGAAAGCCTCAGTGCATACCCCAAGCACAGCTCTCATCCCGCAGGGCAGCAGAGTGCTCCCCAAAGTGATGGCTGGGGAGACCAACTCCAGGACAGGATGGCCTCGCGTCTTGCCTAGGGACACGCCACTCGCCAACGCGGTCTGCAGTCCTGAGGCCGTGCTCCCGCAGCGGGGCCAGGCTACGTCCTAACGACTGTCTCTCCATGTGGAAGCGGCCTGGAGAGGCACCACGCGGGTGGGGGTGGGGGGTGCCCACGGCCAGTCTGGCAGCTGCCGTTCCCCGCCCTCTGGCACCTCTGGGGCTCCCTCGCCCATGCCCACCTTGTCAGGCCAGCCTGGGTGAGAAGGCAGCCAGGGAGGCTCCCTTTTCAACCGTCAATGGCCATCCTGTGCCAACTACACTTTGTACCTACGTCCCATCCTGTACCTTGTGTCAGAAACGTTGTCTGAAACCAGTAGGTGGTGAAAGGAAAGACTGAAAGCACTCCGCATGGACAAACCTTACACCGTTTTAGAGATGGGCAAACCCCACCAGCGACTACAGTCAATAAGTGTAGTCCTTAAAAGCTAAGTTCTAAAAAATCAGTCCTAGGCACTCTTTATGGATTTTCGTACTAGCCTATTTGGGCTAATAATCAGTTCTTATAGGAGGCCCTGGGTCCAAGGATGATGTGCAGTGTGGCTATCTCGGAGAGACTGAAAAAGCGGCAGAGACCAGAAATTCTGGCTTCGTTATCACTGCGGCTCATTTCGTTTCAGTCTTGTGTTCGTTTGCTCTTGGAAACCTGAAACGCTCAACCTCCGAATGCTGGCTTTTTCCCCGCTTGCTGCAATCACAGCCCACTTTCAGCAACAAACGGCGGGAGGGTGAAAAGACCAAAAGCTGCCCGATCTCAAAGTACAGTCTCTTCCTCCTGCACGGCTCAGCACAGCCGACTGGGGTACTCTGCAGAAACTAATACGGGGGTGCCCCCGGGAGCAAGCCTTCTGTACAGAGCAGACTTTCACAACGAGTAATTAAACTTGGAATGCAAGGGCTTATAATTAAAATGCTGACAAACCTGAACCACAGCGGCACAAGGAGGGCTGCTGCAATATTTTTACAACTCCTCTTTATACATAATGTATGATCCTTCTGCTCGCGTTTCCTCTATGTTCTTTGCCTGTGAGATAATTTACATTAATAAATAATTTATTACCATAACTCCTAAAGTAATTATGGGTTTCCACCCATTTTTTTTTTTTTTTCCCTTTTTTAAGCATCTGAATTGTTTTGTTCCCTGTCCATGGACTTGTATTTACACGCCTTCTCCTAGTGGCCTTTCGGAAGTAACCGGGGTTGCACGTGCTTGCTCATGTTGTTTGATTTCCCAGTCTCCGGCTCACCCGACGGCTGAGAAGACAGCAGTGGGCAGAGTCCAGAGTCCATGCAACACGGAACTCGTTCAACGGGATGCAAGGAGCCGAGCCCAGGGTGGTGAATGGAGGCCCCTCTCACCCGCTTGTCCTGTTTCACCAAAAGAGATTTGACCCATCCACACGTGACCCTGGGTCAGCGTGAAGAAGCACCTCCCAGGCCCAGCAGTAGAGGAGCCACGGGGAGGGAGCCACGGGCCGAGGACTCCCTGGCGACTGCCCCACCCCAGCCTGGCTCGGGGAGGGCCTCTCGGGCGCAGCCAGGCCCCCACGTGCACCCACGAGCAATCACAGCCACGAACAGGGCTGGCTCGCCTGCTGGGCCAGCTGACTGGTGGGCGGGCCACACCCTTGAAGCTGCCACCTGACCAAGATTTCCTGTGTCAGGAACACAATTCCCCAGGCAGACACGGCTCTCCCCAGAGAAGCCTTTTGCAGAGGCAGTTCTGGTTCAGCCCAGGAGGCATGCTGAGGATGGTCTGGGAGGTGAGGAGAGAAACTCAGAGGCACACCATAGCCTCTGCTATAGAAGGAGCCCTATGGTGCCCAGGCTGGCCGGGCACTCAGCCCTGGCAGGGCAGGCCAGCCGTGGCCTGGCTCCCCTCCACCCCACTTCTCCCATCCACAGTCACGCTGCCTTTGTCTTCTCACCCCCACGCTGGAAAAGGACAAAACTACTTCTTTGTATCAAGCTCCCAAACTTGAAGGGAGGGGACGAGACCCGGAGGGAGGGCCCTGCAATCCAGCTCAGGATAACTAAGCATGAAGTATTTAAAAGCCAAAACATGGTTGTGAGCGCTGATGATATTAGTAACACATTTTATCTCCGTGGGTGCAGGGGAGGCTGAGCTCCCGGCAAGGGCGGCTTCTCCAGAGGAAGCCAACGGGTCCTTCCCACCAAACACACTTGCCTGGGTTTTCTTACGAACACTCACGAAACCCTCCAGCTCATCCCGGTGTCCAGCGAGGACCCCTGCATGGGGGCTTGAGAGGGAAATGCCCTGAGTCCCAGGTCCACGCTGTCCCCAGCTCTCACGGGAGAATTCCACTAATCAGGGCCAGAACCGGAGGCCTCTGTCTCGGGAGACAGGCAGGGGGTTTGGTGATGATAATGCTGTGAGGCTTCATCTTTGCTGAGGGCTGTGCCCCGCTCCCCCCTGCCACCGCCCCCGGCGGCCTTCTTTGCTAAGAAAACCAGACACGGAGAGATAAAGTCTCGCGGCTGCTGCTCGTGTGTGTCACAGGGTGTGGCCGCACAGTGAGTCTTGAGCCGGAGCCTCCACAAGCACACCGCCTGGGGAGGGCCTCGGACCCCTGACACCCACCGCAGCAAGTGCGGGGAAGGGACGGAGGTGGGGTGCGAGCCGGCGCCTCCTTAAATCCCACGGACCCCACGAGGTGCAGGCTGCAGAGGGAGGCCCAGGAGGACAGCGCCGAGGGGCCCCTTCACACGGATCCAGGGGAAATCCACGCTCCCTGGCCTTGCTCCTCCACTAGACAGAAGCCCCCTCGAGGGCAGGGGCTGACTCGCTGGCAGGGAGCAGGGACTCAATAAACACCGACCAGAACAAGGCACCCTGAACCGAACTGGGGCCGACTTTTCTAAAAGCCCTGGTAGCACGTGCTGCCAGGTGGGTCAGGATCTCCCGAATCAAGGAAGGGCTTAGGACAACAGAAAGAGGAAGAGATGGGGGCGGGGGGAGAGAGAGAGAGAGAGAGGTCACGGAAGGGGCAGGGGGGTGACCGCAGGGACCCCATGGTCCTTCACTGCCTGGAAGGGCCCTGGCACCAGCCGGCAGAGCAGGAGGGCACAGACCTCGTGGGGGTGAAGAGCCCACAGACCAGGGAGCCCTTCCTGAGGGGCCGCCCTGTGCACCAGAGCCCCGAGGGGCAGCAGCCCAGTCGTCCTGGAGCCCCAGGGCCCCCGAGCAGAAGGCAGACTGCTGGGCTCGGCGGGCTCAGACGGACTCTGCTGGAACTCTGGGAAGAGACCTCCCCTGCTCACCTCTGCCTTGCTCCCCGGGCCTGAGCACCTTCCCCACGAGGGTGATGCGCACCTGCACCACCCCCCACCCAACGCCCACCAGGAAACCAAGGTAGTCCCTGGGGGTGTGGAGGCCTCTCACAGGAGCAGGATTCTCAATCTAAGCTCAGCCTTCTTCTCCACCTGTCATGAACGGCACTCACGCTGCGCCAAGCTCCTTCCGAGCATCTCGGAGACCTCATAGCAAGGCAGGTGTTGTCCCAACACCCATTTCACAGATGAGGAAACTGAGGCTTGGAAAAGGTAAACAGTTCGCAGTGACTGTGAGGGCTAGCACTACCATCATGAACCCTCAAGAGCTCTAACTTATTGGGATGCACTTACAGCAAAGGCCGAGGAAGCCTGACAGTTAAGGTCTTGAAATAAAGACCAAGGGTTCCACCATCTGGGTCACCAGTCCGGCCCAATTCTGAGCTACCTGGGGCGGGGCAGCAGAGGGGTGGGTATGCCCAGGAGCCCCGCTCACTCCCCTTCCCGGACACGACAGAGGAAGACGGCCCAGCTGCAGCCTGACTGTGGGTCTGGCCCAGGAAGAGGGTGAGGAGGCGGGCTTCTGGGCCACATGGATGGGGCGCGGAGGGTTTGCTGAGAGCCGTTAACCACAACCAAGGTGTGCAGCCAAGCCTCCGGTGGAGACAGGCCTCAGAAGTGTGTCACACGGGTAAACCAAGGCCAGGTGAGCTCCCTGGTTCCATTTCCCCCGGGGGCAAGCACCAAGGAGGCCGCCCAGGACTCTCCCACACAGCTGCGGCTTGAGAGTGAGAAGCAAACAGTCATTCCCCCACCCCGGGGTCCAGCTCTGCCCACTGAGGGGCCTTGGAATGCCACCCCAGATGTGAGCAGAGTGCCCCTGCCTGCTGCCTAGAGCAGCTGTGGAGTCCAGGGGGACCCTGCACCTCAGGTGCCCGGCATGGCACCATGCTCACTGTGACACGTGACGAGGACCCCCCAGGACCACCCCCACCTTCCACCTATGGGAACTGAGCCTGCAGAAGAAAACGCTGCGCCCAGAGGGAAAAGGGCCAAGACAAAAGGCCATGGACAGTGAACACAGTCCTGGGGAGGCAAACCTGAAACCCCAAAGAGGGGACCCGCCACGAAAGCCCGGCTTATAGAAACTCATCAGGAGCCGTGTCCCGGAAGTGGGCAGGAGTCCAGGGGAGAGGGCGCAAGAAGCAGCCCGATCACCGGGAGCAGAGAGGGATCAACACAGTCAATACAGTCATCCTTTCGGCCCCCTTATGGAAAACGGTAATTAACGCTTGCATGGGAACAGGGCACCAGGGCAACCTTTCTGGAAAGCATATCAGAAACACAAAGCAAGAGCCTTAAAAATGAAAATGTGCCTGCCCCCTCCGCCCCAGCCTCTCTACTCCACTCCTGGGAACCACCCGAAGGAATAATCCAAAAGGCAGAGTGAGATTCAGACACTGAGTCACCGTCAATCAACAACCGAGAAACGAGTTACCTCCTTAAAAGACAATATTATAGACTCATTATAACGCATGGAATGGGCAATTTTCACGCTGCAGGGAAATGATGGGTCATTATTAGTATGCAGAAAAAAAAAGCAAAAACAAGTTTTAATAAATAATTTTGTATAATCATACGTTCAGCATGGACTTGGCTATGTAAAGACTGCAAAGGATAGAAGCGACACCACAGTATTAACAGTAGTTATAACTGGGTGCTGGGGCTGTGTGAGATTGTTATTTTGTACTTTACACTAATGGTGCATTTTTCTGAATTAAAAAAAGAAAGAAATGAACGTGGTCACTTTAATGATCAGGCACAAACTCGCAGTTTCACTGCTGGAAATAACGTCTGTAAACCACGCATCAGCGCCCAGCCCCTCACTCAGCCCCCGTAGCCCCTGCCCTGCTCCAGCACCGCTGAGACCGAGACAGTTCCAACAACACAAGAGAGAGGCCCCAAGGCCACTGCTTGTGCCTGCGTCCAGAAAGGCTTCTAGCGTCTCCCCCTGGAGGACTCGGGCCCTGGGGGAAGGCACTCGAGGAGGACTGTTCACAGTCACCTGGTTACTCACCCATGATTCCACAAGAGAAAAGTGTCGGTCCTTGACTCATCTTCTTTGGCGTGTGCTGCAAACAACCAGAAAAGCTATCACTCTTCAAGTCATAAGAAGCACGTCTGCACATGACCCTGCACTGATTCCCTTGCTAAAGTCACAATTAAAGGAGGGGGGCAGTGTGGAGGGTGGCGGGGGGTGGGGTGGGAAATGTCAGATCAGGGAAAGGAGGGGAAAAAAAAAAAAAACAAGTACTAAAAGAGACATCTGCCCATAATTAGGTCTGGGCTCTTGTCCGGAGCCTCGGGTGAGCTGTGGAGTCCATCAAGTTAACGGGCTTTAAAAACACACACGGGAGCCCCGTGAGTCCTGACACTAGGGGCCTCGTTCAGGTGAGTGATGCGGAGTCAGGGCGCGGGAGGGGCTGGAGGGCAGCCTCCCCGCAGCTCGGGGCGGGGAGTAGCGCAGGCGACCGCTTCCTGTCCCCGGGGACAGGACGAGCCTCCAGCAAAGGGCAGAAGCCCACCTGCCACCCCCCAGCCCTCCCTCCTGGACGCAAGGAGAGCAGCTCCCCTGCCTCCGTGAAGAAGCTCGAGAGGGTGGCCCTGGCTCGGAAGCTGTTTCGCAGCCAGGAGGGCCCCCCCCGCCCGCCAAGACACCCTTGAGAACTGAAACAGAAAGTCGGGTTGCGTCTGGTCTCAACACACGGCGATGGCCTCTGAACTCCCTGGTGCCACATTTCTACAGGGGTTTCCCTGTCCCCTGTAAACACTGCACATCTCCCCTCTCAGCCCACACCTCGCCTCACTGTGGTCACGGGGTCAAAGGCCAGGGTGGGGGGGCCCAGAATAACCCCGCATCCAGGCACTCGCTCCACGGCGCCGCAGTAACCTGAGCCTGGAACGTTCCAGGGCTTCGTGCGCTAGCCGAGACCCAGGTCAAGGGGCCGGTCAAGGGACCTCCAGTGAGGAGGAGACCATCCACGCCCGTCGGGGCCCCAGGAAGAAGGGCCTCACTCATCCCTTTCTCCACTCACTCACTCATCCAGTCGCTCAACAAACGTGTACCGGCGACTAGTCGCGTGCAGGCTTGTGCTGGGGTGGAGGGCGCGACGGTGAAGCGCTCGGCGCTGGAGGGGTCAGCGGTCACAGGGGGCTCTCACTTCTGAGCGGAGCCCCAAGTGACAGGGACGCGTGCCTGGCTGTTGGTCCCAGGAGCCGGGGGCGGGGGTGGGGGGGACGCAGGCCCTGGCTCTTTTCAAGCCTGGACGGGGAGGGAGGGTGTGGCTGCTGAGAAACACCTGGCCCCCCCAGATAAGAGGGGAGCTGGCGTCTGGAGGGGCTCCCCACCCCTGTCCTCAGCTTGCCCGAGCTGGGGACCTTCGCCCTTGGTCAGCAATGTGTTCGCTGATCAGGTTATTAAGGGTCTGTCCTGACCAGCCTGGAACACAGAGGTGAAGGATGCGGCCTCGGCCCCAAGGAAGCTCACGTTTTTCTAGAGGCCACACACCCAGTCCAGACAGAGAGCAGGGCTGGAGGCAGCTGGGCCAGGCCGCGGGCGCTGGGAGCCGAAGGCCAGGGCGGGCTTTCTGGGGGAAACAGAGATGGTCCTGAAGGAACTTAGGGGTGGGGGGTGCAAAGGGAGTCTGGGCTGTCCTCCTCCAGTCCCCCACCTTGGACTGAAGACAATCCTTATGTTTTCAGGATAGGTCTCCTTCCCAGGGTCCACCCAATCAACAGCCCTCCAGGGAAATACCTGGAAAAAGTTAAAGATGGGCTGCCTCTGCCTCCCGCCCAGCTCACCCCAGAGTCACTGCGTGGAAAGCAGGTGTGACAGACATTCAGAGCCCTGCCTCCGGGCAGCGCGGCCTGTGGAAGCCAGGCAGGCCCTGCACCCAGGGAAGGTCCAGGGGAGAGAGAAGCTGGCCTGGCTGAGGCCACGGGCCTGCCCGGCCGAGGGGGATGGCCCCCGACGCTGCAGGAGCCTTTAGAGCACGGAGCCAACGTCCACTGGAGACCACAGCCCCACCCCACCTCAGCGTATCCCCGTGAAGGGCAGGGATGGGGGCCCTAGCGCAGGCTGGAGGCCCACAGAAACCCGAAGCAGGGCGGGCCAGGGAGAGCTGGAGGGCACGAGGAGGCGGGAGCCGCCTGTCACCACCCTGGCACACGCAGGGGCCACCAGGGGCCCAGGTTTACGGATGCGGAGGGAGGCACACTGCCTGCGGACCGTCAGGGGTGCGCTGTCCACCGACCGACCTCTTGCTCAGCGGGCGTGTTTCAGGAAGAGGGGCACCTGGGTCCCTTGCCCCAGGAATGTGGCCCGCGAGCGGGCACCATAGAGGCTGGGGTCTGGGCCCGCAGAGAGGAGCCACTGGGTTAGCAAGCAGGGCACCCCTGGCCCTCGAAATTCATTCATTCAGTCATCCATACGCTCACCCAGCGAGGACCTGCTCGCCAGGCCGGGGGGGCACGCACTAGTGATACGACCGCTTCTGGCTCCCCACGCCACCCGGCTCGAGCTCCACCATCGTCCACCAAGGGACCAGGTGAGCCCCTGACCTGGTCCTGGGCTCGTCCTGCACCGTCCGTCCTCCACGCAGAACCAGGGGGCCCAGCCCCCGAGGTCGCCCCGCTCACAACAACCTGGATAAAACCTGGATGTGCCCCCCTCCCTGCCGCCCACTGGGCACCCATGAACCAAGCCCGCGTCCACCCCGGCCTCACTCACGCCACTCGGGGATGGTCCGGCTTGCTGCCGCCCGGGACTGGCTCTGCGGCGGGTTCCTGTCACGTGGCCTCCCTGGCGGCCTTCCCTGGCCGAAACGCGCCCTGCCCACCCGCGCTCTTCTCCATGGGACCTTGCTGAAAGCTGCCCCCGCCACCCCGTGCGCATCAGTCTGCTTTGTTTCTGGGCTCACACTCCACTCGCCCCTGAGATCGAGCCTCCCTGAGGCCGTGGTCCGGTCCACAGCATCCCCCACCCGCAGCGGGGACCCCGGGGCTTCTCTGCCGCACCGCCACTGCAGCCCGCCCGCCGTCAGCCCGAGCCTGCCCCTGCTGCCACGTGCCTGGCAAACGCAGGGCCGATGGAAACGGACTCTCCCTGGACGCAATCCGCTGCCCTCCCAAATCACTGGTCTCCTGCCAAGTTGCAACTCAGCGGGGGAGGGGGACAGCATCAGTGAGATAAAGTCAGGGACAACCCCCCCACACACACAGCCTCTGACTCTGCCCTGGCTCTTTTCAAGCCTGGACGGGGAGGGAGGGTGTGGCTGCTGAGAAACACCTGGCCCCCCCAGATAAGAGGGGAGCTGGCGTCTGGAGGGGCTCCCCACCCCTGTCCTCAGCTTGCCCGAGCTGGGGACCTTCGCCCTTGGTCAGCAATGTGTTCGCTGATCAGGTTATTAAGGGTCTGTCCTGACCAGCCTGGAACACAGAGGTGAAGGATGCGGCCTCGGCCCCAAGGAAGCTCACGTTTTTCTAGAGGCCACACACCCAGTCCAGACAGAGAGCAGGGCTGGAGGCAGCTGGGCCAGGCCGCGGGCGCTGGGAGCCGAAGGCCAGGGCGGGCTTTCTGGGGGAAACAGAGATGGTCCTGAAGGAACTTAGGGGTGGGGGGTGCAAAGGGAGTCTGGGCTGTCCTCCTCCAGTCCCCCACCTTGGACTGAAGACAATCCTTATGTTTTCAGGATAGGTCTCCTTCCCAGGGTCCACCCAATCAACAGCCCTCCAGGGAAATACCTGGAAAAAGTTAAAGATGGGCTGCCTCTGCCTCCCGCCCAGCTCACCCCAGAGTCACTGCGTGGAAAGCAGGTGTGACAGACATTCAGAGCCCTGCCTCCGGGCAGCGCGGCCTGTGGAAGCCAGGCAGGCCCTGCACCCAGGGAAGGTCCAGGGGAGAGAGAAGCTGGCCTGGCTGAGGCCACGGGCCTGCCCGGCCGAGGGGGATGGCCCCCGACGCTGCAGGAGCCTTTAGAGCACGGAGCCAACGTCCACTGGAGACCACAGCCCCACCCCACCTCAGCGTATCCCCGTGAAGGGCAGGGATGGGGGCCCTAGCGCAGGCTGGAGGCCCACAGAAACCCGAAGCAGGGCGGGCCAGGGAGAGCTGGAGGGCACGAGGAGGCGGGAGCCGCCTGTCACCACCCTGGCACACGCAGGGGCCACCAGGGGCCCAGGTTTACGGATGCGGAGGGAGGCACACTGCCTGCGGACCGTCAGGGGTGCGCTGTCCACCGACCGACCTCTTGCTCAGCGGGCGTGTTTCAGGAAGAGGGGCACCTGGGTCCCTTGCCCCAGGAATGTGGCCCGCGAGCGGGCACCATAGAGGCTGGGGTCTGGGCCCGCAGAGAGGAGCCACTGGGTTAGCAAGCAGGGCACCCCTGGCCCTCGAAATTCATTCATTCAGTCATCCATACGCTCACCCAGCGAGGACCTGCTCGCCAGGCCGGGGGGGCACGCACTAGTGATACGACCGCTTCTGGCTCCCCACGCCACCCGGCTCGAGCTCCACCATCGTCCACCAAGGGACCAGGTGAGCCCCTGACCTGGTCCTGGGCTCGTCCTGCACCGTCCGTCCTCCACGCAGAACCAGGGGGCCCAGCCCCCGAGGTCGCCCCGCTCACAACAACCTGGATAAAACCTGGATGTGCCCCCCTCCCTGCCGCCCACTGGGCACCCATGAACCAAGCCCGCGTCCACCCCGGCCTCACTCACGCCACTCGGGGATGGTCCGGCTTGCTGCCGCCCGGGACTGGCTCTGCGGCGGGTTCCTGTCACGTGGCCTCCCTGGCGGCCTTCCCTGGCCGAAACGCGCCCTGCCCACCCGCGCTCTTCTCCATGGGACCTTGCTGAAAGCTGCCCCCGCCACCCCGTGCGCATCAGTCTGCTTTGTTTCTGGGCTCACACTCCACTCGCCCCTGAGATCGAGCCTCCCTGAGGCCGTGGTCCGGTCCACAGCATCCCCCACCCGCAGCGGGGACCCCGGGGCTTCTCTGCCGCACCGCCACTGCAGCCCGCCCGCCGTCAGCCCGAGCCTGCCCCTGCTGCCACGTGCCTGGCAAACGCAGGGCCGATGGAAACGGACTCTCCCTGGACGCAATCCGCTGCCCTCCCAAATCACTGGTCTCCTGCCAAGTTGCAACTCAGCGGGGGAGGGGGACAGCATCAGTGAGATAAAGTCAGGGACAACCCCCCCACACACACAGCCTCTGACTCTGCGCCCGGGGTGCAGGGGGATCGGCCATCGTGCACACGGAGAGCTGACAGGGGACACCTGCTCCGTGTCCTATCCTGGCACAACCCCCACTGTGCTGTGTGAAACGGCATGGCAGGTGGCGTGCGCCCTTCTTTTGCTGACAGCACCCCAATTTTGCACTGGGGCTCCTCCCCTCCCCACTGGGAAGTGTCCTGGTGGGATGTCACCCCCCCCACCCCAGCCCCCTGCACTGCACAGGGCGGGCCTGGCTGACCGGACATGCCTGCTCCGGGGCTCTGCCCCCCCACGACCAAAGGGGTGCAGGGCCAGTCCACCTGGTGGGGAGCCTCCTGCCCGCCTCCACCATCCTCCCAGCGGGCCTGTCCCTGCCCTTTCCGGGGACTTGTCACCAGTTCTTCTCCTGTTTCTCTCTCGATCGCGCCAGTGGATTCTCCTCTGCTCTATCAGCGGGAGATGGCCCCAGCTGCTTACATCCGAGGAACCCTGGCCGATTTCATGGGGGTCTTCAAGAAGGATAACGGGGGAAGTAGGCTCGGCCACTAGAAGGGATATCACGCAACCGCTCAAAGCAGTGTTTGGGCAGAGGCTTCCAGTACCACGAGAAAGCATACTTTGTCAGTGAAACCTGCTTCACTAAAAAGATACAAGGAAACCGGCCAAAATACGTCGAGGGCAACGGCGTTTCCCTGCCCTCCCGTCCCACCTAAAAATGCAGCTCTCCCCTTTCTTTTCCTTCATCTTCATGTGATGCTCGTTTCAAACTGGTTTTGTGTGGAGACAAATCCCATCAAAGTAGCAGTAGAGAAACGTTGACTAACAGGACGCTAGGAACTCTAAGGTCAGAAGAGGGCCAAAAGAGTCATGAGCTAACTACCTCCCCCCGGGGCTTCTGCCTCCTGTTGGGGTAAAGATAGAAAGAAAGAAAAAAGATCAGGGCCCCCAACTCGCTTTCTGAACCCCGTCCACAAGGTTGGGCTGGCAGCGGGCAGGCCAGGACATCACATAACTCACCGCTTCCAGGGCCCCGTGCATACGCCGACCACTGGCCACGCTCCCTGGGCCCAGCACCGAGGTTCCCCCTGGACTCCAGGTTGTCCAGGGCTGGCCTATCCCCACTGCTTTGTGCTGTTCTGCAGCCAGCCTCCCCGACCCCTCGAAGCCCTCTGCACCCGCTGTGCGAAGGCTGATGAGCCCAATGCTCTGTGGACAACGACGTGGTGAGGCCCAACTGGCCCCTCTCTGGGGGGAAGCTCTCACATCTTACGTTTCACAAGACGCTCGGGGTTCGCACACGAGTGTGCGCCCCGGGCCCTCGCTGTGCTCCTGGGGCTGCTCCTGCTATTCCCAAGCCTTTGTTCCTGAGCACCCCCGCCCTGACCAGGGCACAGCCTGGTGTCTGGGAGACTCCTTACATCAGCAGAGAAGGCTTGGAATTACATCTTCCATAGGAAAGAAAGAAGTTGGAGACCGAACGGAGGTTCCAGGGGCCATCTGTCTGACTGAGAAGCCCTGACTTAAATAAGACTCAATTCAGGTCATCATTTAGTAAGGAGCCAGCTCAGACAGAAAACGGCCGAGCTCCTTTCTGGGCACCACCACGCGTCTTCGTGGCTTCCTCCTGCAGACTAGGGCAATGACGCCACTCTTCCTTCTGCTGATGCCGCCTTGGAGCGGCGTGGATGGGCCCACGCTCACGCATTGTGGGGTAACAAGGGCAGTGCCCCGGCCTCTGGAAGGGAACAGGGTGAAAGCCTGGGCGGCGGAAAGCGGGAGGCAGAGGCAGGCCAAGAAGAGAAGCTGAGAAGGGAGGGGCGCCCCACGGCGGAGGCTGATGGACGCAGGGTGGGCGCCCCGGCTTCCCAGGCTGCAGGTCAGCCATGGGGGTGGGGGGTGGTCTCTGCTGCCCAGGACGGTGCGGGTGCAGACTGGGACAGCCTCGGGCTCCGTGCACTTTGGGATTCCAGCCTGGGATCCTGGCTGGGGCCCTATCGGGCCTGATGCTGACTCCGGGTGAGCAGGACGGGGGAAGAGCCTGGGTGCCCGGGGCAGCTGACATGGCCCCTGAACTCTCCTGCTGGGCAAGGCCCTCGGCGTCCTCATCTGACAAGCGTGGAAGCAAGGACCTGCTCCAAAAACATCAAGTGTTTGTTGTGGCCGGAAATACCTCCAGGCTGAGGAAAGTGAGGTGGCCTGGAGCCCCCGCCTCCAACCTCTGTCCACCCCTCAACTCCACCGCTCCCCGGCCCCGTCCTCCAGGGAGCAGGGCACCCCAAGCTCCCTCCGGTCTCCAGCCTCCAGAGAGGGGGGCCGGGAGGCTTGCCTGGGGAGGAGGGACCACGGGCCCTCGGCAGGAGCGTGGGCGGGCGGGAAGGAGCTCAGGGAACGTTGGCCCCAAGGTCAGATGTCTGGGCGGCCTTCCAGCGGCAGCAGCTAATGTTAGCACACTCGGAGGAAGGGCCACTCGCAGGGGAAAGGAAGGCGACCGGGCAGAGTGGGGGAAAGGGGAACCGAGTCATTTGCACTGCCCCCCACCCCCGGGGCGGGGGCAGGCGAGGCCGGGGCTCTCAGCCCTTTTTGCTGCCTTCTCACCTCCCTAGGGAGTAGGGCAGTCACGTTGTCACCAGTGTTTGAGTTTACAGAAAAAGGAGAACTAGGAAACCGCGTCGGGGACCCTCTAAGCAAGTAGGTCGGGGCCTGGCTACGGTGCGGGGATGTGCCCAAGCCTCGCCCCTCCCACCGTCTCCGAGCCCCCAGGGAACGTTCACCTGCAGCTTCTTAAGGCGCTGACCTCACTGCAGGGCCTCTCACTTCCCTAATTCTGAAGCTGCCTGGGGGTGATTCACCATTCCTTTTTTTTTTTTTAATCTGAAACCCCAACTTCTGGTATCTTCTTAGTCTGATGAGAAAACAAATGAGGACAGCTTTTCCCTCTTTCCTGTCATTATCTTGATGGTATTTACCCGAGGATGATGCGACTGTTTAGGAAGTTGAAGCTAAACCCCCCCATCTTCCTCTCACCCTGGCTGGCTGTGCAGAGCGGATTCTCATCAGCTGATCTCACGTTCTGGGGCTGTCGTTACTTGGCTGGTCCTATCTGGGGCGGGGGTGTTCTTTCTTTGGTTATTTATGGCCCGTGCTTCTTCCCAAGGAAGTCCAGGCCGGTGGCAGCTCAGGAGACAGGCGGGGGTTGTGTGAAGGCCTTGGTGGTAGACGGGGCCTGCACCTGAAGCCTGCGTCCTGCTCGCCTGTGACCCCTGCCCCTGGGCCCCGTTTCCTGTTAGTCGGGGATGTGGAGGCAGGGCACCTTGGCGGGCCCCCCGCAGGCCCTGGCCCCCTCGCCTTCACTGTGCCTCCACCCCACCGTGAGGGCAGAAGCCGGCCAGGCCCGTGATGCGCCCACAGGCTGACACAGGAGAGGCCCCTCTCCAGAAGCGACTGCCGGGCCCCCTTCAGTGGCCGTTGGCTCCCCTTGGCTCGTCGCTCCTTTTTCTTTTTCTGAGAAGAAGTTTTTTTTTCCTTCCCCGGCTGGGGCTGGGAGGCCGCCCTCCTCCTTGGCGGGGGCTCAGGCCCTGTCTCTTGAAGAGCAGCCCAGCTGACCACAGGCCCATGGGCCCCGGAACCAGCTCCGCAGCCAAGCCCAGGCCGGCCCACCTCCAGATGGAACCAAGTTCAGTGGCAATTGAAGCAAGAGCACAGCTGGAACCAGACGGGTGGGGGAGGGAAGGGAGGAGGGAATGGGGGGTCCCCGGGACCTCGAGGAGGCCTGCACCCTGAGAGCCGTCTCATCCTGGTTAGAGCTACCCCACATGAGGCACTTTCATTTCACCAGGAAAACACGCACCCAGAGCAGAAAACGGATCAACTCATACCCGCACCCCCTGAGCTAGGAAGCTGAGTACCGGAGAAGAGACTCAACAAGGCCGAGTTGAGAGCCTGGCTCCGTGAACCCACATCCCCTCCCTCTGCCAAGGTCCCCTGAGCACCTACCACGGACTGTGCCCGGGGTCAGGCACTGGGGTGGTCAGCAAGGAACCAAAGAGACAAAAGTCCCTGCCTGGCGAAGCTCGCATTCCGGGGCAGGAGTCAACTCAGGGAACAAGATCAAAACGTGAGGAAGGCTGGTGGTGCCCGGGAAGGGAAAAGGCCAGGGAAAGGGGACAGAGGGCACGTGGGAAGGGAGGGGGATAGAGGCCCAAGAAAAGGAGGGAAGAAGGGAGGGAACCCTGCTCACGGTGGGTGTTCCAGGCCACGGAGGAAGCGCACGGGCCCCGAGGCACGTAGGCCAGCGAGGCGTGTGCAGACTGAGGGGGGAAAGTGGCGGAGAGCACCCAGTGGTCACGGGGGTCACGGTACGCCAGCCCCTATCCATCCAAGTGAGGGTCTGGCATGTTGCTCGGCCTGAGCGGGGGATAGCTGGTGGAAGACTCTGAGCGGAGCAGGACCGCTCTGACCTGCATCTCCTGCAGCTGCTGCTGTAGGAGAAGAGGCTGCAGGAGCCAGAAGCAGCGGCCAGTTCCCACGAGAGTCCGGGCAAGAGAGGACGCAGGCGGGACCAGAGGGGAAGCGGCGGGAATGATGGGAGCAAGTCTATGGCGAGACACGTTCAAAGCAAACTGGCAAAGGAAGGGATGACGGACAGACACCGGCTCATCCTGCAGAGTTCCTCCGGCCCACAGTGCCCAGTGAAGCCCTGCAGGGTGGACGTGGGTCTTGGTGACTTTCACAAGCTCTTGCAAGGACCTGAGACCCACCTGCCCGCTCTCGGCATGGGTGCTGGGGAGGTATCGGGGGAGGAAGCCCACGAGAGGTGCTAACGCGGGGTCTCACAGGGGGCTGTGAAGGTGCCAGGAGGGGTGCCCCCAAGCCCTGTCCTCAGAAGCGGCAGAGTCCTGGGGACGGACCACCTGCAAAGCCCACCACTGCAAGAGTGTTCATGCCCGAGTGGGACTGCTTCCTGCTTCCTCAGCACGGGGCAGCCCACCCGCTTCTGAGGAAGGAGGGCTGGAAGGAGGACCAGGAGGCCGTTCCGTTCCTGGTCTACCAAGGCCGGGCTCCCTGCCTCTCTGCTCCAGCTCATCAGCCCTCTTGGTCAGAGAAGAGCCTTGTGCAGGGCCGCCAGCACTGGGCCCACCACCCGGGGCCCCAACCACACCCTCCTTCTCCACCGGCTCCCGCTCCTGACATCTCTGAGATGGCAGCTCTTATTTCAACCGCCCTTTGGAGGCCGGGCCTTATCCTGGTACCACCCCCCACCTTCTGGAAACCACCTCCCTTACTGGGTGGAGACCAGGAGGGATGTGGGTCTTGGCCTGGCAGGGGTGGCAGAGCCCCGCTTGGTACTATTCACCAGGGGGTTGGGGGGGTGGCCTCCCCTCACCGCTCTCCAGAGGACTCCACCGGGCCAGCTACTTCCTGCTGGCGAGGACAAAGCCAGGCTCTGGGTGACAGCCCGCCGCCCCTGCAGCCACATCTCCCAGCGCTCTGCTCGCGGGCCCTCTGAACTCAGTCTGCTAATCCTGCCTGTCAGTCCACAGCCCCACTGGGACATCGGGCCTCCAAACGAGGCCACCAGGTCCTTACCGGCTCAGGGTTGAAGGTCCTGCAGGCCACGGGGTCGGCTCCCTGCTTGTCGAGGTTTTGACTCAGGATCATCACCATGGTAAGGGCCTCAGGCGCTGGGCACCAGCCCAGGGTGGGCACGAGCCATCTTCAGGTGGGCAGATGGGGGGACAGAGGTGACTTCCTGGGGCGTCTCCCGGGCAATGACGTCAGGAGAGGCTGCTCCCCATTGGGGTGGGGCTCCTCCAGGCAACGGCGGAGTGAGGTCAGCTCTCTGGAAAGATAAAAGAAAGGCAGAGGGACTCAGGACCATGGAAGGCAGGGGGCCCGAGAAACACAGCCCCTCCCCTCCAGGTGGGACCCTGCTGGGGAATGGAACTGCCTCACCACTGAACTGAGATGCTTTCTGGGGGTGGGGGTGGGTGGAGGGACATGAAGACCAGCATCACCTTCTTGGGAGTCCCCATGCCGGCCCTGGAGCGTCCCTAGAGCCAACACCCTGGTGGGCACAGCAGCGTCTCTCAGCTCAGCTGTGGCACCTTTTTAAGACAGATCTCGGGGTCTGGCTGGTCGCAGGCCTGCACCCCCAAAGTGTGCTCAAGCCCTGAGACCTCCTAGGCAGACCTGACCCTACAGACAGCCCAAGGTCAGCTGATGTTGGGTGCTCACCCAGCCCACAGTCGAAGACTGGCCCTTGGGCAACCAGCAGTGACTCCTGTTTTCCACCCAGGTCTGGACAGAAGCTACTGGAAGAACTACGAGGGCACGTGCTTCCTGTCCTTGGAAGCATCACATTTCCACAGTGACACATGGGCAGCAGAGGCGCCTCCATACCTATCTCCTTCCTCAGAATGAGCCAAAACACGCCACATCCCTGGATGGGGGGCGGGGGAAGGCCTGCACACACACCTCTGAGCTCCCAGCAGTTCGGGACCCTCTCTCATCATCATTCTACACAGCCCAGAATATCTCCCCAACTCAGTGTCATCTCCCACCAAGCAAACGCCCAAAAGGTACAGCCTGCAGCCCATGTCGGGAGAATCGCTCCTTACAAATTAATTCCTCTGATCCTATCTCCATCCCACCCCTCTGAAGGTTATACCTTCAGAGAAAGTCACAGAGATCCACGGAACCTGAAGATCACCATCAAAAAGTTTAAAAAAATAAAAATAAATAAAAATCGTAAAATAAATACATAATAAGCAGCTTCTAATCTGTAATTAAAAACAAACTGGTCAGCACAGGAAAGTGTTTTAGAATCTGCTGCTCTGTGTAAAAATTAATTGCACCATGGTATTTACTTGCTATCCAGATCATAAATCATATTTTCCTGTTTACTTCGATTAGACTTTACAGTGGGTGTTATTGAAATTGTTCAATTACAGGCCAGCTGGCAAGCACAGGAAAATTACCTTCTACTGTTCTTCGAAAACAAGGTTCATCCAAAGTGCAAAAGCAGGGAAGGGGAGGGGGGAAATCAATACATTTTCAAAGGGTTGACTGTTCAGGAGGGAAGCCCGGTGGGGTCCCCAGGTCACATGGGGAGACCTGTTTCAAAGCCACATCCATTTAGAAGTGACACACATTCTGACCAAGTATCATCTGGCCCAGCAAAGAATTTCAGATCACTTGTCCGAGTCTGGCCAGGAAGCCAAGCCAGGAATGCCCGCCAGCCCCCGGGACACTTGGCTTGGGAGCAGGGGGGGCGGGAGCATGTGTGCAGGAGAGTGCCCGGAGAGGTGCCCTGGACTCCCCCTTCAAAGGGACCCTTTGTGCAGCTCAGAGTCGGAGACCGGGCCTGATGGCGGCCGACTTCTCTCCGGGTGCAACGTCAATTCAGCTCTGGGGCCGCCAACCATCACCCCAGGCCCAGGGTGACCCGCCCTCCCCAGGCCCTTCCTCCTAGCAAGGCAGGAAGGTTCACTGGTTATAAGCTCAAGTCCTGAGCCGAGCACACCTGAGCCGGAATCCCTCCTCTTGAAATGTGCTGAGTGCCCTTTGCCAAGTTACTTCCTTTCTGAACCTCGATTTCCTCTCGCCATAGAAGACTGCCACCAGATTGCCTCAGAAGACGGCTGCATCATGAGAAAATACAAATTCAAGCCGTTTGCACGGTGAGAAGCCCTAGCTCGTTTGAAGAACTGCTCGTTAAACAGTAGCCACGGCCACTAGTTTCACGGGGGAGCCTGTGAGTCCTGATCTTTTCTCAGCAATGGACACCCAACCATCTGTCCTCTCAAAAAAAATTTTTAAAGGCAGAATTTTAAAGCTAAAACTTTTCAAAGCTAATGTTCCATCTAGAGAGGACTGGCTATATTATGGTCGATCCCTGTGGTGAAAACAGTAAGAAAGATGCTGTGGAAGTCTTATCACCATGGAAACAAGCTACCCCATCTGATGCCGCCGCTGTGTACCAAGCACAAAGCCGGACAGAGGTGGTGGTGCAGGCGTCTCGGCTCTCGTCTCTCTGCTCCCAGCAGAGCCCCTACAGAAGGCCGGAGCACACGGGGGCGGCAAGATCGGTGAAAACCAGAGGCCCATGCATTCCTGGAAACTAGGGCAGTCAGCCGGAGAAGGCAATGGCACCCCACTCCAGTACTCTTGCCTGGAAAATCCCATGGATGGAGGAGCCTGGTGGGCTGTAGCCCATGGGGTCGCTAAGAGTTGGACATGACTGAGCGACTTCACTTTCACTTTTCACTTTCATGCACTGGAGAAGGAAATGGCAACCCACTCCAGTGTTCTTGCCTGGAGAATCCCAGGGACAGGGGAGCCCGATGGGCTGCCGTCTACAGGGTCGCACAGAGTCGGACACGACTGAAGTGACTTAGCAGCAGCAGCAGGGCAGTCAGTAAGCACGGCAGGCCCTGGAAGGAGAGAGGTCCTGCACAAGCCCTGTCCTCAGGAGTTGTGGAAAGACCGTGCTGGGAACACAGGCACCACAGCTACCAGAGGCAGACAGGAGGAAGCGGGGGACCCGGGCTGAGTCCTAAACAGACACCTCTGCACAGGGGCCAGTGACGCACAGCAGTGCTGGAAGAGGCCGGGAGTGGGGACAACCCAGACGGCCACCAGCAGGCAACCGGTAAGAGAAATCACAGGGCCACTGTGTAAACGAATAACGCCCCGTCCCCTGCCCCGCAGTGTTAATGAGGTGATTCTAGTGGCGCCGACATGACACACTCTCCAAGATTCACCGTAAACGAAAACAGCAAGGGGAGGAGGACAGTGTGGTCCCATAACCACGTGGTCCTGGAGTGGGAGAAGGCATACTTTGAGTGTACAGCCTTACACACGCACATGCACGTGCTGTTTGTGTATTTCATCCAGTGCTTGTAAGCATATTAACACCTTTTTGATCAAAAAGAAACTAGGTAAGACTTCAAGAGGACGGGAGGAGGCAACTGGGAAGAGGGGAGCACGAGCGCAGCCCGGCAGCCTGGCCTGCACGTGGTGGGGGCGGGGGCCGTCAGCCCACCGGGGGCGGGCACACAGGGTATGCGGAGAAGGGCAGCAGCGGGACAAGGGGCTGGGAAGACAAGAGTCACACCAGACCAAAGGCGCTGATGCCAGGCTCCATCTTGCAGCCAGGGGAGGGTCCCCAAGGAGCTGGAGTTGATGGGGTTGATCAGTTGAAACGGTCATTTTGTTTGTTTTCTTTGCAACACCTAGCAGGGTGTCTTGACTACACCAAAAGCTTCACACGTTTCTGGAACCAGGCTGAATCGTAGCAACTTTTGAAATAATCTGGGCACATTCTCAGACCCTGTGAGGCAAATCCAGACCAGCAGAGCCTGGCACCATGTGGAATTCCCTGGGATTCCTTTGATCCGTGGCATGGGCCTGGCCAAGCTCACTGGGGAATGCCAATGCCCGTCCAGGGACTCAGAGCCCAGTCTGAGAACGGGGCCAGGGACTTCTCAGGCAGAAGCCAGGAACTTGACCTTTAAGGGACAAGTGGGTGCCCAGCTCTACCCGAGATAAGAAGGAAGTGCCCCAGAGTCCACAAGCAACAAGGGAAAGACCTGCTGAGCTCATCTGTGGGGCACAGATCCTACCCTGGCCTGCTCGGTCTTCTCTGAGCCCGTATTAAGAACGGCTTCTGAGTGAGAACGGCTTCTATCTACTGAGCACCGACCGTGTACCAGGTGCTTTAGATTCACTAGTTACACGACAGATGTAAGCAGTAACAGTTTACAGACAGATGAAGTAACCCACCAGGGTCTCAGGGGTGAGCTCCCGAGCCTGTGCTGCCCACCGGAGCCCACCTGCAGCAAAGCCCCACCTGACCTGCCTCTCCATCATAAATGCACCCTTCAAAGCCCCGTCGAGCAACTCCCATACAACCTAGCAAGCGCACTCCTTGGCACGTAACTCAGAGAAATGCAAGCTTATGTTCACACAAAGCTCTGCACATGAATGCTCATAACAGCTTTATTCATAAGAGCCAAAACCAGGAAACCACCCAGATGTCCTTCAACGGGTGGCTGGCTAAACAGACTGTGGGACAGATATGCTGCGGGATGCCCCTCGGCCCTGGAAAGGGACGAACCTTTGATACCTACTTGGATGAATCTCCAGGGAATTATGCTGTGTGTACAAGCCCAATCCCCCAAAGGTTAATTACCGCCCGACTCTTATTTATGTAACAGTTTTGAAATGACAAAGGGACAGAATGGAAGACTAGCTTTAGTTGCTGCTGGGGGTCTGGATGGGCGCTTGGGAAGGCAGGTGGGAGAGGGAGGAGGATGTGCTTATGAAAAGGGCGGGGACCCTCGAGGTGATGAAAATGTTCTGCATCTCGACTGCATCCGTGTCGACTTCCTGTTTGCGATTTGCACTGTTTTGCAACGTGTTAACTGCTGCGGGAAGCTGAGTGAATGATACACAGCATTTTCTATGATTTCTTACAGCTACATGTGAATTTACAATGATCTCAAATTTTAAAAACAAACGTTTCCTTCCAGTTTTATTGATATAAATTGATACACGGCACTGTGTACATTTCAGGTGTACAGCATTATGGTCTGAGCTACATACATCATGAAATGATGACCACAGTTTAGTGAACACATCCATCATCTCGTAGAGATACAAAATGAAAGAAGCCAGAAAAAGAAATGTTTTCTTGTGTCAAAATTTTATTTCAAGACTTTGTTTTTTGATGTGGACCATTTTTTTAAGCCTTTATTGAATCTGCTGTAATATTTTGGGTTTTTTTGGCCATGAAGCACATGGGACCTTTGTTCCCCAACCAGGCATCAAATCCACAACCCCTGCATGGGAAGGCGAAGCCTCAACCACAGGACAGCCAGGGAAGGCCCTTCCTGCTATCATACTTTTAAATGGAAAAAGCCCACTCCATCGACTCATTCATCAAAACTCATAACACCAAACACCAAAGAGTGAATTACACTGCACAGATATATGAAAAAAAATTTTTTTTAAGGGGCCCCACGTGGCTGCCACTGCCTGTACAGGACGTATGCAGGGTGGGGCAGGGACGTGTGCTCAAGGACTGGGCAACCTCGCCATCGCCCTGCAAGTCACCTGACTTTAGTTTCCTCATCTTTAAAACCAAAGCGAGAACACCTTTGCTCTGCGGGCTGCCGGGAGAATTAGGTTAAGCCAAGGCACGTAACAGCGCAGCACAGAGAAGGCCCCAGACATCGGTGCCCACTGCCCAGGGCACCCACGATGGCCAACGGGCACCAAGTGACACTGCCCGAGTCTACAAGAGGCCTCGACCCAGCCCCGTGGCAGCCTGGCTCCAGGTCCTCCTCTACCTACCCCTTCACAGCTGTGCTTCCAGCCCCCAGCTCCCGAGCACCGACGACAGGCTCACTCATTTCATCTAATTCCCATGAACAGCTGTCGCTGCTAACAGGATTCCCATTTTCCAGATGAGAAGACTAAGGCTCCGGGAAAATAAATCAAGCATTTGCCCAAGATCCTGCAGCCTAGAAGGGGTGATGGCGAGATGTGAATCCAGGTCTGCCTCCTCAGGACGCTTCACAGACAGGGGGTGACTTGGCTTTGTCACACGAGCCTTTCCTAACAAGCAGCTCTCTCGGTTTTGTTTTGCAACCTGCAATGTGCCTTCTGCAAGCCCCTGAACCCAGCTGTCTGATGTCACTGTGGTTGGAGACGCTCAGCTTCTGGGGAGTGGGAACCCTGCCCGGTGCACACCAAATTCCTTTATATATGCAAAAAGTTCTGTAAACTCTCAAATTCTATATAACTCTTCAGAAGATTACAGAAGTTTACCAAACGCTTCTGTAATGCGTTTTGAAGAGCTACCCTTTGAAAAAACTGGCCACACTGGAACTCGCCCAATTAAATGTTTCCTTCTTTTAATATCCTTATCCTGTGTTTACTACTTGTGCAACTTAGTTTTATAGCAGGAGAATATCTCACCACCCCAAACACAGGACTCGGAGCAAAACCTAAACATAACCTTGGCCGCTGACAGTGATTTTCCTGATGGCCTGAGCAAGGCGTTCCTCCCACAGCCTCCATGTCCCTCCCCGTCCTGTTAACCAAAGGAAATGGGAGAGAAACAGCAGTTCTGCAAGGTCCTGGAGAAGGCTGCGTGCACTTCTCAGCTTCGGTGACTTCTCAGCTGCTGGTGTGACAGAAGCAATCTGTGGGCAGGCTCTGGAAGCTAATTTATGAACGTTTGAGGAAGTGCATCTTTCAGGGGGCCATGTGGCCTTTTGCCAGATCCCGTGACAAACTCCTGGAAGGGTAGAGAGGAGAGACTGAATCCTGTGGTCGCAGTCAGGGTCCACCTCTGCCAAGAGAAGGGAATTAAATCTGCCCGGGGAGGCCTTTCGCTTGGGGCTTGTGTAGCGAAGGCGTCTGAGTTTAAGGATAAAAAGTTAAAAGCTGCCTAGGAACTTTTATCAAGAGCCCATACTTTCCCAGACCGAGCTGATACTGGAAAGAGTCTGCAGTTTCAATAAGAGGACAGGCCCGGAGAATGTGTTTCCCAGACGCTGGTGGAATGCTTAAACTAACGCCCTTGGCCTAGGTTCCCAAGTCTTCAGGTCCTACTGAAAAATGACCGATCAAAGAGCGAGGCCTTCACCACCTGCAATGCGCTGACAGAAAAACAGAGACAGATGAGACCTCTTACGTCAATACTTGAACACCAAGGACACGCTCGACACCAAATATCAATGATTTAAGGCAACTCCACAGCAGAGGCAACAGACAGCGAAGAAATAACCTTTTATCCACCATCTTCCCAGGAGCTTCCTGGTCTGTGTTTGTGGAAATTAACAGGTGACATGGGTCTACCTTTAACAGAGCATGAATAAAATGTTAATCACTCAGTCGTGTCTCTTTGTGAGCCCATGGACTGTAGCCCACCAGGCTCCTCTGTAGGAGTCTCTGGGCAAGAATGCTGGAGTGGGTTGCCATGCCCGCATCCAGGGGATCTTCCCAACCCAGGGAAGACCTATGTCTCCCGCGCTGCAGGCAGAGTCTTCTGCCGTCTGAGCCACCAGAGCAGTCAGGCCCCCAGGCTTACCCCGTCCTCAGAGCAGCCCTCTGAGCGGGCACTGCTGTTTTCCCATTTTACAGCAGGACAAGCTGAGGGCCAGGGTCACCCAGCTGTGAAGGGTGAAGCAAGGATTCAGCCATGTCTGATGGATTCCAAAGTCTCTGTCTTAACCACCGAGGCTTCTACTCCAGGATCTGTTAACATTTATCATCATTATCCCACAAATATTTGATCTCTCAAACGGACCAGATACCGAAGCACAGATGCTGGGTTTGCAAGACATCCCTTCCCTATAAGCTCTTCCCGAGGTGCCCCAGGCCACACCTCAACCTTCTGGGCTTAACGATGGAACTGGCACTAGGGGTCCCACCGAGGCAGGGAGTGGGGAGGCGGGAAGGTGGAGGTGAGAGCATGCGGGCACTGCTTCCCCACCCCAAACGCAGGGAGGTGCAGCCACACCGGGCGCCAGGAGGAGGTGAAGGGCCTTCCAGGGTGCCCCCAGGCCTGGGGCAGTGCTGCCGCTCCTCGCTACATCCGATTCTGAGTCCGTCGGCCCCCATCTCTCTGGGCTCCCACAGCCCACCCTGCCCTTCTCTCCAAGTCCATTTCCAGGGCACTCTGGCTCTCCCCTCCACGCGTGTCATCTGGGTGTGGACCTGCCTCAGGCCTCCTCTGGCCTCAACAGAGAGCCTCCGACAGCAGGAACCTGATCCGTGTCTGTTCGCGGAGTCAGTAACATGCTGGGGACAAGCGCTGGACGCAAGGTCCAGAATCACTCCAGGCTTAGTCCCGGGCGGGCTGTGGCACCCTGGATGCGCGTATGACTTTGCTAAGCTTTGTGATCTGTAAGAAGTTGGCCCCCTCGAGTGGGAAGTTAAGGAAGGAAAGGTCTGCACAGTGGGGCCCCTGAAGAGGGACCTGGGGGACCAAGGTCCCCAGGTGAGAGCAGTTCAAGCACAGAGGGGGCCCTCCTCCAGCGCATGGAACTGGCTACCAGGTAACAGAACAGGCTGACCTCGCTGGGAGGTGCAGTGGCCAGATAACTGAATCCATGATTGAGTCTCATGGGCCCTCGGGCTACCATCCACCTGTGGCAGGTGAGGAAACGGCTCAGAGAGACAGCCCGGCCTGGCTACACCACACAGCCGACTCATGGCTGCCCGGGATTCTTGGGGAGCTGAGCTGTGAAAATAAAGCATCTGCTGTCCTTAGAGATAGCATGCTCACCCCATCTCTGATCCCTCATCCCAGAGTAAGCTGTGTTCTTGGGGGTGTTTTCTGCAGTAACTAGGGTGATCGCCATTCCCTGGGCTAGACCTCCAGGTAGTCAAAAGCTGCCAAAGGCCCAGTCTTGGGGGAAGGATGAGTGGCCACGCCACCCAGCGGGACAGGGACCCACCCCGTGCCCTGCGCTGAGCAAAGCGGCCCAGGCTCCCTCATGAGGCTGTCTTGATGGAGAGCAAGCAAAACCCTTGCTTTGGTTCAATGAGCTGTTGAACCAAACTGGGACTCTGTTCTCTGGGACTTTACACAGTCACTCTCACAACGCTAAAGGGATCTGCTGTTTTTTTTTTTTTTTTTTTTTTTTTTAAGCAAATAGCATTTCAAGAGGAGGGGGAGGAAGGACATTATTCAGGGACATGAAAGTGTTGAGACCCGGAGCCAAAACAAATCTGAACATGGGAACGAGACAGCCTGAGCTGCTTCTTGAAACTGAAGCCAGCTGCATGCATGACCTGTCAAGAGCTCATTCATCATGAAAAATAACTGACAGGCCAGTCTCCTATAAGCATTCCCGTGATCCTGGCTACCACTGGAGTCATTCTAACCGACCAAACCCGAAAGAGAGAGAGAGAGAGCGACAGCAAGAGCGTCCTATGGACTAGAGTCCGAGGAGCGAACTCAAAAGGAAGGAAAGGAAGGCTGGGCGGGGAGGTGGAGGGGGTGGAGGACCAGCACTTACTGAGGAAGCACAGACTAGATACCGCCTTCTCCTCCAGACCAGGGCGAGGCAGAGAACAGAGGACGGGGAGACAGAGCCGGGGGCCCCGAGATAAGCTACTGCATGTTAAGCCACTTAGCCTAAGACGACCATGACCTGTTCTTCGCTCAGACCTATTTACAAGCACAGTGAAGGTAATCAAACCTCGGGTAAGGAAACGAGAGGAGGGGTTAAAAAAAAGAAAGAGAAAAAAATGGAACAAGAACAGAGGAGCCCAAGCGGCGTGGCCTCTTCCTGAAGGCGGCGGGGCTCTGGCCCGGCCCCTAGCCCAGCCTCATTTGCCAACTCACTTCCCCCGCGTGGCCTTGGTCCCCTCGGAAGCCTGGGCCACGCGGGCTCCGTGTCTGCTCAGTGAGCCCCAGCTGGGTGGTTCAGCCAGGTCCCGCGGCCTCTCTGAGCCTCAGTTTCCTCCCCTGCATCATGAAAACGGGAGCCCGGGGGAGTGGTGACTCGATCAGGGAAGCTGGAGGTGTGCTGTGAGCTGGGGGCGGGCGGGAAGGGCTGATGCCTGCCCTGCAGTCACGCTCTGGTGGCCAGGCCTTGGCCGGCCTTTCCCGTCCTGCTCGGACCCGACCTCCAGCGTTCAAGATCCCGGGAAACCCGGACAACAGCAAAGGCCCAATTCTCTCTCACTGCCATCGCAAGCCTGAGCCGTGACCTTCTGCACAGCTGAGTGGGGAGCAGGAAGCCACCCCAATACTCCCTGAGGGGCCGGTGACGCCTGGGTTCTGGGGCTGGGGAGGGGGGTTGGCCCCACCCTTCCGGATCTATGGGTGCAAACCGGGGTGTTTGCACAAGCACATTTTCCAAGCTTGGTCCTTAAGCACAGCGGGGGAGCCTGGTGTCTTTCAGTGACATTAACAACGTTCGGGGATGAAGCAAGTTTCTTGGCAGGCCAGGAAGTTAAGTCACTCACCAGTTTTCACACCTTGGTCTCCTACCTTCTGCAAAGGAATATCCTCCCCCTCAGCAAAATATTTATGGATTTTTGGTGGGCCGGAGGACCCACCCCAGCCAGGCTGCAGGCACACCTCCGAGCCAGCGCAGCTCGGGCAGGGAGAGGCGGTCCTGACCCGCTCCAGCCACACCAACCTTGCCCTCGCAGAACCCCCGGCTGCCAAGCAGAGTGCACGGAGTCCCCCCACAGCAGCCGGCACTGGGGCCACAGCTGGGAGGCAGCCCCTCTCTATCTCAGGGGCCCCTGCGGTATCACAAGTGTCACCCCAGTACATGGGAGGTGACGCAACAGTAAAGGACTGCGAGGGACGTGAGAACCAGGCCTCCCATCTGCCGCTCGCTCGGGAGGTCACACCCTGACCTCATCTTGCGGACCAGGGGCCTCACCCTCCTGAACCCATTGGTGTTACAGGGTCTGGTGCAGAAATGAATCAGCCCAGCTAACTGATCTACCCCGAGGCTTCCGCCTTCCCCTCTGCCCCGCGTGCTGCAGACGCCACTGCACGTTCAAGAACGCCGCCGGCGGCCAAGACGAAACTCTTCGGGGTCCGCCGTCGTGACAGGTACCCTTGAACTTCGGGGCACCTCACAGTCAACATTCTCCAAGCCGTGCCTCTGGTGCCTCCCAGGCGGCTTCCGAAGGGTGGGCCCAACTCCACCTAGATGACGCTGATATCAGCCCGAGGCAGAGAGCCACTCTGTGAACAACAGCCACCTGTTGGCACAGGCAACACCAGACTCTCGAGGAGGCAGGAGAAGGGCTGAGGTCCGAACTCACAGCAAAGCCCAGAGATTCGGTTCTGAATGATTTAGAACGGTTCAGAAGGCAATGGCACCCCACTCCAGTACTTATGCCTGGAAAATCCCATGGACAGAGGAGCCTGGTGGGCTGCAGTCCATGGGGTCACGAAGAGTCGGACACGACTGAGCGACTTCACTTTCACTTTTCACTCTCATGCATTGGAGAAGGAAATGGCAACCCACTCCAGTGTTCTTGCCTGGAGAATCCCAGGGACGGGGGAGCCTGGTGGGCTGCCGTCTATGGGGTCGCACAGAGTCGGACACGACTGAAGCGACTTAGCAGCAGTAGCAGCAGGGGCAGAAGGCAAGGAGCAGCTGCTCAGGGTCTCCTGCTTCACCTTCCGGCAGGGCGTGGGGCAGGGGAAGGGAGGGGCGCTTCATTTGCAAACCCATCTCCACTTCCTCTGAGGGCCAGGGTGGATGTGACAACCAGCCTCGTGAGCACAGCCCTCCAGGGGGTTAAAGAGGAAATGGCAGGGCCAACCCAATTCCAAAAGCCCTGCTGAACTCTTGCAGGGCCTCCATGGTATCCTGACAGCTCTGGGGCGACTCCGAGAGCCCGGAGAGAGTTAACGCAACCTCGGGAGGTGAGACCACCTCCTTTGTCAGAAACAGCTCGGGCCCCGGAAGAAACGCAGGTTCATTCTACATTTGTCCACGACATGCCCCAATATTCCTGAAAACCCGCAGACGTGCCCGCGGCTGCTGTCGTTGTCACGTTACTGTCATCGTCCCCTATCGGGGCCAGAGGAACCAGGTTGTGGTGCAGGCTTGTCCCGACCCTCAGGAAGCACATTTCACTAAGTCAGCAGCTAAATTCTACAGCCAGGCCTTGGAGCACCTCCCAAACCCACCAGCGGGCAGGCTGGCCTTCGCCCCACATAGAAGGGGCCACGCCCTGCTCAGGAGCCTCCTCTGGGGGAGATGCCAAGCAGCCAAGAGCAGGAAGGGGCAATGCCCGCTTCCTTGGCCAGGAGGAAGCCCCGGGGAGGTGAGTGTAAAATTATCAAGGTGCTCAGAGTTATAAATAACAATAATAAAGCTTTTTTTTTTAAAAGAAGTTGTCAGACTGAGTAAGAGGACAAGATGAGACTGGATGAAATTTAACAGGTCCTTGGACAGAGGTCAGTGTTTGACACCAAAACCAAGCTTCAGGTGTGCTGGGTGAACGGTTAACAGCAGGCCATCCTCCCGGGAAGCCGGCTGGGACGGGGCTGTGCTCACTCACTCCACAAGCCCTTGTTCAGTGGCTGCTTGGTGTCCGCAGGCGTTGAAGACAAAAACACATGTAAGCCACAGGCCCTCCATCCAGAGAAGTAAATATTATTAACTGATGCATGAGTGAAATAGAAAGTAAAATGCACTAAGAGACGGAGTACATTTTAAAAGACAAATGACATGATAACATACCTGGGTGCATTCAAACTGGGCATCACCACCTTTATGGGGTGCATGCAAAGCTGTGCTGGGGTCTCACCCCTCTCACCCCTAAGACATGATAACGTAACTGGGCCTTCCGGAGTGCAGACCTGGGCATCACCACCTTTATGGGGTGCATGCAAAGCCATGCTGGGGTCTCCCCCATCTCACCCCTAAGACATGATAACGTAACTGGGCCTTCGGAGTACAAACCTGGCATCACCACCTTTATGGGGTGCTGGGGTCTCGCCCCTCTCACCCCTAAGACATGATAACATAACTGGGCCTTCCTGAGTGCAAACCTGGGCATCACCACCTTTATGGGGTGCATGCAAAGCTGTGCTGGAGTCTCCCCGCCTCACCCTTCGGGAGGGGTTTCTTCCTGAGCAGATTCTCGTTCACATCAGTTATTAATAAACCAACAGAACACTCGCTTGAGCCATGATGCTCATGAAGCTCAAGCCCACAGCATGCCCAGACGTGGCATTCACGCCCACCAGGCCCCAGTAGCCAGGGCTGGCAAAGTCGCTCTGTGGGTCCCAGGTCTGGCCACACCCACGCGTCAGTGGCACTCACAAGCCCACAGTGGGTCCCACTTCTCAGAGGGGTCAGATACGGGAGGCACCAACAGAATAAAACAGTTTCTCCCCCAAACTTTCAGCCCAGCCCAATTTAAAAGTCACCTGCTTCCCACAAAGCGGAACAAAAGCAAAAACATAACTTGGGGAAACATGGTCTGTGCCATGTTACCGTCAACCAGGCGGCCTTCCCTCTTGAGCCTCAGACACCAAATTAATCTGCCCTACAGATTAGTCCCGCTCGGGTGCAAAAAATATGCATCTTCAGCATAGATAAGACGGAAAGCAACTTAACTGCCTAACAGTAAAGACAGGATAAACAGCTGCCCAGACATCCATGCAAGGGACAATATGCAGCTTTTCGAAAGACTTGATAGGTACACCAAGAGGAAACCATCTTCCAGTCTAGTGCTAAGAGAACAAGCAAAGACAGTAGACACAGCAAGCTCCTACTTGGGTAAAACTAAATAAATGTAATCATAATATAGAAGGATGCAAAAAAACAATCTGAGGGATCTTTGGGGAGAGGAAGCGGGTGGCTGAGAACAGAGTGGGGAGGAGGCTCTTCAAGGAATACCATTTTGCATGTTTTGAACTTTGAGGGTGTGTCCTATGCAAAAAAAATATAAATGTTTAAAATCAAAAGTCTGTATGTATTTATATATGGTTGCACATCAATGGAGTATCTCTGGGAGAATAAACAAGAAGGCAACAAGAGCTCTTCCAGGGAGAGAAGGACAGGCGGACCAGGGAGACGGGGATGGAGGCAGGGAGTGCTCCTCGTCATGGCTGAGTTTGACCAAGTGTATATATTGTCTGTTCTTAAAAATCACACACACACACAGCTGCTGGTAGTTACCCAAATAACCCCCACGGTTCCACATGTACCGAGCTTTGTTCACGCTGCCTCTCTGGTTGCTCGCCTCTTAGCCTTGTCCACCTCCAGCTGAGCTCACAAACCTTGGCTCCTAAGACTCAGTTCAGGTGTCTCCCCCTCCAGGAAGGCCTTGCCCACCCCACAGACAGAGAATCAAACGAGCATGAAATGAACAGGCAGCGTGTCCATCTCCCCCGCAGGCTGTGAACCTTGGGAGGGTGAGAACCCACCACGGTCCCGAGTCGCAGAACCTCGCACAGACAGCTGCTCAGGGAAATGTTTGCTGAACCCAAAAACCACATACACTCCATTAAGTCGGGTCTCGACTTTCCTGACGCCAAAAGCCATTGAAACCTCTCTTGTTTGTGGGGTTTCTCCGCAGCTATCAAAATTGGGCTGTTGGCACTAATTCGAAGCATTGCACGAATGCTCCCCTGGTCCACGGAGAGGCTGGGCACAAAGCTGTCTAGGTTCCACGGCAGCCGAGCAGGAGCAGAGCGTGTGGTCAGAACAAAACCTCTCTCTCTGATACCACCCACCTCCTGGAAACTTGCAAATACCCATCAGGAGGCTCCCTGGGTGGGCCGGCAGGTTTACAGGCAGCCCTTCACACACCCAAGCCCAGGAAAACCTCAGCCCAGGGTCCTTCCCTGTTTTTTTTTTTTTCTCCCCCAAGTTCAGCTTTTAGGAGAAAGCACCTGACTGCACTCAGGGCTGGTGGGAAGACAGCACCCCCAAATGCTGGCATCCCGAGAAGCTGGATGCCTGAAGGCCGGCAGCCAGCACAGTGAGCAAGGAGGGCAAGGGGCAGGACCGGCGGGGAGAAGTCAGATGCGCACGTGACGCTGTGCTCCTGAACAAAGGGCAGCTTCTGAGGGGCTCTGATTCAACAGGTAGGTCCTACGCACACCCTGCCTCCTCCTCCTGGTACAGGGGCCGCATCTCCCGCCCCACACTGCCCAGGCTGGCCGGGCCAGGGTCTGAGAGAGGAAGGCGGAGGGACCCAGCCAAGCCCTCACACACCACCCGTTGCTCACAGAGGTATACCGCAAGGCACACCTTGAAAGAAGCCACGACAAACCTGGACTGTGTACTGAAAAGGAGAGACATCCCTTTGTTGGCAAAGATCCGTATAGTCAAAGCTACGTTTTTTTCTAGGAGTCATGTATGGTTGAGAGAGTTGGACTATAAAGAAGGCTAAGCGCCGAAGAACTGATGTTTTCCTACTGTGATGCTAGAGAAGACTTCTGAGAGTCCCTTGGACTGCAAGATCAAACCAGTCAATCCTAAAGGAAATAAACCCTGAATATTCATTGGAAGAACTGATGATGAAGCTGAAGCTCCAATACTCTGGCCACCTGATGCCAAGAGCCGACTCACTGGAAAAGACCCCGATGCTGGGAAAGATTGAAGGTAGGAGAAGGGGACGACAGAGGATGAGACGGTTGGATGGCATCACTGACTCAATGGACACGAGTTTGAGCAGGCTCCGGGAGATGGTGACGGACAGGGAAGCTTGACGTGCTGCAGTCCACAGGTTCGCAAAGAGCCAGACACGACTTAGCGACTGAACAACAGCGACAACAGCGAGTGCCAGGGCAGATGCGTGCTGCAGGGCAGGAGCAAGCTGCGGCCCCAGACAGGAAGGTCCAGGTCTGGGCAGGCATCAAGGCGGCAGGAGTGTCGGGCTTCTCGGAGACAGGGCGAGGCCCTGTCCAGAAGCAGCTGACTGCTGACGCACCCAGAACGCCAGGAGCTGGGGCAGATGAGGCCCTCCCCGCTTCGGCAGAAGGAGCCCCATGCTGCCCAAATGGGCATGTGTCCGGCTGATGCCTGCAGCCCTCTCAAGCCCCTGGAGGGTGGAGGCTCTGCCATCCAGGGGCGGCCTCAGCCACACTGGCCTCCCCACCTCTCCAGCTCTCGGCGGGTGGGAACACCAGGCCAGCAGCTGAACCACGAGAGGCACGCGCCGAGCAGGGCCAGAGCATCCCGGATGGGCGTCCCCGCCACCCCCTTCCGTAAAACGGCAGCAGGAAAGTACCCAGGGTGAAACAGCTACTCTGCTCTCCCGGCGCGCCAGCAGCCCGGCTCCGACCCACGCGGCTAGCTCGGCCGCCCACAGACAATACGGCAATTGTGCTCGCTCCCAGGGGAGGGGGAGCGGCCACGTCCTGCCCCACGTGAGAATGTCGCGACCGTCCCGGACTCCCAGTCACAAATATGTGATCAAGGCATGTGCCGAGCACGCGCTCACCACGTGTTTGCGTGCCTATGAAAGCACAAAAGCACAAGAGCCCACGTGCTTCAGCTGCTGGGGGACTGGGTCCGGGGACAGCAGAGGACAGGGCAGCGAGAAGCGAGTCCCAGACACAGCACAGAGACGCTTCATTCAAAACCATGACTGCTTTATTGTCCCCCCAGTTTTTGAGGGGAAGTGGGGGCAGGGAGGTGGGGGAAGTGGAGAGTTTTTTACAAAACTGCACGGAAACTGCGAAGTGAGGCAAGACTGGTGACTGCCATGGCGTCCAGCTACTCCATCCGAGGCTAAAGACGGACGGGAGACAGGTGGTGATTTCAGAGTCACACGGGAAAGCTGAGAACCAAAAATGAGGTGAAATGCGTCTTCACAGGCAGGCAACGGCCACTGACAACACTGATTTCAGGACACCTGAGTCAGAGGGCGCCTCCGTAAGACTGATATCCGGAAAGTCGTGGGAAGCAGGTGCAGAGCACGCACACTGTGAGGGGAACAAGCTGCCCACGAGGAGGCAGGTTACCCAGCATCTCCGTGCAGATGTTAGCACAGCCCAAGCGCGGCCTTTCCTTGATGAGACGGTAAAATAAACCTACCTGGGGAACCAAAACTCAAAAGATCCCATGTGCCATAACTAAGACCTGGCCACCAAATAAACCAAATAAATTTTTTTTTTTAAAGACGCAAAGCTTTGTGTGTATGTCAAAGAACAGCAAAGTAAAAAGGGGATCAGAATCGCAAGCAGGGCAGGCATCAGAGTCACTGGCTGGGAACCACACCCTCGCTGGGGTGAACGCTGGAGGAACCACACCCTCGCTGGGGTGAACGCTGGAGGAACCACACCCTCGCTGGGGTGAACGCTGGAGGAACCACACCCTCGCTGGGGTGAACGCTGGAGCCTCTGTCAGCAACGTGGTTACCAGTGCAGTGGTTCTCAAAGTCGTGGTCCCAGGACAAGCAGCGAGTTGCTTCACCTGGAACTTGTTAGAAATGCCAAGCTTCACTCCCCACCCCACCCAGAGTGAATCAGAGACTCTCTGAGCAGAGGCCAACAATCAGGGCTTTAACAAGCCCTCCAGGCGAGTCTGATGCTCCTTGGAAGTTTGAAAACCAACGTTCTACTTGATTTGGTCCTTAGAACCCGGATACTTGGGAGGGGAGGACAATTCTGCAGATGAAAAAAATGGAGTCCATCAAAGTTGTTCAGTCCCTAAGTGATGTCTGACTCGGTGACTCCAAAGACTGCAGCACGCCAGGCTTGCCTATCCTTCACCATCTCCCGGCGTGCGTGCTAGGTCGCTTTGGTCATGTCAGACTCTTGGCGACCCTATGGTCTGTAGCCTGCCAGGCTGCTCCACCCTTCAGATTCTCCAGGCAAGAATACTGGAGTGCATTGCCATGCCATCCTCCAGGGGATCTTCCCGACCCAGGGATTGAACCCGCGTCTCTTAGGTCTCCTGCATTGGGGGTAGATTCTTTACCACTAGCATCACTTGGGAAGTCCACTATCTCTCAGAGTTCACTCAGACTCATGTCCATTGAGTCGATGACGCCATCCAACCATCTCATCCTCTGTCATCCCCTTCTCCTCCTGCGTTCAATCTTTCCCAGCATCAGGGTCTTTTCCAATGAGGTAGCTCATCAAGAGGCCAAAGTATTGGAGCTTCAGCATCAGTCCTTGCAATGAATATTCAGGGTTGATTTCCTTTAGGATGGACTGGTTTGAGTCTCATGCAAATGTCCATGAGGTCAGAAAGGGGTGGAAGGTCTAGGTCCCACCACCAGCACTTCATCTAGGCCAGGACCTGGGGACTTAGATAAAGATGACCCAGTGCTTGTCCTTAAGGAGCTCCTAGCAGCCCCTAGAATGCTCTCAAGAACACCAGTGGGGGCAGGGCCTTTGGGGTCCTTCTCAGGAGTCTCGGCCCTGGGGGTTGGGGGTTGGACAAAGCCCTCAGGCATGGAATGGATTGGCTGGGAGGGGAGGAGGAGACAGATGGGGAGGCAGAATATTTGCCACAACAGGAGGAAAATAAATGGGGTTGAAGAAAAAAGAGTAAATGAAAGGAGTGACTGATACTAAATACCTGGAGGAATACGAGAAGAAAAATTCAATTCCTAGGGGGGAAAAAAAATAGAAATTGCCATTTGGAGGCTCTTTGCTTCCACTTGGTTCATTGAGTCTCTGTCGAAAAGAATAAGCTGAGAGACTCTGAGAAGAGTGTTCTCATTTACCCTGAGAAATTTTTTCTCTCTCGACCACCAGCAGAAGTTATCTGCTTGATACATGGCAGCTAGACTGCCTGTCAAGATAATTTAGAGATTAAATCTTTGTTTAAAAAAAGAAAATCCTGCATCATCTATTAAAATCATGGGAGCACTTTTGAACTAAGAAGATTAAGCTGGGTGAAGCAACTGAGTGTGACTGTAGGGGGTTTGGGGGGGACAGAAACGATCTGCAGGGCAACCGGAGGGAACCCCAGGCTGGAGACTGGCTTCCAAGAGGCAAGCGTCATTTTTCACGGAGCTGACTGGGGGTCGTGCGCGCAGTTTCAATGGGAGCAGCCAGAGGGGAAGCCTCACAGAGATGAACAAAGCACTTTCCCAGCTCATCTCTGTCGGTTTCCTTGCAGGTGGCACAAGCAGCCAGGTAACGGAGGGAATGACTGTGCACTTGGGCATTTCCACCACCTTGCACCTTGAACCATGCAACCCGGGGGACCAGAAAATCTAAATCTGCCTTCTGAATGGCATGTCCACTCCAGCGATCTCAAACATCTTCCAGAGTCAAGCAGGGAACAGAAACAAGTGAAGCCTGATGGGGAGGAACTGTGATGCCGAGCAGGGAGCCCCCGGGAGGCTGGATGGCTGGCTACCCCTGCCCGGCTGTGGGCGGGGGAGAGAACCCAGGATAATACTATATTAAAGGTCTTCTGATGTGTCAGAAAAAGCTGACCATCTAGACTTCTTTGTACAATCTTGGTTTTAAATGTTGTCAAGAAATGCAGAAGTGCCTAGAGCACCCTGGGGGCCAAGCAAACTTTGCCAGGGGACCACATATGGCCCCCAGAAGATGGGCGCACAGTCTCTGCTCTAAGGGACGCTGACTACTCAAGCTCCAAAGTCATCCAGACAACTGCACTTCATCTTGGTTTGAAGAGCCCGGTGGCTTCGCCCTGAGCACCCCACTGTCACGCATATCTATCTGCATCACTCCTGGCTGGTTTCGAGTTAAGCCCTAAAAAGGACTAAAAAGCAGAAACTGTCAAATCCAGAGCACACCAGGGCAGCACCATGACCCTTGCAATCCCTAACGGTGGAGGCCTGCCTTCCCACCTGCATGATCAGAGAGGTGCGTGAGCTGCGGCCTTACTGGGAGCAGAGGACGGCTGGGGTCTGCCCCACCCTCACCGGGAGGGCTCCCTTCCAGCCTCTCTCACAGTGGGGTATCAGGGAAGGGGTGCTTCCACGCCAAGTTCTTTAAACAAATCCAAGTAAACCCGGCAGACAGAAGAGATGTTCTGGAGCCCCGATGCCTACACGTGCCTGGCTTCCTCAATCACGACTCCCGCACAGAACACAGGATCCTGTTTTGATGACCTCTATGCAAGATACAGAAATGAGACGGGGGTTTCCTGCCTCTGATTTCAAAACTGCCTGGGACAAATGAAGCCTTCTTGTACCACAACCACACATTCAGAGGGACAGCTCCATCAAGTAGGCTTTCTTAAATGTCAACCCACAGAGCAACCTACTTCTCCTCCCGCAGGCCATGATAAGACAGTGGTGGTGGCGGGGGTCGGGGGGGTGCTGTCCAGAGAAGGAAGGGACTCCTCTTGCAGATGGTGGCACGGTCCCCGACAGGGGATGGCACAGGGTGTGAAGGAGAGATGGGCTTTGGAACAGGAGAACTGGGGTCCAGTCTGTAAGGATGGGCCTGCGCTTGGATATGCCTGCAGCTCAGTCCCCTCCTGTGGAGTGGGGCTCATCAGCCAACAGCCAATTGCCTGGGTGACCATCAGACAAAAGACATGCGCAGGGCCGGCACGCAGCAGGTGCTCACCCAGCACCAGCTCCCTAAGTAACGAGCCACTTCCACGGGGAAGGTGCTGTACCAAGGTTCCTGGGGAACACACATACTGCCCCTTTCCAGGTGGTGAGACCAGCGGTGAGCAATCCCGGGCATGGCCCAACCTGCCAGTGCTCTCAGGCCCCCACCAGCCTTAGAGGGCAGGCCCCAGAGACCATCCTGAGTGGCTGGCTAGAGGCAAGCCGAGTGTCAGAGGAGGGTACCCAATCAAGCCTGGGCTTCCAGGGCTCTTGCTGCGTGTCCTCTTAACCCCAACTTCCTCCTCACCAAGAACTTCTTTCATGCAACTCTTCTGTGGCTAAATTCACCAGGCTTATCTGGTTTCCTCCCTTTTGCACTCTTGCCCAAAGTCCGGGAAGCTCCTCCTGATATCTTAGGCTTGCATTTTGGAAATGCTTTCATCCTGACGCAAAGGGAGTGGGCACTAAGCTGGGTGATGTGCGCATACTGGACTCATGGAAACCCAACGTGGACGGGCCCAGCCATTCCCAAGGGCACCATGGACCGGACTCCCGGCAAAATGCAGCATCTCGTGAAGGCAGTGAACCCCAGACCGGGACAGCTCAGCGGAGAACAACCCCGCGGCGTCTCTCCACCTTCAGAGTCCACCAGCGTCCAGCAACGTGGGGAGGTGGTTCCAGCAGCAATGCATTTACAGTCGGGCCCCACGCACAGAGCTCACACCCACGCTCCCCACATTTGCTGTCCCACCTCGGAAGGACTCTACCCCTAACTAGCTTCCAAAGGGACTGGGAGTCAGCGAATGTGGGAACCAAGCAAGACCAGAGTTACAGTTCAGCCCAGCTCCCAGCTAGTCAACAGACTGCCCCAGCGCTGCAGCTGACGGCACTGTAATGAGAAAGCCACGTGATGCTGGCTAGTGGCAGGGCCTGGAACGTCTCTTCCTTCCTCATGCTACACAGAAGCCACCATTCTAAATGAATAGAGTAGTTCCTCATCTGTTGCCCATGGAAACACGGCCTTTCTATCAAAACAAAAATGTGCCCAGCCCAGCCCAGGAGGAACAGTGATACGACCCATCGGGTCCAGGTAGTCTGGAGCGGAGTGTGATCTGAACACGGGCAAGGGAGGATTTCTGTGGACTTCCACACAGCCCAGCGTGTGTGTACACCTGCGTGTGCACACACACACACACCAGTGGGGGGAAGTGCTGGGCACAGCAGAGCTGATGTGGCCACAGGCCCAGGTAAGCCAGGAGCCGGGGGTAGAGGAGCTCCAGGCTGGAGCGGCAGGGCTGAGGGGGTCCTCGCGTAGCCACTGGTCACTTGGAGCTGGGCGCTGTGGTCTGCACAGTAAGGGGCTTGCCCACAGTCACAGAGAAGGTAGGTCTGGGGGCAGCTTCTCCACTCCAGGCAGAGGCCCCTCTCTGTCGCATCACACATTTCTCCATCACCTCCGAGTCAACGAGCTCACTTGGCACCCTGTGTTTTAGGGCCAGGGAAGCCTGTGTCCTTTCTTTCCCTGGAATGCCTCCTCCATACTTCCGGTTCCCTCACACACTGGGAGACAGTCTGGGCTTCCCGGGTGGCTCAGGAGTAAAGAATCCACCTCCCAACACAAGAGATGCAGGAGACTCAGGTTTGATCCCTGGGTCAGAAAGATCCCCTGGAGAAGGAAATGGCAACCCCACTCCAGTATTCTTGCCTGGAGAATCCCATGGACAGAGGAGCCTGGCGGGATACAGTCCATGGGGTTGCAAGAGTCAGACACAATTTAACACCCGCACGAGAGACTAGGCCTAGCGCACTTCTGCCCCCAGAACGTTCTGTGCCGCTGGGCTAAGTTTTATATCTGCGCCTTCCAACATGACAGTGAGGAACCGCACATAGCTACTGAGCACGTGATGAGTGGTTACTGCAGGTGAAGAACTGAATTCTTAATTCCACTGTTTTAAATTTAAACAATCATAATTGTGTCAATTATCCCTCAATAAAGATGGAAAAAACTTTCAGCAGCTACCTGTGGCTAGCAGCTACCACGCTGAACAGCAGAGGTTGTGTACAGACCCATCCGTACAGGCAGTGGGTCAGCTCGTTTTTTTTTTCTGTAACAGGCTGGACAGTAAACGTCTTGAGCTCTGCAGACCATACGGTCTACCCCACCGCCTCCCATGACCTCACCTGGTCTCTCCACAGATCCACCCAGACCCCAGGCAGAAGCAGCCAGCCTGCTCTTTCTCTAGCAGGTGCAGGCAAAAGGCTGGCCGGGCATCCACACTTCAAAGCCAAGGAGGGTACCAGCAGGCCAGGGGCCCTCAGGCCAACCCAGAGCCTGTGCCAGGCTGGCCCTGCTCTTCCGAGGCTGAGCCGAGAGCTCCGGGCCACACCCTGGAGCAGAGATGTCCTGGGTCTTTTCTGCAGCCCTCGAGGACATGCCTGAATCTTACAAAAGGTTCAAAAATCTGACACTTTAAGCAAATTAGAACCCAATCGCCTGCGGACAGGGCACCCTCTACATGCCTCAGCCGGCATCCCAGGTGCCTGATGGGCGTGGCTCTTCCCCTCTGCTCTGCAGCTCACCTGTAGGGTCCCTTGTCCCTTTCAGCCTCCGCCAGGCCTGATCACTCTCTTACTTTTCTTTCTAACAGGTGAGGGCGGTTTGCTAACTGCCCTGGGAATCAGAGGAACAGGAGCAGCCAGCTTACTTCTCTCCTCGAGACTAAATGCTGATGTACAAAACCTCCCACAGGGCTTGGAAAACACACCCTGAAAGCCGAGATGGGCTGCTGAAGGGCCCAGCCTTGGAGGTTCACTCTTCTCCTTCGTTATCGTCCTCTGGGCCTGAGTCACGTGCCACACAGCCACCAGGGCCTGGAATCCTGGCTGGCATCTGAGGGTGTGGAGTCCGAGGCGCCAGGGGGCCCGTGCAGAACATTCTCGCGTGTTTGTGTCAGCAACTCCCCACCCTTTGAGATCACCAGCGAGAACACGCTCCAGCAGAACCCAAAGGGCACTCACACTCCTTTTTCCATCACACCAACGTGGTTACTTCCTTCTCCTTTAAAGGAGAAAAGAAAAAAAAAGGCAGGTTTACCCTGAATCAGACTTTTCCGCTCATGCAATGCCAAAAGGCTTTGTTCATTTTGATGCCTTTAGTTCCAGTACAGGTGCAGGCAAGGAACTCTGGAAGGTCTTGGGAATCCCAAGGGCCCCCATTGAAAGCAAGAGCTGCAACTAAAATCAACACAAACCACATGCCTCCGGCCAAGTAGGTGCCACTTGGTGATAATTCCCTGTCTGGGGGGCTAGTCTTGGGCTCTCCCAGGAGGTCACTCAGAGGTCAAAAGGATGGGGCCCCTGAGCAGTTCCCAGAAGGGGGCCCCTGGTAAGGAGCAGGCTGTTCCCATCTCCTCCTCCCAGCTGCCTCCTCGCCAGCTCCCAGCGAGTGTCCGACTAACCAACTGCTACCTCTTTTGACCCTCATCCCTGCCTTGTCTCCTGGGTCACCCTGTGGTCTCCCAGGTGTCTGCTCCAGCCCCACTCCACAGTGCTGCCCCCCAAGCACCAAGCCTCCCAGAGAGAGAAGCATCAGCAAGTGCCCCCAGCTCCCGGCCCACCAGGATAAAGCTCGGACTCCTCCGTTCGGTGCCCACACCATCCTGACTCACGGCTGAGCTGCAGGCCCAGCGGTGCGCTTCCCACCCTCCAGCCTAGGTCGTCCTCCACCACGAGGGGGTGGTCTCCAGCCGCCATGCCTCCTGCTCCCTGTTCTGGAATGCCTCCTTCCCCGCCCCCACCCAAACCCCTCCTTCCTCAAGCCTCCTGCTCAGCCCTGCTCCCTTGGGCTCGGTTTAAATGACCCCCCGTGACTCCCTCGGGACTGGGGCTCACCAGTGCCCCGTGGACCCACGCGTCCACTACACTGCCCCACGCGCGTGGTGGGAAGTGCATGAACACAAGTGCGGTCTGATGGTCTGCGGCTCAAGTCCACAAGTTCCTCAAGGCAGGGATTCGGGTCACTCATCTCGGGATTCTTCAGAGATGCTGACACATACTGCAGGCGCTTCCTAGCCACTGACTGAATGGGACTGCGCCGGGAAGCGGGGGCCGGGGGGCGGGGAGGAACCAGCATGCAGAGTGTTCTGTGGTTACCAGAGGAGCCGCACATCTGAAGAGGCACACAGGGCAAGAATGACGGGCTCTGTCGCATTCAGCAAGGGCGGAGGCAGCCCGGATGACCTGGTCACCCCCCTCACACAGCCCCTCGGTCACTGAGCTTCGTGACATCCAGGAAAAGGGTCTGTGTTGAGGCCACGCGAGGCCGGTCACCTTGGTGGGTCCTCTATGCAGAGAGATCTCTAAAGCCAGCCCCAGCCACCCAAGCCAGACTGAGGGCAGGAGTGGCTACAGCCCGGAGTCGGGGCACCCACCCAGACTCAGTGAATAGTCTGCGCACCCCTGCAGGAATGGGTCTCCCCAAAGGAGAGGGTCTCCCCAGGAAGGTCTCCCCAGGAAAGGGTCTCCCCAGGAAAGGGTCTCCCCAAAGCTGTCCGAAGCAGAGCACCGATCTCTCGGGCCGAGACTGTCCACCCTGCCCTACAGGACAGCCAGGCTGGGGCTGACGAGGGGACACTCGGGAGACACCAGGAGGACTTCCCTGGCAGTCCAGGAGTTAAAACGCCGTGCTCCCACTGTGGGCAGCACAGGGTCAATCCCTGGGCGGGAAACGAAGATCCCGCAGGCTGCGCAGCATGGCCGAAAAAGCAGAAAGATGAACATGAAAATAAGACATGGGGAATGAAGACCGCCAGGGACCACTGGCCTACCCACTCCCTGGGGAGGGGACGGCCCTCCCCTCCATCATCCCAGTCAAGGACTCGTTTGAAAATCTCTGATGAGTTTGATGAGCTCTTGCTGCTGGAGAAATTGCCGCTACGTCCAGGGCGAGGTAGAGGGGTTCTGGAGGCAATGGACTCACACCCCAGGAGTCGGTGAAACGCGCCCCAGCAAACGCCCCAGCTCCAGCCATATAACCTGACCCAAGAGGACACGGGCAGTTATGAAAGGCAGCTCAGCAAGTTGAAGGGAGGGGGCAAAATAAAGACATCAGTGGTGGCAAGTCTGCAAAGAACCTTAAAGACAGTGAAGGACCTGCCACCCTCAGTCCTCAGGGGGATGCGGCCAGGAAGTGGCCACAGAATTCCTTCCCGGACGGTGGTGAGAGCGGAGCCAAGATAACGGGGCCACACCATGACACGCAGCCAGTGTTCCATGCTCAGGACCAAATTCAGTCACCTCTGGTAAACAAGAGATTTTGTTTCCCAAGCAAAAAAGCTTAAAAGATTTCACTCATCTTAACTGAGAGACACACTGCAAACTAGATCGTAACATGGGCTTTGAATCCTTCTTCCCCCTAAATCACAAGACACCTCAGTGAAGGACCTGCCACCCTCAGTCCTCAGGGGGATGCGGCCAGGAAGTGGCCACAGAATTCCTTCCCGGACGGTGGTGAGAGCGGAGCCAAGATAACGGGGCCACACCATGACACGCAGCCAGTGTTCCATGCTCAGGACCAAATTCAGTCACCTCTGGTAAACAAGAGATTTTGTTTCCCAAGCAAAAAAGCTTAAAAGATTTCACTCATCTTAACTGAGAGACACACTGCAAACTAGATCGTAACATGGGCTTTGAATCCTTCTTCCCCCTAAATCACAAGACACCCGCCACGGGAGACTGTGCGTGGAGAAAGGCGCTCTACCTGACCTGGCCTCACCTGGCCAGCCAGGGCCAGCTCCAAGGCAGTCCCCACTGCCCTGTCCCTCGTCCAGTCACCCACTGGCCATAGTGACAGTCACCCCGGTCCTTCCCCTCATTGGTCCCGCCAGGAGCACATGCCTGCCACGGGCTGCACCTCGATGTCCGCTGGGCTCTGAGGGCCCCCAACCGTGGTTTCCCTAGGTTTCCCCCCAACCCAGGGGCTGGGTGCCATTGGCCTGGCCACACTCCAGACGAGGGAACCCAGGCAGCAAAAGCAGTCCTGCCTAAGAGCGACCGGTGAGCAGAGGGCACACCAGGGATTCAAACCCCAGGCACTGATGCCAGAGCTGAAAACTGCCCTTGGGTTTCCCTTCCTCCCTGCCCAAGTTCCTCTGTAGTTCTCTAGCTGGCAGAACTTCTGCCCACCCAGTCCAGCTCACATCCCACGGGCAGCACCACACCCTTCACCGGGGGGCTTCCTGGACAGGGCCCCACTCAACCCTGAAAGCACTAGGAGGCGGGGCGGGCGAGAGGAGGGGCGCGAGGCCACAGGAGTCACACAGCCAACCAGGTCCAGCAAGTGAGCCGTCGCGAGCCCGCCACCCTCCCCCGGGGAATCCCATCGTCCCAATGCCCCTGGGCCTTCGAGGGGAGGGCCCCCTGCATCCCAGACCCTGCCTGGAGTCTCAGAACCACAGACCCCAGCCCCTCCCCCGCCCCCCCATCCTGAGTGCAGAGGCGATTGGCCGTGGAGACCCGTGTCCTTCCACCTCCAAACCGGCAGAGAGGCAGCTTGCAGGCGGCACCCGGGACCTCCCTGCACTCCCAGGCTCCAGGCCAATGTGAAGGCCAGAGCAAGGGGAATTCCAGGCGCGGTGCAGGCCTCTCCCAACCGGGCCGTCAGAGCACTTGAGCCAGAGGGCGGCGGGAAGGAGGGTGGCCTCTCAGGGCGAGCCACCGCCTCCCCCCGGGGGAACTGCTCCAACTGCAGGGACACAGGCCTGGACAGACCCTGCTCCCTGGGCCCGCGGCAGGCCCTGGCACATGGCCACCTGGGCCCCTCCTAGAGGTGGCAGCTCGGTGCCAAATCTCTAATCGCCAGAGGCCATCTCCTCAGACGATGCCCCCTGCTAATGGCAGGAAGCGCATCTCTGCTGCCCCGGGGGCAGCCACTGGACCAAGAGGGAGCCTAGTGGTGGGGACAGGATGGAGGCCATCACGAAGAGCTGGGAGGTCACCGTCCCTCAAACCCGAGGCCAAGTCATTTTTCTAAGCAGCGGCATTTTCAGCAAGCAACGGAGAGAGTCCCTCAGCCACAGGCTGTGCTGAGGACTCAGTGAACGAATGAAGAAAAGTGGCCAGCTCTGCGAGGGATGCCCGGCAGGTGTCCAATCAGTGTCTGCTAAATGAAGGCAGGAAGAACCCCCCCATGCCCGACCACCTCATTAGGCCCGAACCCAACTCCTAGTGAAGGAGAAAGAGCCCTTATTTATGCGCCACCACCAGCGCCCAGAAGGGCAGATGGACAAACTTGCCAAAGCGACCAAAGGCCTTTTGATCAAGCCCGAGGTTTCAGCACTTCCCCTCGGGTCTCAGTTTTCCCAGTGGACAGTGGCGGACTTAGTAACCCTGCACTCTCAACGACTGAAGGGAGGCCTGCTGCCCCCACATCGGGGAGGAAGTGAAATCTGGGATGGACGGTCCAAGCCAACCGAGGGTGTCGGAGGGCACGTTTCACCAGGCTGAAGAGCACTGGACGAGGACCACACTGCCTACGGGTCTGGACTGCACAGCACACTGTCTCACGAGCAAGACGGTGTCCCGAAGTCTCACCGGAGAGGAGGCAGCACTCGAGGAGGGTACCCGGGGGCGGGGGGAGGGTGGGGACACAGGTTCTGCTCTCTCTGTGCACCGGCCCACGTGACCGGGCGAAAAGGCACCCCATCTCTGGCGGTGGGATTCACCTTCTGTAAGATTCCATCAGCAGGCCACGGCGCTCTCCCAGCCTCTGGTCACCCGACATGGAACTCTACGAAAAACATGATCTCAAGTATGTAGAAGGACAGGTTCCCGGCAGTCAGGTACCCTTAGGTGGCTGTCAGTATGATACTCACTGCAAACCAAGATGAAAAGGACCAGCGGCTCTCTGAGAATCACCGATGGGCAAAACTGCTTCCTCCCGCCCGAGCCCCACACAGACTCCATGCGCCCAACCTCCAGAAGGAATGCGGAGCCTACGTGACAAGAGACTGAATAAAACCTGCCCTCTTCACTCCAGAAAGGAGGTGGCTCACAGGGGCTGTATCAAATCCTGTGAGGGGCAGCGAACACCGGGCTGGACTGAAACAGGAACTACCTGGATGATGCCTGCAGCAGGCACTGGGCCCAGGGGTGGGTACCTCTCAGATTCTCCTTCGCTGAGACATGGCGGCAGCAGTGGAAAATTCCAATAGGTTTATTCCACTCCTGAACAGGAAGGCCCCTAATCCCCTACGAAGGAGAGGGAGGTATACGCAGGGTCTATTCCAGTCCTCATGCCTCAGTCTTAGATGCACAACGGAATCAACTCAGAAGCTTTAAAAATACAAACGCTGAGTCCCACCCCTTCTCTCCAAGATTCTGATGTAACTGGTCCGAGACGCTATCTGGGCATCCAGACTTTTTTTTTTTTTTAAACCTCCCCAGGTGATTCTAACATGCAGCCAAGGTTGAGGACCACCTCTGTGGACGCTAAACACTCGGTCAGTGGAGGTCCCAGGCCTCTCCCACAAACCCCTGAGGAGCAGAAAGGCCAGAAGACCCAGCCAGGAAGCCCTTGCTGGAGATGGGTCTCACTCTGCCTCCCCCCCACCCCCCACCTCCACCCCCACACACAAACCAGGATCAACCTGCAAAGAGCCATCTGTCTGAGACAGAACGCAGGGCCTCTGCCCAGCCCTGGCTGGGGTATACCAAGTGCCCACACACTGGAGGATGGACAATTGTGTTCAGTTATTTGATTACGTTGGGCATGTAAACAGAATGTGATGTTGTGCAAACCTGGAGTGGCAAGTACCACAAAATGATTTACTCTGAAACATCTCACTCAGCTACAAAAAAAAAAAAAAAAAAAAGGAGATAAATGCTGGAAATCCTTTTAACAATCTCTTTGAAGGGAAAATGGGATCTGTATACATGGTGATGCTTCTAATGGGCTGCCAGATTTATTTCCCATTTCCCACAGAAGGTCACTAGGAATAATCATATTTTCCTGTGAATCTGTCTTTTGTAAAGACAAAGTGAAACATTTCAGTCTTCCCAACTGAGGCACTGCCTTTGGTCCTACGGCAGATACAGCAATAGAATTCAATCATTCCTTTAAAGGGAGAAGAAAAAAAAAAAAAGACTGCGGAAAACAGAGGGGCAATGGAAAGAGGCAGTTAAAATTTCTAAGTTTCCCTGTGGTGTTAACAAGACTAAACAAAATTTATGCTTTGAGATAAAACAGAACTCGGTGCCTCCGCATCTTATGAACATGGTGTATGGAGAGCGGGCAGGCTTGTGGAGCCAGAGAGAATGAAACAGAGTCCCCAGACGCTTAGTCTTCCAGCTGTTGTGTCCCGGCGCCTCCCTCAGCCTCAGTTTCTTCAGCTGTAACCGCAGGACTGCTTTGAGAGTTGAGAGACAGTGCAAAGCCCCTGGGCAAGGGTGAGCCTCCACAACCAGTGGGCACTGCTATTATTTCTGAAATAGCCCACCCCCATTTCAGCTAAATCCCGCTGCACCCAAGTTTTGTACAGGCCTGCATCTTGGGAACCCCATTATATCATCGCAGGAGGAAAATCTGTTTCTTTGTTTTGTGGGAGAGTCAGAACAGCCAGGAGGTGGCCTGCTCCTGCGTTCTGGGGTCAAATGGGCTTTTTACCAACATGATTTGCTTTCACCTCCTGAGCGGGGAGCTGGGTAGAAAAAGTCCCTCCAGGGACTGACTACAGCTGCCTATGGGTGGGGGGGAGGCTGTGAGATATTCCTGCACAGTCTGGCCAGGCTGTCCCCCTCCCCCCTGCAAAATCCCCCCCACCCCCACCCCGCAGCAGGAGAGGAGAACCATAAAGAAGCGGGGTGCCCGTCACACTTCTCCCTGACGTGATGTGAAATTCTACAAGGTAGACCCTTTGAAATGCAAAACCTTCCAGAGTCCTTCAAATGTGTTTTTATTTTCTTGGGTTCCTAAGGCTGCTTTCAGACCCACCCATCAGCATTTCCCCTCTCAATCAACCCACACTTAACAAAAAAAAAAAAAAGGAAGAAGAAGAAGATGAGGAAAAAGCAGCAGGAGGAGGAGCAGGAGGCAGCTGCAGCAAAGACGTCTCTGTTTTTTGAAAACGCTCAAGTATCTTCAATCTCTGCAAAGGGGAAAAGAAAAAGAAAAAGCTTGTCCTCCGCTCCAGCCTCCTGTATCCCTCCTCCAGGACACCCCGAAGCCAAGTTTCCTCTGGAAGTTTTCCTCTCCTCTCTGCTGATGCTCCGGATCTCAGAGAACTTTCCCAAGACAAGAACCCGGGTGCCTCCCGACCAGAGTTCGGGAGGGTTAAGACCAGCACCACCAAAACCACAACCCGCAATTTTCGAAGCCCAAACCTTGATCCAAAACCGTGTGCACAGGAGGTTTGGATTAAACATCAAAGAAGAAGTTACCTTACAACAAAGTTGTTTGGCCAAGAAAATTACTTCGCCGTAAGAAGAACCCTCGGGAACGGTAAAATTGCTTTTGAATATAGACTTTTCAGTGGCTGGGGTCATTAATCATGTTAATGTAAACTGAGCTAAAACAAAAATTTTCTGAGCGAGTCTCTGGGCACATCAGCGTATCTAAGCCTCTGGGTTTGTTTCCAAAGTTCACATCCCCGGCACGCAATGAAACTACTGTTAATGGGGTCAGCTATTACAGTGCAGTCCCCGACCTTGGGCCATAATAAAGGTGACTCAGTCGTGTAGAAAGAACCCTCATAAAGTTAGGCAGGAAGCAAACACAGAAATTAATCAGAGAAGGAGAGTCGATGATTTCGGAAAGTTTGTTCATTGGGCAAGTTTAAACAGCAACTCTCCCTGGATGATCAGACATTGCAGAAAAGAGCTGGGGGAAACCAGTCAGCATTCCTCACAGCACCCAAGTCCCCTGGCACAGATCTGCTGTGGTGGGTAGAGGGCAGGCCGGCAGCTGGACCAGGCGAGGAGGAGAGTGGAGCTCAGCAGAGTTAAGCCAAGCAGAGCCCTGCCAGACCCGGCCATGTGCTTCATGCTGGCAACAAACCGGTTCTTTCAAGAGAGGAAGAGTCTGACAAAAAGGACAGCTGCAGCGAGATGAGAAGCGGAGAGGCAAAAACCTCGAAAAAGTCCCGGGTTTGGGATTCTCAAGTCTCCCCCGCCCCCCCAGAAAAATCACCTCTGGGGTTTTCAAGGGCTAGTGAATCTATTAAAGTGTCCCCCTTGCTGGATCAATTAATGAGAGCCCCTCCACATCTGGTTTCCATTGAAAACCGAAATTTGTATTATCAGCGTATTACATAACAAATTATGCCCGCAGGTTTCTTTTATTACACATCAGAGGTGTCTGGAGTGGTGGTAATGATGGGAGTTGCGCTGATCTGAGTATTTGCTTATTTCATTTTTTTTTTTTTTTAGGGCAAGAACAAAGTTTTCCACACACTTTATGCAATCCAAAAGAAAGTCACACTGCCTGGGTAAAACATCAACGCAACAATCCAACAGCGGGTCCGAGGCACAGTCTTGAGCGCCCGCTGCATCCAGAGGTGGGTAAAGAAGGGTGTGCTTTCTCAAAGAGCAATGCAAAGGTGCACCAAGTTGCTCCGGAGCGTCCTCTGCCGTCAGCTCCCAGAGTTTACGCAAGGCTCTTTTCCTCTCCAGCCTCCCGCAGGGGTTGGAAAGCTGGCTGGCCTTTCCTGAGCTTCCATCACGGGTCAGGCGCCTGCTCCCTGGACCCATTTAAAGGACACCCAGCCCACTAGGCTCCCAGAGAACGGGAGAGATGGAGGGGCTGGGCGAGAGTGAAGGAAGAAATCAACAGGGGAATAAAGGCGAAAAGGCGTGGTGGGAAAGAGCCTAAGAGGTAAGCACAGGGCTTTCTCCCATAAAACGCCAATTAAGTGCAGCAACCATGATTACAATACGGTATCTTAAAGCTCTGTTTCCTCCAAGAATTTTACGAACTTCCAAAAACACTACTGCTACATGCGACTCACCCTGAACTGAAAACAGGAGGGAGAAACTGACTAAAAACATCACCATCAATCAAAACAGTGGAATGCGCTACTTGTCCCGCTAGCCTGAGAACTTCAAGCCCACTTCTGCAGCAGCTATGCTGCAAGCTTCTATTTAAAATTTGCTTTCTATGTTAAAATGATTGCATTGCAATAATCACTTCTCAGGGGAAAAGAAGTCCTCGGGTAGAATTATTGGAACAGGTCATCAAACCGCCTTGTTCTCTGGAGGGGAGCATTTGGAGAAAGCAGCAGGCCTGCCCCATGCCTTTCTTTCATTTTCTGGGCTGCAGCAGCACCCTGTGAGCTGGCTGCTCGGTCTGGACCATGGCTGGCAGGATCCCGGCCCTTGCGAAGCACAGACACTGGGTCAAGGGTTACCAAGCCTGAACTTAAGACCCAAACCTTCTCCCACTAACATGGGCCTATCAACTGGGACAAGTAGCTGTTTTCAGTTTATCTAGCTGTCCCTAGCTAAGAAAAATGGGAGGCGGGGAGGGAAAAAAGAACTACAGATAGGCAATTCAGTATCAAAAGTGTAACTGAGACAAGTTACTGTTAAGTGAATAAATTAAAATGAAACCAAAACCTAGCCAACTGCAGAAACAGTGAGTTTCACCCAGTCTACTAACTCCATTCCTTTCCAAGTCCTCAAACCTGGTAGCGTCCTACTGTAATCACCCAGAGTCCAGGATTCTGGATCAAGGAAGGATCTCCCTCCAGCTGGTGGGAGCTGCTGGGAACACATATGTTAGTATGTCATTTGGAAGTCTGCTAATATGTTGTAAGCTGCACAAGACGCTTGCCTGGCTTCCCAGGCCAATAAACAATGCCATTCCAACTCCTGCAGCAGTCAATAGAAAACAGCCCCTTGTCTCCACCATCCAACAATTCAACAAACATTTGTTCCTGTTGAACAACCGTCAGCCTGGCTCCATCTGCACCGGCTCCGGCAAGGCGAGCTGGCGGTGGCGACGGCACAAACGCCCGGCCCAGGTTCCCGAGCCCGGGGCGCAGCCCAGCGCTGGGGGCCACTCGCCCAACAACCCCCGAGTCCGGAGGCTGTAACGTATGGAAGACTCGGAGTGTGGCCTATAGGAGGCAGAATCCCATTCATCAAATGCTGCAAAGAGCTGTTCTTTGTTCACCGTCGTACGAAGTACAGTACGTGTGAATGAAGCCCGGCGTTCGGATGCAGGGAGCCTGGCTTCAGGGGGCGTCCGGGAGCGAGGGACCCGGGTCTCGACACTCGCCAGGGCTCCGCCACCCGATATCGAGCCACGAGTATTGTTCCTCAAGTCTGCGGGAGGGGATGGGGAGCTGGGGGGGGGGGGGGCGGTGGCCAAGAAGGCACTTTGGGCAATGCACACCCAGGGCCCTCCGCGGACTCTGGGCGCCCTCCCCTTCTTCGTGCCCACCCCACCAAGAGAAACCCCGAGCGGGGAAGCCGACTCCCACGGGCTTGCAAATCAAGGACTGGCAAAGAAGGGACTCGGTCAGGGTGCCCTGTGCCGGACGGCCCTTCTCGCCATGTGCAAAAGCCACGCCGACACGGCCCTCCACCCCCACCCCATTCCGCAAGTCCCCGCGGCCGCGGCCTCCGCGGGGGCTTTTCCCCGCCGCGGACAGGGTACTCTCCAACCCCCAGCGTGACCTCTCCGGCCGGTCCCGCCGCCGCGGAGCCCGCCGCTGCGCGCCCGCATCCCGGGGGTGGCGGACGCAAACTTCCACGAACAAAAGAGTTGTCTGCAAAACGATGCGGGAACTTCGGGGTGCGCGGGGACGCCCGGGTCCCCGGCGCCTTCGCCGGGGCTCAAGTTGAGACGTGGAGAGTGGGGAACACCCAGGGCGCAGCAGTGCCCGCGCCCGCCCCGGGGAAGCGCAGACTTTTCCGCAGGGGCCGTGCTGGCTCGCTCCCCTGGCTGCGCTCTGACAAGTCTCACGCATGCACCAGCGGCGGCACTCAGCACCCCGAGAAACCGCCCGGCCCCACATGAAACCAGGCAGGCGGACCAAAAGGAAATCAGCCACACAAATATTGAAAAAAAAATTGCAGTGCGCGCAGCCGCCGGTGGGCGGGGAGTGGGGCGGGGGGGTCGCGGCGCGCCGCCGGCGGGGCTAGAGGGCGTCCTGCGAGTCGAGCCGCGCGCCGCTCGCCGCGCTCGCGCCTGGGAGGCCCCGGAACGCGGGAAGTGGCCCCGGGCCCCGGCCGCGCTGCCACCGCCCGGGCCCCGAGCCAGAGACCCCGGGGCCGGCCCCCGCACGAGCGCGGACGAAAACCCTGGGCGTCCTGCGAGCCGAGCCGCGCGCCGCTCGCCGCGCTCGCGCCTGGGAGGCCCCGGAACGCGGGAAGTGGCCCCGGGCCCCGGCCGCGCTGCCACCGCCCGGGCCCCGAGCCAGAGACCCCGGGGCCGGCCCCCGCACGAGCGAGGACGAAAACCCCGGGCCGCGTGGACTTCAGACGCCCAGCTTCCGGGTTGTTGGGGTGTTTGGGTTTTTTTTTTTTTTTTTTTTTTTAAGGTTTTAAAGAAACCATCGCTTCAGTGGCGTGCTGGGCGGCAGGGGACGGGGGGGAGCCGTGTGAGTGTTGTCTGTCGCGCTTTTGGAAAATAAAGCGCTCCTTTCCTAACTCGGGGCGCTGAACGAAATAAGGGAATGTGTACTTCGGTAGCCACATCCAAAATATATGCAACTGGTGAAGGAAGGATTTGTGGTTGCTAAGCAGAAGCAGAGCATGTTTAGTTCTGTAACTTAGGATGTTGACTTAAGTTCAGGAATGTAACCCTGATAGAATAAGCAGAGTATTTTCATTGTGCCGCTCACCTGGGGGAGGGGGATTGTTTTCCTTGTGAAGTGAAGCCCTAGATTTCCCATTAGGCCTTCCTACTGGTGTATGTTATTTTATTGACCTTGTCCAAAAAGAGATGTTTTTAAAGAGAAGGTTTTTAAAAAGAACTCCCTATGCCTGTTTTGTGTTCTCTTTGCCAAAAAAACAAAACACCTCATTACTTTACATGGATTGTGTCTGCGCCATTTCAATGGTTCTATTCATAAATCAGGAAACTTTTTCTGTTGCTTCTAGGAACATTTAATTGGTTTTAATCCAATGTTTCAATCCCAGTATCAAACATAAATGAACAATTAACTTCTTGAGCTTGTGTGCACTTGGGAAACTATTATATTTCACAGCTATTGCTAACATATTTCAGTTTCCCATCACACTGGACCCATTCTTTTGCAGAAAACCACGAGTTAACATCTCCTTTCACACCAACTACAGTTCACGCCAGTGACTTCTGCTGCAAGACTGAGAGGCACAACCAGGAGAAGGATGTGAGTATTCATTCAAGTAGATGATGTGGGATACAATCAATGCATCCAATAAAGCCAAACCAAGCTAATACGTAGAATACTATGGTACCGATATCCTTACCTATAAACTCTGCTTTAAGAAAAGTTATCAAAGGCCAATTTTTAAAGAAGCAAAAACCAAGTCTTCCTAGATTGAACAAAGAAAGGTACAGGGATAATTTGAGAATGCTGCGACACTGCCCTCATGCCATCTTACGCATGCAGTGTCAAAAACCTCAGCCTTTGAGAGCTTTACGGATATAGTTTAATTTACTTTTTATTAGGAGGCCTAGAGTGACTCCTGCTGGCAAACATTCAGTTTATTCCTGCAATTACTGGTTCATGGGGTCAACTTAAAAAACAAAATTCAGGGGTCCCGAGCCTGGAAACAATTACTGCAGCCATTATTCTTGTTGCTTTCAGGATGATTTTAGTCTCACAAAACTCCAAGGACTGTGGTTATGGCAAGCTCCTTTGCCGTAACGCCTCCTTTCCAACCTAAAGCAGCCTGTTTTTCTGGTTTTTAGGCTTTCTTAAAAGTGTAGAGAACTAAAAACTATCTGCTTCAGGGGTTGTGCTACTAACCAATGAATAGCTATTTCTCATTTACTTAATTTGAATGTCTAAGGACTAAAAGTACATAATACATTAAGGCCTGTGTCACTAGTCTTCCATACTATGGGCCTTCCCACATCATGTAATAATGTCCTATAAAATAGATATATGACGCCCCTCTTTTTAGGGCCATACTACACAGTCCTTTATTATAAAAAGTCCTACCCAAAAGTTTGTATATTAGAGTTGCTTAATTCAAAGAAGTAAACATAAATTCAGTCAAACTGGCTTTAAAACAATGTAAGCTGCAGTCAGGGCAAGTGGGTAGGAGGGCTAAGCTGTCTACCTTTGTTCAGTCCTTAAAGGTCAAAACCAAATCAAAACCAGATTTAGAATACAGCCAGAAACCTAAATGCAAATTCATGGGCCAATTTAGGAATAAATCCATAAAATAATCCAAAAATGATCACTTGCAACTTTTTCATTATCACCAACCAACGCTAACCTGGTTAAAGCACAGAACACCCTGGGAAATATAAGCTGTAAGGATTACATGCAGTCTCACTCCAAGACCAACATATGAAGCCCAGGGAAAAAGTACAGTCAATACTGGCTCTCCTGGCTCCCCTCAAAGCAGAACTTGCAAATGAAGGAACGCCTGTGTGTGTGGTATGCATGACATGTCCACTCAGCACTGCTGGGGAGATAGAAACTGAGTGGCTTTCTATAGTAGACGGTTCTTCCGTTCCAAGTTTAAAGCTCTTAAGCAACAGGAGACAATAAGGGTGTATTTTACTAAGAAAGGGTGTAACCAACTATAACTTGTATCAACAAGCTAATAAAAGTATTCACCTAAGCACATTTGTGCAGAGGAGGGTAAAGATTGGGTTCTGATTAAGTACTCAGAAATGTCCTTGATAGTTAGTGGGTGTTCTATGTTTGTGTCTTTAGAACCAGATAAATATGATGTTCAAACAACAGGGAGCTAAGCTTTTGACACTTCAGCAAGTAGCAGTCAATACTGTTCGGTTTTTCCCATTAAATTTATCTGTACCTATGATTGTAAAAAGAGTGGTGACCACTGAAAGATGGTAAACTGGTTTGTCTCTGAGAATAACATTCTTTTTAGACTAATAATGGGAGTGAAACAGACATCAGACATGTTACTCGTTGGAACCAACAGCAGTATGCAGATGCATGTGTATTAACCCCTTTATTCAGCTTTCCAAAGCCACAGCTTCTTTGTCACAAGTGCTGTATTAAAAGCCAGTCATTCACATTTCACACTGTCTTTTCTACACTTGAAAAGAACTTTATAAAAGCAGAACCTTTTAAAATCGCTTATAAAAGATGATGGGAAGATAGACATCACCAAGTCCACCTGAAACATTTTCAGAGACTGGCTAATGAAAGGAAGTTATTAGCAAAATACACTGCTTTAACAATGATGGGAAGTTTTTGGTTGTCAATGGAAGCCAAAAATCTGAGCCTACTATGGGGGCAATTTTCTTATTCAGAGCTTATTCAGAAAAATAAGTTCTATAATTGTCCCCATACCTATGATCCAGCTTCAACTAACAGCCCTACCTACATAAGCATGTTATAACACACTAATCCGTCTGTTCTTTACTTTCTATTCTTTTTATCTTTTGTTCTAAAACCTTTCTACTGATGAAAATGAGTTATAACCCTGGCTGGAATCTCATATAGATACATAAATCTATCTCCCATATCTGTAGACATCCACCTTTTTTTAAGAGGAACTTTGGTTCTTGAAGACAGTCATTTTTTTATTCAAGAGCTAAATAAAATGAATTTATTTTCATTGAAAAATAAGCACAGCAGTGAATTTAATGATACCAATCTAACTCTTTTGATACAAAATGAGAGTTGAAAGCAGCTTGAAGGAGACTGCCTATTGAAATCAGCGCATGTGAATCTGCACAGCTTTGTAACTGAACGTCTAGCACCATTGAGGTACGAAGCATGCCAGCTGGGACGGCATTGTGCACCACAAAGTGTGGGTTGTAAGCCTAAGTCCTGAGCACAAACCCTGGTTTCCAAGTTGGCAGGTGCTGAAAACACAGCAAATGTCACGCTTGCAACTCACTGCATGGAAGGGCTCTGAGTAAAGGAAGCTAAAAAGAACAGAGCAACAGTTAAAACTTATTTCAATTTGATATTACTTTTTCCTTGCAAAATTAATAGTACCTGTAAGTATTATGTGCTAAAATAAAACTCAAGCATGAAAACACAGACACTGAAAAGTTTATGCATGGTAAATAAGTAAAAATATAGCAAAGTAAATCTACATTCAAAGTTACTGACATACGTAAATCTTACCAAACCTACTTAAACTATTTTAATACTAAGATTCAAAAGCATAATCAATTCCTGGGCTTTCCCTGATCTATTTATGAAGTTAGCTGAAACAGACACTAACTAGTATCACTATAACATGGTTAGTCACCTATAACCTAGTCTACCTCAGTACACTCTACCAAACTCATAGCTAAAAACAAGTTATAGTATTTTCATATTGCTACACATTGAATTTAATCTAGAAAACATTTCAACAGCACACTCAATGTTTATGTCATCTTCAAATGAAAATCATTTCAATTTTTTGCTTCAAATATTCTGTAGTGGAATTCAGATTTAGTATGAGATATTCAGCCCAAAATTTAACTTAATTTTTCTATCAACTACCTGTCATATAAGTCACTGCCTCAAGAAAAATCTATTTTTAACTCATCCCTAGTGATATGCTCAAAGCTACCACTATCCTGCCTATTACCCATGAAAATGAAATGAGTGAATTTCATTTTCATTAGGTATACATGAAACTGAAAGATACAGCTTGTGATTTCATAGTTTAAATACCCAATCTTAAGACTGAATCCTTTGGATTTAAAATATCAAGAAAAAAAAAATTTGGTCTCTGGCTCCAAAGGAAGAACATCCCTGGGAGCAGTATGAAAAGCACATTTGCCCCACGTATACTACCAGCCTGTGAATTTCCTCACTCAGCTCTCTAAGTCTTCTCTATTAACCAAAAGCAGAGACGTTTTGTTTTACCCTATCCATTACTGTTGTAAGAGGGCCAGCCAGCCTTGCCTATTTTGTCCTAGCATGCCCTGCAGCTGACCTGAAACAGAATTGATATGAATGAGAAGCTGGCTTGCAATTTTAAATACTACTTTATATCTCCTTTTAATTTTCACATAGAAACAAAACAAAAAACACCTTGATCAAACAAGATATTCAACCACTATAATGTTTACCTAATTGAAAGTAGTGAAACTCTGATTATGTTCTATCCTGATGATATACATCATATTGTATTGTCCTCATCTCTGTAGGGCTTCTTCTAAAATGGTTCAGACTTAAACTCTGGGAGGTTAGTTACCTAGAGAAAGTGACCTTCCTCTGGCCAGCATTTCTATAGTAATATTAAGCACTCTAAGCATTAAGGTATTCATTTAACCACTAATAAAAAGGTTAAGTAAGTAAACAAATCCGCAAACCAAGCGTTTTCTACACTAGCGTAAACAACTGATTGACTGTACTCTACTAACTATACTGTCAGTTCTAATATAAACCAAGGTCAAATCATATAAACTGCTTCAAGTACTGCCCAACATCAAACTTTAAAATGCCATTGTGGATGTCTGCTAACTTACAGCAAAGAAAATAAACATGATTCACAGATCAAAGAAATCAAACCTAGATAATGGAAGGTGGAAATCAATGATAAAAATCTTAGTCCCGCTTTCCAGGTGCCCTAGTTGGGTTGGAAAGATCTCCTGCAGAGACAAATGGCAACCCACTCCAGTATTCTTGCCTGGGAGAAACTCCATGGACAGAGGAGCCTGGCGGGCTACAGTCCATGGGGTTGCCGCAAAGAGTCAGACGCGACTGAGAGACTCACACGCGTGCACACACACACACAGGGTCACATGGGGGATCTTGGTCCGGTCCCGCGTTAGTGGTCACTGGAAACAAAGCCTTGGAGTTCAAACCTGAGGACAATGTACCATATCTGTGGCCATCTGTTTTCAACTCAGAAGCATCCACAGTAACCTTTTCCCCACAACACCTACACTTATTACTACCTCCTGACCTCTGAAACATAATGATCAGAAACTTGAGGGGGATTCCTAGAATCTGCTGAAACACATTATAAAGGGCATTTCATGAAAATCCAGCGTTGTGATATCAAGTCTCCATTTCTTAATAAATAAAAAGGTGCTTTTAGCACCAGCCCCATCTAGAGACTGAAGGAGGAGCTATGCAGTATCATTTAAGATAATCTGGAAAGGCCCCCATCTATTGCAGCCTTCCCCTCTTACTTGTTTACCTCTCATCCTCCTCTCATCACTCATCTCATCCTCCTGGAACACAAATGCCTTAGGATGGATCCGGATACATTAACTCGGTGGCACTGAGGGTTAAAATCCTGAACCATTCAGTATATTAGCTCCAATGGGAAGAAGGTTTCTTTAGAGAAAAGAATACTTATTTGGCCTTGGTGTGTGCTAGGAATCATGCTACGATGATATACATTTTTCTCACTTAATTTTCACTACCCTGTTGTGTATAGTCTACACAACTGCTTCTCTCTCCACTATATCAAACTGCTTCAAAGAAATGTACTGAAGGGTAACCAACTTGAAATAAGTATCTACTATATACTAGGCACTTTGCCAGTACCTTTAAAATAGTTCAATTTCACTGAGGGGGATAAGCAGTTATAGAACAGACTGACAGTACCTCCAAGAGGTACAAGATACAGAAGGGCAGACCCACGTACTACACTCTGTATAGCATGAGAATGTAGCAACCTCAAAAACCCAGGGCTTTCAAGTGGTAAATAAAGGCATCTCTGAGTGTGCAGTGTGTGTGTTTGAAATAGCGAAGAATCAAATTAGGGAGATTCCTCAGGTTATCATAATTTTATCAAATTATTTATCACCTTATCACAATTAAGGTGGGGAAATTCCCTGGTGGTCCAGTTGTTAGGAGTCTGCCTGCCAATGCAGGGTTGAACCCTTGGTCTGGGAAGATTCCATATGCCCCTGGGCCACCAAGCCCTCATGCCACAGCTGTTAGATACTGAGCCTTCAAGCTCTAGGGGCGTCCCTGGTGGCTCAGAAGGTAAAGAATCGACCTGCAATGTGGGAGACCCAGGCTCGATCCCTGGGTAAGAAAGACCCCCTGGAGGAGGGCATGGCCACCCACTCCAGTATTCTTGCCTGGAGAATCCAGGAGGAGCCTGGTGAGCTACAGTCCTTGGGGTCGCAGACAGTCTGACACAACTGAGTGACTAGCACACCACCACAAGCTCTAGAACCTGGGGGCCGCACTCACTGAGCCCAGGAGCCACGGCTTCCGAAGCCCGTGCGCTCAAGAGCCCATGCTCGGCAACAAAAGAAACCATCTGCAACGAGAAGCCCTTTCACCGCAGCTAAAGAGACCCCACTTGAAGCGGCAAAGACCCAGCACAGCCCAAAACTTTTAAAAATTAAAAAAGTTTTAAAAAATAATAAAATTAAGGTAGGAGTAAAAAATTAGATGTAAATTTCTGAGTTTCTCATATAAAACATCTCTGTCAAATGAATACAAACTGCATTATCAAGTATATATCAGGGGCAATCAATACTCAAATCTAAAGTTTACCAATTAATGTATAAAGACATTTTTAGACTGAAAAACAATCATGTGATGGCTTCAACTGTTTTATTACATGTACATGTATTTTTTCAGATACATGAATAGCTATTTTGATTTAAAAGAATCATAAAGTGACCTAAAAACTGATATTTAGCTAATGGAGTATTTAAACTCTCCATACATAGTGGAAATCTATTTTGTTAAGTATTCTCTAAACCTCAGATCAATTTCAGAAGTTATTATGGACTGAATGTTTGTGTCCCCCAGAAATTTATGCTGAAGCTGTAACACCCAAAGAAACAGTATGTGGAGGCGGGGCCTTTAGGAAGTAATTACGGCTAGATGAAGTTATGAGGGTGGGGCTCCCACCTTGGGATCAGTGCACTTACAAGAAGAAACACTCAAGAGCTTCATAAGAACCACCAGGGAGTTTGCACACTGCACACACTCTCTCCCCACAAGCACGCATAAAGAGAACACGTGAACGTAACAGGGAGATGGCAGCTACGTACAAGCCAAGAGAAGAGACCTCAGAATGAAACCTACCTTGTCGGCACCTTGATGTTGGAATTTCCAGTCTTCAGACTATGAAAAATAAATTTCTGTTGTTTGAGCCACCCAGTCCATGGCAATCCCAGCTATTACAGAGGCAGAGAGGAACTTTAAGTACCACGTACTGAACACCCCTCTTTCACAAAAAGAAAAACTGAAGCCCAGAAAAGGAAAGTGAGTTGCCTAGGTTCCAGTCATTTTCCTCCCCAAAATTTAGTATTTTAAAAAGATCATTTCTGATATTTATTCTACTAGTTAATAGATTTTAAAGACAAATTATATGCTATTGTAAAATGAAAACAAAAACAAATTTCAAGTTCAAAAATCAATGTGATTACTGCATTTTTTGCAAATTAAGTCATTAATCAGACGGACTTAACAAAATGATCTCTCAATTCTGGCTATGCAGTGTCCTTACCATACAAAGATTTCACAAGGAAACCTTAGCTCACTAAATGAGCAAACTTTTGGAAAGGTCAAGCTTATTCCAATGTTAGTTTCAATATATGAAATCTACCATGGAGTATAATCCAGAGAGAAGAAATAACTCTGACTCGTTTACGACTGATTCTCAAAAATCAACAAATATTATTCTCATTCAAAAAATAGCATACAAGCAGTTTCACTGACTCGCGAAGGCTCTATTTATAAATCACACATGTAGTTTTCACTCACAATTTCAGGCCTGTCTTCCAAAATTTGCAAACAGCTCTTTAATTCAACCCAGTATGTTTTATTAAATACCATATTAGGATTTTCCCCATTCAAACTCCAATGAGACTTCTTGTTGAGGACATGGAAGGAAAACCTAATTAGTGCTGCTCCAGTGCATGTAAATTTATTTCACCACGAAAATCCACAGAGTAGGGGCAAGATGCTGTCACAGAACGCAGACGGATACGGAATGTAAATGGCTCTTTCCTCCACTCTGCCCCTCTCCCACCCCGCCCCTCCAAGTTCCATGGTTGGAAATCATCCTAACTTTTTTTTTAGCCAGGATGTACTAAAATTAGATGGGAACAAAGGACTGACATTTTCATATTAGAGGAGGGGCTGGGAGAAAAATATGAACTTGCAGCACCCACTCTCTTCTACATTTAGCCTCTTCGTCCTGACTATTCCCTCAACTTTGAAGCAGCAAGAAACTCAAGAGCAGGGGAGCCACCAGCCACCCCAACAGCGCTTCCATTCCGCTATCATCACATCATGATACACTGCTTCACCTCTGTTAATGAAGACTGATAAATACACTTCCTGGCTCCCTTACTCAACCAGAGCATTTCCTATTTCTAAGCTCTTCAGGTAATATCCAGAGTATGCTAATTGCTGGCTCATGTGAAAATTTTTAGGTATTTGGGAAAACAAATATATTGTCAGATTCACTTTTCTTAAAAAGCTTCTGGCTAGCATGCACAATGAAGCTCACTCGCTAACATACTTACCATTTCCTGATGCAGTAATAAAACTACATTTATAAATATAAGAATGTTATAAATATGACTTCTTTGGGAAGGATCACTTAAAAATGAAACAAATGAATTAACAAATGAAAAAAGTAGGTTCATTTTTTTATATCTTCCTCCAATAAACTAGGCAAGTAACTGGGCAATACTTTAAGGCACAATTGATCTCTTGGTCGAAAGTCTTTCTTACAATGGTATCAGCATGACAAAAGTACATTCTGCCCGCCTCTACGCCCCAGTTTTTGAAGTTCTACTCCATAAAAGCAGGACAGTGATACATTCAAGTCTTGAGAATTATTCCTATCTTTTTAATTTGGTTTCCCTGGGCCTAAACCACAGGTCCATACAGTGACAGCTTAAAATCCAGTTAGAGAAGTCCTTTTAATGATTAGTCTAATGCACTGTGTCGTAAAGATTTTTAAAACTCAGTAAGTACCGACTCAAACTCTTTTTTTTTTTTTTTCTGGTTACTGGAGCCCATCTTGACATCTAAGCTGGAAATGAATGATCTTTCAACAACACTCCAGGGATTTTGCTAAGGTCATATTCAATCATTCATTAGGCTTCTTACCCCTCGCTTTTCAGAGTTCCATTGTAGAGCTGGTTTTATTCAGCATTTATGTAGCCTGTGGGCTGGGGTATTTGTCTGCTTAATGTTGAGTTTCATTTCTATGCCCCTAACATAGGAATCCATCAATTGACCAAAGAATTTCAAACTATTCTTTTACTTTTCTAACAAATTGCATGGTATGTATGAAGAATAAATTAGCATTAATTTTCTTCTATTAACTGTTAATAAAACATGCTCATGTGTTCCCCCTTCTTTAAGGACATCTCTGTTTTCTGCCTAGCCAAGAGAAATGACAGGGTTTCCTAATTTTTTCCCCACGATGCAACTGTCCTTCAACCTACCACACTCCTCACCTCCCACAATCAAGACTCCAGGTCACAGGCAGCCTCCTTCCTGTGAAATGCACTAGACAAGACTTCTTTCAGACCCCAGCAACACCCCTGGGCACCCCTCCTCCTCCACACACAACAATTAGCTACAGAGGTTACTACAGTGGAACATAAGAGGCTTGGTCTCTTGCTCCAGAGCAGAAGGCTGTCTCTGGAGCACATGCCCTCCATCCAGCTCACAGTCCTAGCAACAGGGAATCAAACCCGCGTGTCCCCACAGGGGCAGATGCTGATCTAGAGTGTAACTCACTTTTCACACTCATATTCCTCTTCATTGTAGGCTTCCAGACACACACACACAGATAAATAAATAAAATTATTTACGAGAATATAAATCAAAGTCTATTCACACTGGCAGGGATACTCCATTTCTTTGCATATCAGTTTAAGAAAAATTATCTCAAAGCCACATAAACCTAATTATTCATCTGGGTTCTTTAAAATTAAGGTTTCTATTATACTCTGGATGAATGTGAATGAGGTAACATATAGGTAACGTGTTACAGCATCAAGAAAATTTGAAAATAAATGAACTGAAACACATTATTCATATAAAGACTAAAAGTCTTTCATGTATGTTTACCTCCCTCCTTCCCCCAAAATAAACAGAAAATTGCACGCATATCACAGATGAAGAAAAGGCAAACTCACTGCCACTATAAGGGGAAAAAAGTCATTCAAGGGCAGTTTGTACTTATTTTAAAATGGCTTCAGTCTCGCTGCCAAGAGTAGTGTCAGGTTTGATTCTCAGATACATAAACACTAGGCCCAAAAGCAACTCTAACTTGTGCACCTGGCTTAAAACAAAATGTTCTGAAAACTTTCCCTTTGTTAACTGGTGTAACTCACCCACTGAAGCCTCCAATCCCTTTGGACGTGCACACACACTTCCTACACACAGAAGTGGACTGTTATGTGGCAATAACATCATCATGAAAAGCAACAATTCTGTGCAGGCTCCACAGAGAAATCTCGTTTGCATTTCAAACAAATTTTCTCAAAATAAGGGTGTGTTCTGATGAAATAAAATTACAGTTCCAACTTCTTGTCCAGATAAAACAGCATTCACTACATAACCTACTGCTCCCTTTTAGAACGGCATGATTTCCTTCGCAGTTACCCACAAATCCATACGACGTATCAAAACTAAGTTTGATAATAACGTGTTTATGACTTCTTTCAATAACTTGGGGACATTTACTGGTCTGGTTTTCAAAGTGTGGTATTATTTGAAAATATTAATAATTTATTGTTAGCATCTTTGGACCTTCCATTCGTCCTGATTTCAATCTCCAAGAGGCTGGCTTCCAGCAGGATTAAACTGCTAAGAAGAGATGACAACTCCCCTTTCCTAACCTTATCAACAGTCCCATGATTCTCCTGCCAAAAGTCCTACATCTCTGCAAACGGAACATACATACCCCCACAACAGTGACTCAAGGAGCTTCTGAACAAAGGCGCTCTCCAGCTATCAGTGAATCAAACTCAATGTCTTTAGTCTGGTTTTCACAGAAAGCCTGTTTTGCTCCACTGATGCTTCACAATAGCATAAACTTAACAACTCAGAATTCTAAAAGAGTACCTACACACTAATATGGTATTTAAAATCAAGAAATATTAACCTGGAAAACAACAAAGACAAGATCACCTCAATAAATTATATAACACTGTTTCTATGGTTTAAGATCCTGAGTCTAGTTTATAACATCAACACAATTCATTTTATATGTTTAAATCACATATATCTTAATTTTTCTAATTAAAGTTTTTAATTTTCACATATATTTTAAAAATTAAAATTTAATTTTTAATAACAAAATTTTATTTTATTTCTCACTTTTTCATGTTAAAAATGAAAGCTTTTCCAAAAGTGTTATTTGTGTTGAAAGTTTATGGAAATGTCTTCAGTTATCCGGTGCAAGGCAGACAGTTATCTTAATGATTGATTAATGTTGATCTAAACCAAACTACTCTTCTCCTCCCCTTGTTTCCCTCCAGACAAAAATGAAAAGAAAAAGGGTGTAATGCTAGACTTGCTCAGTACTGGAAAAGCATTTGCTAAACAAACAAAAATTCTGTTTGTTTTATAACCCAACAGGACCCAAAAGCTGCAAATCATAAAAACTATTATCATTTTTTAAAAACCATGTATTATGACTCCAATATTAAAACATCAGCCCACAGACAAAATGGCCGTGAGGATTAATAAAACTTATTTTTTAAGAAACGATCATAAATAAACTGTTTCTCTTGCTGATCAGTGCCTAACTAGAACATCTTGTCCCCAGAGCCCTGAGGATGTATATATATATATTAAACTTACACCACCTTTGACAGAAGAATGACATAATTCAGTTCTTGATTAGCAAGTCTTGTAAGACAAGTAGGGAGACAGTGAAAATTAATGACGGATGACTCACTATTCTCACAGTCCACCAACCAACAGTCACTAACAAGGAGCTGCAGAGCCACTAAAAATAACTGCCCAACTTCTCTGACAGAATTTTCGGTGTACCAGTCCTAGTTCCCCTAATGAACTGTAAAATGCCGTAACGGCAGAGACTTAGACCTGGGAAGCAAACTACTAGAGACAGGTGTTAGCGCAGACCCAGAGAGGAGCCCTGGCTCCATCCTGTTCTAGCTGTCTGATGTGTAGAAACAGGAATAAGAAATACGTGCCTGCAGAAAATACTGAGGGAATTCAATGACTCAGTAAGATAATGCAGCCAAACACAGTGCAGGCAGCTAACCGTGTCTCTCAGTTGTCTTTCCTCCAACTGTTTGTCCGTCACAGTGTACAGAAAACCATCAGCCAAAAAAAAAAAGTTCAGTAAATATTTCTTGATCAACTGATACAACTGATCAACTGATTTTAATTACACACATAAGGGCTGAGACATTTTCTCAGATATTAAAAGCATTAAAAAAAAAAATCACCATTCAACCCAAAATATCACACTTATTATGTTTTATAATAGTCCAATAAAAAAGTAAGAAAGTCATTTGGCTTATTATTCTGACCCTGGAATAGCTTGATCAAAGCTTCATAAATAACTATATTCAATTCACCTTTACCGAGGTGCAAAAATCAAGGATACAAGCTTTCTGTAAATTCATTTACTGCTTTAAAGTTTTAGCTGTTCAGCAGTTACAGGAATTATTTTTTTAATCTGAAAGAGAAATATTTACATCTCAAATACAAAAGAAAATTTTTAAATTAGTCTTGGTTGATCTCTAAAACCCAACCACTTACATGCTCATGATTTTTTTTTAACCAACCTGTTATTTCTCCTTAAAATGTGCATCCTGTGTACTTACTAAACATTTACTTGCACTTGCAATTTCTGTGTCAGGTTTACTTTGATGTAGAGCTTCTTAAAAAGACACTGACTGAGTCTGTCCAGTGAAAAGCCTCATGTTTTCTGGAAAACCAACGCTGCTACACTGTTTCCAGATCGGCCTCCAAAGCTGAACTTGGGTGTGGGCAGCTCTTCAAAAAGTTCAAATCCTGCCAAAGTTAAAACACTTTCATGAGGGACTGACTCCCACAGCGAAAGGATGTTTGTATTACAAAGCACCTTCGAACTTTTCATAAAACTACATGATTCCAAACTAAATTGTGACTAAACCTCACTTTATGATTTTCAATTCTACTCTATGTGTATATGTATATACACTCCAAAACACTGAAATCAACAAGCAACAGACAAAATTACACTGGAGAAAATAAGCTTTCCATCCATCCCTCATTTCCTCCACTTCCTTTTCATCATCCCTTCATGCATAGCGCTTTCCTCAATGGCTCAGCAGGTCAAGAATCTGCTTGCAATGCAGGAGATACAGGAGACCCCTGGATTGGGAAGATCCCCTGAAGGAGGCAATGGCAACCCGCTCCAGTATTCTTGGCTGGGAAATCCCACAGACTGGTGGGTACAGTCCATGGGGTCACAAAGATTTTAACACGACCGAGTAGCTAAGCACACATGCGCCGTTATCATGAAGCACGCAAACCCTGCAGCTCCATCAGCCTCCCTTTCCATCCAGTTGTAGGCAGCTTATCATGTGTTGAGGTCTTACCATGCATCAAATACTGGTTTGAGTGCTTTCTACATATAGTTCAATTCATCCATATCAGATATATAAAAGCACTTTAACACAGAAAAGTTAAATAATGAGGAAATAAAAATGACAAAGTTCTGGAGAGGGATGGGGGTGACGGGGTGATGCCTGCACAACAATGAGCATGCACTCAGGGCCAGAGCTGCAAGCTTAGAAAGGCTGAGAGGCAAACTCCGTGTCAGATATCGTTTACCACAGTAAAAAAAAACGGTTCGGAACCCAAGATCCAGACCCAAACTGAACCCAACTTGGGAAGACAAGGACATAGGAACTGCCAAAGCAGTGCAGGGTGGCTCTTTTTTCCCCCACTTAACATGGATTCAAACATTCTGGTTCAAGTCCCACCTCCACCACTTACCAGATGGCAGGTTATTAGGTTAAGGTCAATCTACCTCACCCAGAATCCTCAATTTCTACGCAAGGATGTTACAGGTATCACTGCCCTACCTAACTCTCAGTGATTTTGTGAAGATCAAAATAAGATAATGTGGTGTTTTCCTAAACTATAAAACAAAATGCAAATTTAATGTTATTATTCTTTTTTAAAAAAATAAGACAAATAAGGGTGGGTGGCAGTTTACCATGGTTTTCTCTCACGATGGGACTAGCAGTTTGGGAGAACCTTTTTTTTCTTTTGGGGAAGGAGATGCCTATATTTTCTAAGTTTCCATTCCATGCCTGAGCTAAGGCTCAAATAAACAGAAAAAAATGCTTAAAACGATATATACTATTGTATTAATTGGCTTTTTATACTTTTCTTCATAGTTCATATTCTTAACCAAAGTTCACCAAATCTTAATAAATAACTAGATATTAAAATGCTAATTAATAACTAACTGTAAAAAAAATAATAATAACTAACCATAAGAAAACTTTCCCAAAGAAGGTCAGGCCTTTTAAATAATATATTTTAATGCTAAAAAATGGAGCCACTGTGGTGGATACATGTGGACATGCCCCTATCTGTTTTCTGAAATTCTGTAAGTGTTTCAAATACTTCATAATAAAAATTTTCAAAAGAAAATGGAGCTGTCTGTGTAAATTTTCTAGAACTAATCTTTTAACTCCCTGGACTAACACTATAGAATTTAAGCTGTTATATTTCAGTAGATAATACATCAAAGTGTTAAAAGTGGTTGTATACCAGAGATAATGAATTTTAATTGTTTCAATCTATATACCTATGTGTTGGGGTTACTGATATTTTCAAATGTTTTTCATAATGAATCTGGGTTACTTTTGTCGTAAGACAGGTTTCCGAGTTTTTTTAATTCCCTAGTTGTAAGAAAGTCAAGTTCCTTGGACATCAAATTAGAATATCCTAGTGTCTGGCAAATGATTAAGCAATCTTAACCAAAACAAATACCACCACCAAATGTTTATATAATAGGGCTATAAAGGAAAAATTCATTTCAACAGATTTACGAACATTTACATTTCAAATTAGGAAAGAAGCAGAGAACCTGAAAAAATTAGCGAAGCAAGCTTTATTCTGTGCAAAAGGGACCAGAGAAGCCAATCTTAAACCCCAGCGAGAAGCCCCTCGGCAGCGATGCGCGGCAGTGCCCTGTGTCTAACTCCAAAAACCATTTTCTAAGAGAAGAAAAATGTTTTCAGTGTATATAATTATTTCCTTAACATTTCCTGTGGCAACATTTCGCTTATTTAAATTCTGCATTAAGTTCTGAAACTGAACACAAGCTAAAAAATTTACTTAGTAGTTCTCAAAGACAGATTTTTAAGCACTCTTTACCAGGCTAAAGTCTGTTCCTCATTATCAAAGACAGACAAATATGTTTTTGTCTGGTGGTTTCAAGAGTAAAAGAGAACACCTGTATTTAAAAACCAGGAAAGGAACTTGCCCTACACAGTGTAACGCTGAGCATTTATTAAAACTGTCAAGCTTCAGGAAAAAAGACTATTGGTACAGGGCCTCAACAGTTCTAAAGGAAACAAATCTAACATAGAAGATAATAAAATTAATGACATGAAATAAAAGACAATAAATCACATCATTCTTGTTTTCCAGAGGCAGCAGTAATGAAGCCTCAAGCTCACATTTCAAGCTTCAAACACTTCAAGTTTTACATTATATAACTTGCCAAAGCCATCGAGTGCACACAGAAGGACATGTGTTCAGTTCTCCCTCCTCCTGCCTATTGCCTCGCTACCTAACAGAAAACAAGCTGAGATGAAGAGCATGCAGCACAGTTACAAATCCACTTCCGGTTAGCTTGTGACAACTGAAGTTCAAACTTTAACCACAAATTTAGTCCCATGTCACTTATTAATACTCCATCCTGAAAAGTCTTCCCATTCCTTAAAAAAAAAACCCTTAATACTAACCTGAAACGGAGTGTAAGGAAAAACCAAGCAAACATCTAGCTACAGTGTCTCAAGGTACTTTCCAGAAAGGCCTGTGTACTGCATGAGTAAGTGACAGGTGAAATAATCCTTCAACCATGCAAGGAACAGTCTGCCAAAGCTCAAAGTATTTGCGTATGGATTAAAGATTCTCACAAGATTCCCATTTAGTGGACACAGTACTAATTATACTTTGCTAATCAGGGGGGAAAAAAAAAACAAAAGGGTCCTGTCTTGGCACCAAAATCTTGCAAAAAAGTAAGAGATTTCCTCAAGAATTAATACGCAGTAATTCTTCTAAATTCCTATGTTTTACTTCTATGCAATGTCAAAAAAAAGAATATACACTGAAACAAGAAGATAAATCCTGAACACCTAAATGAGCACTAGTATCCACAGAATTAAAACCCTCACCATGTAAGACTTTAAAAAACACTAATACCACCTGCATTATTACTATTATTACTAATTACTGGTGTATCAGTGCACTGAATTCAGAAGCACAATATATGTGCTTTTTTTGTTTTGATTCTCTAAATAAGAAATTATACAGCTTAAATAAAGAACTTAATTTTTACAGGCTCATAAATTTTAGTACTTAACTGCCAGAATTTCTTGGAAAATTTTACAAAGGACTCTGGATCTCAACCAATATTATTTCTTTGTTCTTTGAATAAACAGTTAAAAGTACTGCCATGGTTATTAACAAAGAAGAAAAGCAGGCAACTCCCACAAACAGAAAAGTAAAACACTGTAACACCAAGGAAAAAACCTATTTGAGTGCATTCAACACGAGGCAAGAACACAGTTAAACAATACACAGCCATGTACCTTCACTGAATTCATCCAGCAACTCTTCCTTGGTCCAATTACATGAGGTTATTAGAAAAAAGCCTTTCACTTTCAACACTCTGGAGAGAGATTCCACATACTGTTTCCGCTTCTCAATTGCATTGTCAGGATTAAGGCTTACAGCATCAAAAGTCCCTTTGTCAATACAAATATGAAATCCAGACAACTTTGTCGAAGGGTTCAAAAAGTCTTCTACCTATATTAAAAATCAACATCTATGTGAAACAATCCACACACAATCTTTACTGAATTTAAGTAACAATCTGTAAAAAGTGATAGTTAAAAGGAGCAATTAATTACAATGGCCTTTTACATATAATAAACATATTTTCAACTTTACAGCTAACTTTTATGTGCTTCATTCCAAGATTAAAGCTAAGATTAGTAAGCAAGACTGACAGTGTTTCCTGGACATTCCAAATCTCTACAAATTTGGAAACAAATCAAAGCCAGGTGTACTGCCTAATAATACCAGCACACAATGGAGCTCACAAGCCCAGTTTATGAAAAAGTTATTTCTGTTGAAAAGCAGAATATTTGACATATTTTTTTAAATGACCAAAAAACTCTGGAACTCAAATAGGTCACTGGAAACGTGATCATTTTTAGCTGATGTTACTAGTTGTATCGCCTTGACTCAGCAGCTTACAAAGCAACTACAACAAATAGGATAAAGCTTAAGAAATTAAAGGACTGTGTAAACTGCAATTACCTAACTTTTCAAATATCATGCATTTCAGATTTTGAAAGTCATGTATCATCCATCTCATTCATTTTCAATAACTTACTGATATTTCAGAAGCATCTGGAATAGTGATCTGCCTCAATTTCATAAAATATTCAAAATAATTTGCCAACAAAATTAATTCTGAAAAGCTACTTTGAAAAATTAAGCAGTCTGTGATTATTCATATAAACAAAATAATTATAAATGGTGTATTATCTAAAACTTCATTATTGTTTGATCTTAAAATGTGTATTGTATGTTTTCATACACTCAAACATAGGCTTCCCACTCCCACCCCACATCATTACAACTGAGGCAAAATAATGACTACCACTCATAAGAGTCAAGTCTGGAGAAGTTTCTATCCTAAATGCCTGTATAAAAGTATTCATGTATACAACAGATAGTTCATAGACACCTATGATGTGTAGAACATTTCAGGCCCTGGGACTATAACTGCAAACAAAACAAAAGATCTCTGTATGAGAATATATCTCATATTCTCTAAAAGGAGAGGCAAACAATAAATAACCAAATTATTTCAGATAAAGTGCTATGAAGAGAAAAATAAAGACAGTGAGTGATTAGGAAGAGAAATGTTTTGGAAAAGTAGTCAGGCAAGACCTCTTTAAGAAGGTGATATTTGAGAAGAGATCAGAATGATGAGAATGAGCCAAACAAACTAAGATCTAGGGCAAGAACATTCTAGGCAGAGAGCAGCAGGAATAAAGACTGGAGAAAAACAAGGCTGAAGCATGTCAGGAGCAGAAAGACAGGCAGAACGACTAGAGTATTGGTGATAAAGAAGGAAAGGGGCAAAAACCAAGGGGCTCTGTAAGGCTGGGCAGGGGTTCGGATTCCATTCTAAATGCAATGGGCAAGTGCTTGGAGGCTGATTTACATTTTAAAAAAATAACTCAGAACTGGGGCTCTGTAACAACCTAGAGTGGTGGGATGGGGAGGGAGGTGGGAGGGAGGTTCAAGAGGGAAGGAACACAGGTATACCTAAGGCTGATTCATGCTGATGTCTGGCTGAAACCAACACAATATTGTAAAGCAATTAGCCTTCAATTAAAAATAAATTTAATTTTATATATATATATATATATATATAAAATAACTCTGGCTGCCCTGTGGTAATGGACAGCAGTGGCAAGAGTGGAAATGGGAAGGCTAAGTAAGAGGCCACCGACAGTGGCTTGGATCTAGGAGGCAACAGTGGAAATATCAAGGAATGACACATTTTCTCAAATATTCTAAAGATAAAACCAACAAAATTGTTTCTAGGATTATTTTTTCAACAGCACCTCACAGCTTTTGAGATCTTAGTTTCCCAATCAGGGACTGAACCAGGAGAGCATTAAGTCCTAACCACTGGACCACCAGGGAATTCCTGGCTACTGAATAAAAAGGCAAGAGTGGGATGGGGATGGGAGTGAGTGGGAAGGCTAAGGGAGAAACCAAGAGTTTCATTTTGGACTAATTAGTAGGCTATTAGCTATCTAAATGGAACTACAGAATATGCAGCATTTCTATAATTCTGGAGTTCAGAGGAGAACCCGGATAAAAATGTAAATTCAAGTGTCATCATCTCCTCACAGATCAGAGGGCAAAATAAGTCATCTTTGGGGCATTATACCACTTTATGCATTTACAAATTTTTGATCTGGTTAATCCAAAGTTAGCTATTATTTGTGTGTATTTGCAAAAAAAGAGAGACAGAAAGGCAAAATAAACATACTTGAACACAAGAGGAAGAGGAGAAAATAACTTCCCCAAACTGACTAGATTGAAAATTTTAATACTGTTACTTTAAAAAGTTATCATTTTGGATAATTTATGATTGATCCTTAATTTATGAGTTTAAGGATGTCAGCAAATTAATACACATCAGAAACATTTAAACTTTATAACTTTTTAATATATCAAATGACATATACCCTCTAATAGTATAACACGTTTAAATTTTATTATAGAATCTAAGTAGAAACTAAAAGTTTAAATTCATATAATGTGACAATTTATTTGCTTTTATAATATTTGATTTCTTTTTTCATAAGAAATTCATTTTCTCAAAGACAATGAGAATATATGTGTATTTCTGTCCTAAACAGAAAAGGGTAGTATTAATTTCCAATGTTGATATGCTCCAATTCACACATAAATCTGTCATAAATTTTTCTTAACACAATTAAGTTACATGAATAAATTAAATGCATATGTAATAAGTCCTTGCTTTTAAAATTTTTCTTTGAGTGCATAATTCTCCACCAACCATGTGATTATTAACCACCTTCCATTTGTACAGTATTTTTCATTTTTAAAATAGTTCACACATTCCAGGAAACCTTTACAAAAAACCTGTGGTATACTGGGTAGGTATTAATACCCCCAAAGAGTTAAAGAAAGCTCAGTGAACTAAAGAGTTTTGAAACTAAACCTGCGATCCAGCTGTTTACTAACCACATTAACCCATGTAAGGGTGCGAGTGTGAGAAGCCTAAGACCAGAAGCATGATGGCCGCTGGTCTTCAGCCCTAACTATGCAGAACACTGTCAGACTATTCAGGCTAAAGGCAATTTCAAAGGAAATGTGAAGAAGAAGAGAAGCTGCAAAGTAAAGTGTAGCCTGAAATTCTCTTCCTGCTCTTTACCAGTCATTTAAGACTTACCTAGACTTTTCAACCCTAAGTGACTGATTCCTAGTCTAAACTCAACCTAACAATTATTTTCCACAGAGCACTTTTTTCTCTTTGATCACTTTTATTTTCAGTCTTAAGATCTAATATCAAAAAAAAAATCTAATATCCCTTCTTTGATGCCAACCTCCTATTCTTTTAGTGATCTCAATCCACACTGTTTAACAGCCTCGTTTTCTCCCCGTTTCCCTCATTTCCTTCTCTATCAGACCTAGAATGCAGGATGATTCTGTCAATTGACTCTAACTAGTTCCTGCATCTCCACACTTGTTTACTCTTCCCTTAGACTGTATAAGAAGCATACACAGACATTTTAAGTTCCTAGAACATTCTTTCTCAAACTATTGCCAACATTTTTCACATTCAGTTTCTGGCACTCAGTGAGAAATAAGCAGACATTCAAGGGAATAATAAATGACCAAAAACTAAGAGGGAAAAACATATTAGGAAAAGGCCCAAAGGAGACTCAAATAAAAGAATGATCAGAAACAGACACTTAATGCAACTTCCCTATCAGTACAGTGCTTAAGACTCTGCACATCCACTGCAGGGAGAAGCCCTGGTAGGGGAACTAAGACCCCGCATGCCACAGTCAAAAGCAAAAAACAAAAAAGAATGAAACAAATCCTTAAAACACTGAAATAAATGACAATCTGGGGAACTGTAAACAGAACAGAAACCTATAACAAAGAACCAATACAAATAAGAAAAATTTTAAATGAAATAATTAAATTAAGAAATTCAAGGGTGGGCTTGATGGCACACTGGACAGAAACACAAAAAATACTGAAGTGGAAGAAAGGGCAGAAGAAAATACCACTGTTAAGCACAGAATGACAGAAGGATGGAAAATTAACAATAGGAAAGAACATAAAAGATATGATATGGCACAGAGTATTAAGATCTAAATATATATAATAGTCTTAGAAAAGGAGGAAACGAAAACAGGACAGAAGAGAAAATGACATATGACTGAGAACTTCCTAATTCTGACAAAGTATCTGAAGCCACAGATTCAAGAAGCACTATAAACGCAAAGCATGATAAAAACAAAGATAATACAGTATAATATATATCTGACACAATATATAATTTATATTGTATACAAATAGTATAATATATCTGATGAAAACCAAAAACAGAAAAATCTCAAAATCATGCAGGGAGGGGGGTGGGGGATACAGTATGACAGATTACCTTCTAAAGACTAACAGCAAGACTGATAGCTGACAAAAGCCAAAGAAGGAAAGCCAGGAAACAGTGAAAGGAAACGCCAATCCAAAATGACATACCCAGCAAAAAAAACGCATGCGTGTGTACACACACACGTACATATCTCCATCAGGAAGGCAGGCAATCACTGAAAAGAGCACCAAATGTGAGCGATGATTGTTAACATCACAAAAATACAGGAAACCAAACATTACATAACCACCTATTAAATGTACTTGTTTAAAAACTGAATTTGATAAAAATCTGTGGATCAGGGGTAAACAAACCTTTTCTTTAAAGGAACAGAACATAAATATTTGAGGCTTGGCCACTCACCCAGTCCCTGTCACACCTACTCAACTCTACTGCTGTAGCACATAAACAACTATAGATAATATGTAAATAATGAATATAGCTGTATTCCAAGAAATCCTTATAAAAACAGGGAATCCTAGATTTGACTCATAAACTTATAGTTTGCTGACCCTTATTCTGGATCTAACTCCCAACCTACAGAAAACACAGGGGACACAAAATATGTTTAAATGGTACTGCTGCTGCTGCTGCTGCTGCTAAGTCGCTTCAGTCGTGTCTGACTCTGGGTGACCCCAGAGACGGCAGCCCACCAGGCTCCGCCGTCCCAAGGATTCTCCAGGCAAGAACACTGGAGTGGGTTGCCATTTCCTTCTCCAATTAGAAAGTCCACACCAGGGAAAATCATTGGGATTAATAAACTACCTTCTACAATAAATAAATCACCAAGTTAAATAAACAAACAATATACAGAGAATTTAAAAGAGCCTTAAAGACTATCAACCAACTGCAAAATGTAAACTCAACAGCAGAATGGAAATAACAGAAGAAAAGTCAGTGAACTTGAAGACACATCAATGCTAGTTATCAAATCTGATCCACAGACAGAAAATTAATTGGAAAAAAATGAACAGCGCTTCAGGGACCTGTGGGACAATAAATACAAAGAGGCCTAACTGATAGTTACAGACTCTCAAAAGGAAAGAATGTTATTGAGGGGAAAAAAATTTTGAACACATAGAGCCTGAAAACATCCCAAATTTGACAAAAGACATAAGTTCTTAGATTCAAAAAGCTCAGTGAACTCCAAATAGGATAAGCAGAAAGAAATCTAAGCCATGGTACATCATAATTAAACTGCTAAAAATTGTAAGAGAATGGAAAAAATCTTGAAAGCATTCAGAAAAATGATGCATTACTTACAACAACACAACAATTCAGACAACTGCAGATTCTGCATAAAAAACCGTGGAGGTTCGGGGACCTGCCTGGTAGTCCAGTGGCTAACACTACATGCTCCCAATGCAGGAGGCCTGGGTTCCATCTCCCTGGTCAGGAAACTAGATCCCATACACGGCAACTAAAGATCTTGCATGCCACAAGGAAGATCAAAGATCCTGTGGGCCACAACGAAGACCCAGTACAGCCAAATAAATTTAATAATAGTTAAAAAAAAAAAACAACAAGCTATGGAGGTCAGAAAGAAGTGACACAACATTTTTAAAGTGCTGAAAGAATAATTAATTCAGAATTCTATATTAAGCAAAACATCCCTCAGGAATGAAGGTGAAATGAAGACATTCTCAGATGAAGGAACACTAAGAAAACTTCTAGCCAGCAAAGCTACTCTAAAAATCATCCCTGAAGGAAGTTCTTTAGACAGAAAGTAAACAATATTAATTCCAGAACAAATACACACACTCAGAAGATCAGGAATGAAGAAAAAACTGCAAAAGTATCTTTACTTACTTAACAATTACTATTAACTATTATTCTCCTTTGAAAGGAGAATACAAAGGATAATTACAAGATTATCCAACAGGATTTTCAACATATATAACGATTATATTTAAGAAAACTACAACATAAAGGAGGGAAGATTAAAAAACTCAAATGTTGTAAGGTTTTCTACATTCCACTTGAAATGGTAAAGCATTGATTCCAAAAAAATTGTGTAAATAATGTATATTATAATCTGTACTAAAAAAAGCTCCAAACACATCAAATATTATTTAGTCACTAAGTCGTGTCCGACTCTTTTGCAATCCCATGGACTGTAGCCTGCCAGGCTTCTCTGTCCATGGGATTTCCCAGGCAAGAATACTGGCATGGGTTGCCATTTCTTTCCCCAGGGAAAATTCCCAACCCACAGCAACCACTAAAAAAGCCAGAGATAACAGTCAAATCCTTAGAGCAACCACTAAAGAAACTATACAAAGACATTTATATAGATATATCTAATTAAAGTGGAATACTAAGAAATGGTCAAATTAACCAAAATAAGCAGGAAAGCAGAAAGGAAGAATGAAAAACAGAGGTAACAAAGAAAAAAATAATAAAAATGGCAGACCTAAATCTAAATGTTCCAAATACACCAGTTAAAGGATAGAAATTCAGAAAAGATTTTTTAAAAAATGACCCAACTATATGCTGGCTACAAGAAACTCACTTCAAATATAATGACACAGACTGGTTAAAATGAAAGAACAGGAAAAGACATATCATGCAAAAACTAATATAAAAATGTTGAACTTCACACCCACAAGCTCGGCTATAATCAAAAGGACACATACTAAAAAGTTCTGGTGAGAATATGGAAAAAATAGAACTCACATACAGTGCTCATGGAAATGTATAAAGATATAGCCACTGTGGAAATAGTCAAGCAATTTCTCAAAAGGTTAAATATAGAGTAACCATATGGACCTGGTTATATACCCAAGAGAAATAAAAACATATGTCCACACAAAAACATAAACAAATTTTCACAGCAGCATTTTTCATAATAGCCAAAAAAACAGAAGCAACTTAAATGTCCATGAATTGGCAAGTAGATAAATGAAATGTGGTAAATTCATACAACAGAATATTAACTGGGCAAGAAGAGGAATAGAGTATTGATACACGCTACCATATGGATGAACTTTGAGAATAGTATGTTAAATGAAAGAAGCCAGACGCAAAAGACCACAGATTGATGGGTTCCATTTACACGAAATGTCCAGAACAGACAAATCCACAGGGACAAAATGTAGATCAGTGGTTGCCAAGGACTGAAGGGAGTGGGCAATAAGGAGTGAATGATAATGAATACAGGGCTTCTCCTTGGGGTGATGAAAATCTTCAGGAATTAAAACAGTGGTGATGGTTGCACAAATTTGTGAATATACTGAAAACCACTTTAAAGGGGTAGATTTTATGGTATGCAGATTATATTTCAATTTTTTTTAAAGCTGAAAAAAAGCTTTATTATTAGCATTAAAAGTAAAATTCAAAGTAAAAACTACCAATGTTAAAGAGGAACATTATATAGTAATAAACAGGTCAATTAATCAAAACACACATACAATCCTAAGTGTGTATGCTCTGAACAGAGTTTGAAAACACATGTAGCAAAAAATGACAGAAATAAAAATTAACACAGACAAATTTACCAGTTTGGTCAGATAGACACTTCAACATTACTATATCCATAATTAATATAATTAATAGAAAATCAGTAAAGGTATAGAATTGAATACCATCACCATCAAACACCATAAACTAGTCAACACATTCTATCAGGTAACAGCAGAACATACATTCTTTTTTTTTTCAAGTGCATGTGAAACATACACCAAGATGGATTATATCCTGGATAATAAAACAAACACATTTAAAAGAACTTAAATCATACAAAGTATGTTCACTGACATAATCTAATAAATAGGAAAAGGAGTACATCAAGGCTGTATATTGTCACCCTGCTTATTTAACTTCTATGCAGAGTACATCATGAGAAACGCTGGACTGGAAGAAACGCCAGCTGGAATCAAGATTGCTGGGAGAAATATCAATAACCTCAGATATGCAGATGACACTACCCTTATGGCAGAAAGTGAAGAGGAACTAAAAAGCGTCTTGATGAAAGTGAAAGAGGAGAGTGAAAAAGTTGGCTTAAAGCTCAACATACAGAAATGACCCCATAGACGGCAGCCCACCAGGCTCCCCCGTCCCTGGGATTCTCCAGGCAAGAACACTGGAGTGGGTTGCCATTTCCTTCTCCATGCACGAAAGTGAAAAGTGAAAGTGAAGTCGCTCAGTCGTGCAGACCCTCAGCAACCCCATGGACTGCAGCCTTCCAGGCTCCTCCATCCATGGGATTTTCCAGGCAAGAGTACTGGAGTGGGGTGCCATTGCCTTTTCCGATGACCAACCTAGATAACATATTAAAAAGCAGAGATATTACTTTGCCAACAAAGGTCCATCTAGTCAAGGCTATGGTTTTTCCACTGGTTATGTATGGATGTGAGAGTTGGACTGTGAAGAAAGCTGAGCGCCAAAGAATTGATGCTTTTGAACTGTGGCGTTGGAGAAGACTCTTGAGAGTCCCTTGGACTGCAAGGAGGTCCAACCAGCCCATCCTAAAGGAGATCAGTCCTGGGTGTTCATTGGAAGGAATGATGCTAAAGCTGAAACTCCAGTACTTTGGCCACCTCATGCAAAGAGTTGACTCATTGGAAAAGACTCTGATGCTGGGAGGGATTGGGGGCAGGAGGAGAAGGGGACGACAGAGGATGAGATGGCTGGATGGCATCACCGACTCGATGAACATGAGTTTGAGTGAACTCCGGGAGTTGGTGATGGACAGGGAGGCCTGGCGTGCTGCGATTCACGAGGTCGCAAAGAGTCGGACACGACTGAGCAACTGAACTGATTGAACAAAAAGAAAAATCCCCAACAACTGGAAATTAAAGAACAAAGTTCTAAATAATCCATGGATCAAAGAGGAAATTAGAGAATTCCCTGGTGGTCCAGTGGTTAGGGACTCTGTGCTTTTATTGCCAGGGGCCTGGGTTTAATCCCTGATCAAGGAACAAAAATCCCACAAGACACATAGCACAGCTAGAAAAAGAAAAGAAAAGAAAAATAAAGCATATCAAAGTCTGTAGGGTGCAGGAGCGCCTATAGGAAAATTTTTAGCATTTATATCATTAAATGTTTATATCAGAAAAGGGAAATCTAATATCAAAAATCTAAAGCTTCTACTTTAAGAAGCTAGAAAAAAGAGCAAGAATAAATTAAAAGCAAAAAGAATGAAAAAACAATAAAATTAAGAGCAAAACTCATTGAAACTGAAAACATAAAAACAAGGTCAATGAAAAAAAAGCCAAGTTTTATAAGACAGGAAAAAATGAATTTCTAGCATCATCATCAAAGAAAAAAGAGAAGACAGAGTAACTGATATTAGGAATGAACAAAGCCCTATCAATACATATCCCACAGATATCAAAAGGATAACGAGAATACAGTGCAGAACTCTATACACACAAATTCAAAATGGACTAATTCCTCAAAAACTGCAAACCATGCAAACTCTCTCAAATGAAATAAATAACCTAAATAGGACTGTGACTATTAAATTTAATCCATACTTTAAACCTTTAGTAAAGCAATCTCCAGGTTAAATGGTTTAACTGTGAATTCTACCAAACACTCAAGAAGAGACACAAGTGCTTCACAGTATCTTCAAACAATTCAAAAAGGAGACAATGCGTTCAGGTTCTTTTCATAAGGCCAGGGATACCCTGAAGCAAAAACCAGATAAGGGCACTTCAGGACTGAGGGAAACTGCAGACAAATATCCCTCAAGAATGCAGACGCAGAAGTTCTCAACAAAATGATAACAAACTGAGTCTAGCAATACAGAAACAGAATTATATATTATGACCAAATGAAGCATATAAGTTCAATACTGGTTCAATATTTGAAAATCAATACAATCCACTGTATTAATAGTCTAAAGAAAAAATAAACCACATGATTATATTCATTGATGCAAAAAAATTATTTCATTCTTTCAAAATTCAACAGTCATCCTAGAAACACAAGGGAACTTCTTCAATATGATAAAGAGTATGTATCTAATAAGACCCTGCAGCTAACATACATACTTAATGGTGGAAAACGGAAGACATTCCACCTAGGATGGGAACCAGGCAGAAACACACCATCACCAGTCTCAGGCTATATGTGTATGGAAGACCTACGTAGTGTCAGCAGGCGGGAAAAAAAGAAAGGCATTCACATTGCAAAGAATGAAATAAACTTACCCTATTCACAATAAACATGACTGTCTATATAGAAAATCTCAGAAAATCCACCAAAAAACTTCTAGAACCAATAAAATGCAAGATTAAAGGACACAACGGAAACAAACAAAATCAATCATATTTCGAGCAATAAACAACTGGAAACTGAATTTCAAAAACCAATACCGCTTTAAATACTCCACACACACACACACACAAAAATACACAGGTGTAAGTCTAAAAAATACGTACAGATCTGTATGCTGAAAACTAAACAACGCTGATTAAAGAAATCAAGGAAGATCTACTAAATGAAGAGACATACCATGTTCATGAATTGGAAGACTCGAGATAATAAAGATGTCGTGTGTGTTAGTTGCTCAGTTGTGTCCAACTCTTTGCAACCCCATGGACTGTAGCCCACCAGGCTACCCTGTGCATGGAATTCTTCAGGCAAGAATATTGGAGTGGGTTGCCATTTCCTTCTCCAAGATGTCGAGTCTCCTCAAATAATAGATTCAGTTCAATTTAAACCAAATTTTCAGCATGGATTCTTTTGTAGATGTTTACAAATTAATTCTTAAATTCATTTGGAAGTGTAAAGGAACTAGAACAGACAAAACAACATTTGAAAAATACAGTTGAAAGAATCACACTACCCAACTTTAAGATTCACTGAAAAGCTACATTAGTCAAGATAGCATCCACTGTATGTCACCATGAATCCTTTCAAACATCTAAGAAACAAAGCCAATCTTACAAAAATCGTCTGAAAAAAATAAAGACAATTCTCATCTCATTTTTTTAGAGCAGCATAACCTTGATTAAAAAAAAAAAAAACCTTACATTGAAATTCCAAATAAGAAAAATTACTGGTTAATCTCTCTTATAAAGCTATATACAATCTGCCTGCAGTGCAAGAGACGTGGGTTCGATCCCTGGCTCGGGAAGATCTGCTGGAGAAGGAAATGGCAAACCACCCCAGTGTCCTTGCCTGGAAAATCCTACGTACAGAGGAGCCTGGTGGGCTGCAGTCCATGGGGTCGCAAAGAGTCAGACATGACTAAGTGACTAACAGGACACTGTGTAATTCCTAAGCAAAACACTACCAAATCGAATCTAACGTTATCTGAAGGCGTAATACACCGTGACCAGACACGGTTTACTTCAGGAATGGAAGTCTGTTTTAAAATCAATCAACTATTAAAATTATCTCAATAAAATTGTCAATTTAAAAAAAACTAAGGAGCCTCCACCAAAATCAATCAATTCAATTCTGACAAAATCAAGAAGAAAAATCATCTGATCATATCAATGAATATCAAAGAAAGCAAAAGATCAAGTGCACTATCCATTAAGACTAAAAACTCTTAACAATCTAGCATATGAAGGAACATCATCAATTTCAATGAATATCTAGAAAAGCCTAGCGCTAATATCGTATTTAACAGTGAAATATTAGAAGTTTTCTTCTTACAATAGGCAGTGTTAGAGGGCTATCTGCCTTCATGATTTCTATTCAACGTTGACCTGCAGAGTACACAGCACTTTAATAAATAAAATATTAAGAATGGAACAGAAGAAATACCACTATTATTTACACATGACATTACAGTCTTTATAGAAAATCCACAAGAATCTATAGGACCTACTGTATCCCTATGGGAACTCTACTCAATATTATGTAACAGGCTAAATGGGAAAAGAATTTGAAAAAGAATACATACATGTATATGCATAACTGAATCACTTTGCTGTACACCTGAAACTTTACTCCAATATAAAATAAAGTTTTAAAAAACAATCTATAAACTATTGGAATGTGTGAATCACTGGAATACAAGATCAATATAAAAATCTCTTGTACTTATACATAATAGCAATAAACTATTAGAAAATGAAATTTTAAAAGCATAACAATAGCAATTACAACAAAAAAACTAGGAGTCAATCAAAGAAAAATATATAAGATTTCTACAGGAAAAACAATAAAGTACTACTGAGAGAAAATTAAGAACTAAATAAATGGACGACTTCATCATGTCCATGGATTCAGAGACGCAACATTATAAAGATGTAAATCCTTCTCAAACTGATCTATTATATATCAGTTGGGTTTATTCTCGAAACGCATTTAACATGAACAGAATACAGGAAAAAATTCACATGATTATCTCAATAGATACAGGAAAAACATTTAATCAATAACAACACACACACATACTTAGCAAAGGAGAAATAGGAGGAAACTTTGGTCTGATAACAGAGTTATCTACAAAACTAGCTTATAAGATACATCATACCTAACAGTGAAACACCAAATGTTTTCTCTGAAAAGGACAAAAAAAGACAAGGGTGTCTTCCGTCACCACTAATTTTTAACATTCTCCCAAAGATCCCAACAGTGTAACAAGGGGGGGAAATTACAAAGGATTGGAAAGGAAAGATTAAAACCACCATTATTTCCAGTTTGCATAACTATACATGTGTGTGTGTTAGTCTTTCAGTCTGTAAAAGAACATATAGTTAAACTATCAGTCTCAAAGGATAAATCATTAGCCTCTACATGTAAGCTACTAAAATCCAAAAGAATCTACAGGTAAACAACAGAATGAATAAGTAAAACTGTGATATAATCGTACAAAGAATCATATACAGCAACCAAAATGAATCAACTACTACGAGCAACAAGCTGAGTGACTCTCACAGAATGCTGAGCAAAAGACACTGGAAAGAACACGCTAAAGGCGTACATTTATATATCCCAAACAGGCAAATCAATCTATGATGTTAAACCCCTGTGATAACCTTTAGAGGGGAAGGAGGAATAACTCTGAGAGGATCAGCAGGGAATTCAAGGGGGGTTTCTAGAGCCTGTAATATTCTACATCTTGATTAGAGTGATAGGTCTGTTCACTATGATAATGCACTGAGTCATACTCGCTTGGTTTGCACACTTTAATGTACATTTACAAACATTTCAAAAAAAATTATTACAATTTTTTCTAATCATATTTCATGGCTTCAAACATTTGAATGGCTCCCCATAGCCTAAAAGCAAAATCTAAGCTCTTATTCATGGCATATGATATGGCTCCTACTTAAAATAACCCTCTGTTCTGTCTATCCCACAACACACTTTATAATCTAATTTACCAAATTTAGAGGGCCAGAACATATTATGCTGTTTCAAACCTTCATACCTTTAAATAATGTTTCCACTTCTTAAAATTCTCTCCCTCTTTATACTCTACTCACACCCAACACAATTTCCACCAATCTTGGATATTAGCTCCTCTAAGACCCTTTCTCTTCCCTCTTCCCCAAATCACTCCTTTTAATCACTCCCTTTCCTACACTCAGCATATATATTATTGTACAGATCAAGCTATAGCATTAGTTATTTATGTCTATGTTAGTCTATACTGTACTGTGAATAACTCAAGCACCAAAGTCTAAATTTTCATATTTCCAGTGCCCAGCACAAGGCTTGGCAGGTAGCAGTCACTTAATACATTTGACTGTCATGTATATATCCTTACAAACTAAAACAGTAAAACTATCAAAGATGAAGCCTGTCTTACACTTCCTCCATAGCACTTGGCACTACAGGCATATGACAGTGACAGTTTAGCTAGGAGCAGACCCTGCACCAAAACTGAGTTCCATGGACAAAATGCTCTTTGCAAACCATATGCAAAACACCCTTCAAACCATGTGCTCACCTGAGAAGAGGGATTATGTTCTACTGGAAGTGCAAAAAAATCATCTTCCTTTTATATTGCAATACATACAGATTTCCAGAGTTTTGAGCTAGAAGAAACCCATAGAGATCACCTAGGTAAAATCTTTAAGAAAGAACTAAAGCTGAGAAAAGAAAAAAGAGCTTGTTCAAGGTCAAGACTATAGCAAGAAGGATCAAGACTAGAACTCAGATCCCTCGTTTTTCTCATTAGTGCTTTCTCACAACCCATACAGTCTCCTTTCATGCTATGTGACTCTCAAACTAAGTGGCATGACAGCTTTACTACTTTAGACTGCTGGATTAGAGTGTTAGATTAGAGCATCCCTAATTGCAACGTTTTTTTCCTAATTTCACTTTTAAATTTGGCTCTAACACATGAATATTAATAGTACCAACAAGTTCAACCAGGAAAACACCATTTCCAGTTCCAATATCAAGCACTGAAGCATCCAACGGAATCTTGTGTTGCTGCATCCACCTTATTAGTCGAGTCATACTCTCTTCTCCAAACCTATTAGAAACAGAGAATCAGTCAGTCAAACTACCAAGGGCTAGAGAACAAAGGTTACAGCTATACCCCACCTACACAGCTTATTCAATATGCTCAATTAAGGTTTTTTTTTGAAAGTAAGAAATACTATCTGTAAACTTCATCTTCATCTCTATTATTAAGGAGGAAACACCCCCAAGAATAGAACAGAATGGATAAGGTTGATGTTACTTATCAACATTTCTCTACATCAGCATTAACATTTGTACACGTTGTTGGCTCAAAACTGCATTGCTTATTGAAAACGGACAATTACAGAATCAGGGTTATTTCCTAAGACTGTCATCAAATTTATACCTAGGCCATTAAAAAAGAAAAGAGAGTGATTCTTTAAATCTACCCATTTAAGCCAGACTCAGTCCAAGGTTCCCAAGAGTTTTACTTTCTCTGGGATAAGCACTTAAAAGATACACACACACCTACATAACCTTCTGGATCATAATCCCACTGTTTTCTCTAACTCACCAGATTTCTCCTGTATCTCCGTATTCTTGGAAAGTTTGCAGTTCTCTCTTATAGACAGCATCCCAACTATATAAATAATCAAATGCAAACCAAATTATTGAATTAAACTGTATTATGAATTCAATGTATATTTCTCATACATTACCAGGATAGTTATGACAGAAATTTAAAACATTACTAGTGTTGATAAGTACACATAGCGCAATGTCTTAACATCCTCGTGTTAAAAGAATGAGAGTAAATGTATACATGCAAAGCACTCACAACAATACCTAACAATAAAAACGGTGTATGTTTTAGCTTAAAAAATATAAAGGAGTATCCGTCCAAGGATCCCTAAGTCCCAAACACAAGTCCAAAACTGTACAGGCAGTGTCATTACAGTACATTTCAATCTGGAATGTAGAGATACGAGAATTTTCTACCTGTGAGGTGATTACTCACAATGGAATTCATTAAAGATAAGCTCCACTTAAAAGTTAGCTTTAAGCTTAAAACTTATTCTTACTCCTTTTAAGGACTCCTCCCCCATCGATGGCCCCCTCTTCCTACTTCCTGTCTCTAGAATCCCTGGTCTCCCTCCCAGTTACCTCTCATCTTACCTTTTCCCACGGTCACTCATTCATCCATCTACTAACCCACTAAATGGTTACTGAGCATCTGCTTAGGTCAGATCGCTTTCTCCTACCCCAAGATGCCCACTGTCTCCTCGCTCCCTCCTTAGACCATCCCCGACTCCCACCCCTCCTAAGTTCCACGTCCCTGACCTCCTCCACTGAACCTTCTCAGGTCCCTAAGCCGGGCAACTGTCGCCTGGCCTCCTACCCTTGCCCACCAGCCCTACTTGTTAGACCCACGCTCTTTCTCTTTTCTCAGTTCAGTTGCTCAGTCGTGTCCGACTCTTTGCAACCCCATGAACCTCAGCACGCCAGGCCTCCCTGTCCATCACCAATTCCCGGAGGTGGCTCAAACTCATGTCCATCGAGTCGGTGATGCCATCCAACCGTCTCATCCTCTGTCGTCCCCTTCTCCTCCCGCCTTCAATCTTTCCCAGCATCAGGGTCTTTTCCAGTGAGTCAGTTATTCTCATCAGGTGGCCAAAGTAATGGAGTTTCAGCTTCAGCATCAGCCCTTCCAGTGAACACCCAGGACTGATCTCCTTTAGGATGGACTGGTTGGATCTCCTTGCAGTCCAGGGACTCTCAAGAGTCTTCTCCACCACCATCCTTTTCTCAAGCCTACTCCCAAAAGCTTAAGACTCCCTAAAAAAGCCCACCCAGGAGCTCTAAGGCCCGCCCCGCACCCCACGGGCCCCTTAGACGTCAAAGTCTTTGAAAGGCCTGTTCACATGTGGCCCTGCGGACTCCATCCCTAAGGTCCCCCTGACTCTCTCCCAAGGTGGCCCTTGCGGCTTCCACCCATCACGCCCCCATCAGGCTCTCCCCACCTTGCGGGACCCCCACCACCGCCATCACCACGTCAGGGCTCCATGCCTCCGTCCCGCCTCCCGGGGCCCGGGCCAGACAGCCACGCTCACCCTCCCCGGCCCCGCGCCACACTCACTGCTCTCGGGTTCCCAGCGCAGACGGGACAAACCCATCCCCTTCGGGGCCGCACCCTGGGGACCGCGCCGCGCCTCCCGCGCCGCCGCCGGCGTCCGCGCCCTCGTTCATCGCGCTCGGAGCCCCGGACGGCCGTTGGGGCCGCCATAGAGACGCGGCGCGGGCAGAGCGGACGGGCGGGCTGGCGCCTCTAGGAGGCGGGAGGCCACCCTCTCTACTGCTCCCGGCCCCCGCGGGGTCGGCTGTCTTGCTCTCCTCCCGGCGCCGCCTGGGACCCTAGCCCAAGAGTGCACGGGGCTAGGCCTCGCCTCTGTCCCCCGTCTCTCCAGCCAGCGTCAGACGCACCCACTGCTTCGGGGTGCCCGGCGTTTGAGCACCTTAGATATGGGGACGGCTGTTTGTGAGAGACTATTCAAGCCATTGCATTTTGGAAAAAGCCCGGCGGTGGGGAAGCCACACCAGATAACTAAGCTGACACCATTCAGCGACCCACATGTACAGATCACCTCATCTCTCCACGTCGTGGGCAGATCTGAGAAATGAGTGGGACGGACCATCGCAGTATTTGGCTTTCCTGCCCAAGTCTAATTCCATTTGTGGCTGGCACCCTGCCTTGAAAATTAGCATTCTGGCCTCTTCTGACTTGACGTCACTGGTGGAAGAAGGACTTTATGCCAGGCGAAATGAATGCCCTAGGGTCCCCCACCCCCACTCCTTCCCGCCTGCCCAAGTAGGCCAACCACGGGTATCGGGAGAGCTAAGTGAGAAGAAAGCTCTTAAGTGAAGTCAGGATGCTGTCTCCGCGCAGCCGCTAACCAGGCACCTGGCCCTTTCCAAGACCCCTAACCTGTGTGTGCTTTCAGCTTCCGCAGGAGCACCTCACTGGGGAGAGACTGCTCCCAACCAGTGAATCTGAGATTCAGCCACCTCCTGGTGGGACGGATGCTGGGATTTTGCAGCATAATGCCAGAAATCCTGTGGGTCAAAGGTCTGGAGGCACACCTGTAGCAGCCATGAAATACTGATGGTTCTATATCCTAAGCAAGAATCCCAAAGGCTCCTAGCAAGGCTGCCTTCTAAGCAAAACGCCTGTTTCCTAGGCCACATTTCTGTTGACCTGGCAGACAGAAGCCCGTTAACAAGTCCCTGGAGGTGAGCGGCATCAATAGTTGCCTTTCCAGCTCACAGAAATCCCAGTTAGGACCCCATGTGTGTGGCCTGTGACACAAGACGTTCCAAGATCTTCAGGCAAGTGCTGGTGGTAGAATACGGTAAAAAACAGATGGGAATCTATGTGTATAGTGATTAAAGAACTCAAGAAAGTGCGTAAGTAACCTTATTACAGAGTAATAAAACCACCAGATGCCACAGTCAATTAGGGCTGCCCTGAGTGAATGGTTGTTTTGATCTTTTCTAGACTTGATGCTCAATGCTCGAGATAGTGAGCTTGAATGTGACTGAGTGGGTCTTAAAAGGTTTTAGGTTCTAATTAAGAAGCGCCCATGAAAGATAAGGCTCTCTTCAGTCTGATGTCTTGCCAACACGTAAGATTGCTCTGTGTGATGGATGCTATAAACAGTTGTTGGTATGGAGCCCTGGAAAAAAAAACACGATTTATTCAGAGTTCCTTCTCTGGCTCCAGGATTACTCTGTGTGTTTAGTCCTGAGTGGGGCACCACCTCTGATCTCCCAGGACAACGTTCTTGGTGGGAGGATGGAGAAGCTGGATCAGAGCAGAGCTGCCCATCACCAGGGAGAAACTGGAATGTGCCAAGGAACACAGTCCCTCCTGCCAGGTGCTAGTTACACAAGACAGGAGGGAGGCCCTGAGTATACTTTGGGTTGCCTGTGTCCCTCTGATTTTGCCAGTCCCTGCAGCTGGAACCCTGCTTACCTACAGCTTCTCTGAAACTGTGCTTTCAGGAGTTCTCAAATGCTCCCCAACTGGCAAAACAACAGTCAGATTCCAAATGATCTTGGTTAGGGTCAGAAGGGATGGATTCTCTGAGAGGGTAGCACTGAGTGAAAAGCTAAGAGAGTTTGCCACAGGCTGTGTCCCCAAGGAAGCCGACTGTAAGACAGAGATGAACATGGAAGAAATTTATTAGGAACTACTCTCAAGATCACCACCTATTGGGGAAGAGAGAGAAGCAGGGTTGGACAGAGGAAGTAGCCAGGCTGGGGTACCATCACAACGGAGCCTCAGCTAACACCCTTACCCCTGACAGGACACTGTGAAGCTGGGATGATCCTTTGGAATTTTCAGGTTGGATTGAAGGATGTGGGCCTTTATTCATCTGTGGATACACTGACCAGATCTCGAATGCTTTTTTGCCCAGAAAAAGAGGATTGACTTTGGACGATGAGAATTCCAGGAAAGATAAATCCAAGAAAGGGCTGTCAGCACCTGGAAGAATAATTCAGTCAGTCTTACAAGGGGATGTGTGGGTCACACATCACCACATCTAGAGCAGAGACTATGGAGTAAATCTGCAGCTTTCTGTGGAAGAGCATTCCAGGTGAACAGAACAGTGAGTGCCAAGCCCCAGAGGTAGAATGAGATAGGGTTATCCAGAAAGCATAGAGAAGTCTAGTGTAGCTGTAGCAGAGTGGACAAAGGGGACAGCAGCAAGAAATGAAGAAGTCAGATCATTGTAAGGTTTGGGATTTAACCAAGAAGCAACAAGATTTAAGTTTTGGTGGGACAGTTTTGGCTGATACACTGAAAACAGACTTGGCCAGGAAAGGGTTAAAGGCAGAAGTGGGAGCACACTGCCTTGTTCATCCTCGTACAATGGACATTCGGGGTGGGATAAGTCTCTGTTGTGAGGGTCTGTCCTATGCGTTGGAGGATATCTAGTGGCCTCCTTGACCTCTCACCACTAAATGGAGGTGGCACCCCACGCTCCCGCCCCCACCCCCGCCCCCATCTGCTGTAAAATCCAAAACTGTCTCATTTTTGCCTGTTGTCCCATGGAGCAAAACTGCCTCCAGTTCAGACCCCTTGAGTTAGAGGCTGTTACAGTGATCTGGGATAGCTTGGACCACTGTGATGGGTATGCTGGTGGCAAGTTGTAGGACTCTCGATATATTTTTGAAAACTGTGCTGACTCATCAAAGGGGAGCATCAGGAATGTCCCAAGGTTGTTGGCCTGTGCAACTGTCAGAAAACAGTTCAGTTTGCTGAGTTTGGAAGAAGAGTGCTGGGAGGAGCTGTGAGAGATTACAATCTCGGTTTTGAACCTGCAAGACTGAACAAATTGAAGAATGATTAGAAAGTTTAGTTCCTTCCCTGAGGTTAGTCGTAGTTCATTTTCACTGTTATTTATTATTTATGCTGATTTTATCTTCCTCCCATGGATTTTTCATTACATTTGTCTTCTTTCGTACCCAGAACCCAATTGCTTCTTAACACGTCCACTGCCACCAGGATCTCACTTCTAACCACCCCCAAACCACTGACACCCAGCGTCTGGCCTACTGTGACGGCGCCCTTCCCCAGCCACAGTGTCCTCGACATTGCAGCCACAGGGGTCATGTGGAAACTGAAGTCACATCATGTTACTTCTGCATCAAACCCAAACCGAACAAGTGCCTAAATCAACTCCCTCCTTTATCCTTGAGCATGGCAAATGCTGGCTTTTTAAAAATTCGCGTGCAAAGAGAAAAATCTGTTTGGGGAACGACCAAGACCTGTAACAGAAGGCGCCGTGTCTGGGATGCGCAGAGCGCGAGACTGCACGCGGAGGAAGCAGTGCTGGAATCGATGATGAAGGCGGCAAACCTTGCACCTCTCACCCCTCACTCCGGGGGCTCTCGGGCCCCTCGGCCTCACCCGTCGAAGACTTCATTTCCCAGCATGCTAAGGGGCCGGCCGGCCGGAAGGCTCTGTGCCCGCCGCGGGGCATGATGGGGGAGTTGGAGCTTTCCATCATGGCGGCTTCCATTTCGGGCTACACCTTCAGCGCTGTGTGTTTCCAGAGCGCCAACAGCAACGCCGACCACGTAGGTGTTGGGCCCCCCACGACTCCCCGCAACCCGCCGCGGCTGCTAGGGCTTCCGGCCTCGGTCTCAGGCCGACGCCTGTGGAGAAGCCGGGGTCCTTTGCCCCTCGCCCCCTATGCTGGCCGAAGGAACTGAGGACCCGGGAGGCTCCCGCCGCCGGCGAACTCTTGCTGCCCGGGTCTCCTTCGCCCCCCGCCCCGAGATGGGCGTCCCCTAGCTTGGTGCCTTCCACTGGCATCGCCGTCCCAGGACCGCAGTCTCCCGGCGGGGAGGGCTTTCCCGGCCGGCCACCGACCGTGGCAGGAGTCGCTTCGTCCTGGAAACCCAGCGCCTGCCCCTCCCTGAGTCAGGCTTCGAGACTCATGAGGGGTGTCCGGGGTCGGGAAGGAACCGAGAGACCCCCGCTTCAGTCTAGGAGCGGAGACTCGCAGCCGCGCCCTCTGGTCTGACAGGTTGTTGTGGGGTGCGACGAGGGTAACCACGGCTGTCACTACTCGTTAGATGCGAGCGCGTGTTTTCTTCGCCTCGATGAAAAATGCACATGTAACCAGGAGTGATCCGTATAGGGTCTACTTTGGCCTTGCCGTTGCATGTTTAGTTCCCTGGCGAATGTTCTAAGACCCGGGAACTAGTCTCAGTGAAAATAGGGAAGTGACAGGCCTTTACGTATGAGTGATCGGAAGTGCATTTTTAATGTCCCTGGCTTCTGAGTGGAAATTCTTTTATGACGTTAGATAATTTTCGTCTTTACGTATTTGCTCACCAAGTTGAGAGATTGTGTTAAAATGATTTGAGTAGTGAATTATTTAAGTTCACTAAATAAATGTAGTGGGAGGGAGGGTGGTGGTGTCATTACAAAGCAAAATGAGAACACTGCAGAAGAGGGAACTGGGTTTGGTTTGATGTCTGCGATCCTAGCTTCCATCAATAAAACTGATTTCGTAGAGAGGTGATTTCATTAGTAAATTGGATGGGATTAAGTGTTGTACCGTTCATTGCTTCAGTTCAGTGGTAGAGATCAACTATAGAAATATACGCAACATGGGTTTTTCCAGAGGCAGCTCCTGTCTCTACACACTAAGGCCCTTGATACTGCAGCCAGCTCTTTAATAATGTAATGCAGTTCCTTGTACAGGTAGTTTGTGATCCTGCTCGTGTCCCAGGTGAGGTGAGGTGAGGTGAAGTCGCTCAGTCGTGTCCGACTCTTTGTGACCCCGTGGACTGTAACCTACTAGGCTTCTCCGTCGGTGGGATTCTCCAGGCAAGAATACTGGAGCGGATTGCCATTTCCTTCTCCAGGGGATCTTCCCGACCCAGGGATCGAACCCGGGTCTCCCACATTGGAGGCAGACGCTTTAACCTCTGAGCCACCAGGGATGCCCGCTGGTGTCCCATGGAAGTGTTAAATATGGTTTCAGTCCTGTTTCTTAACCTCTCTAGTTCTTGGAGTGCCTAGTAATATCACAGTTTATGTATAAAGCAAAATTACTGTAAGCAACCTGTTGAAAAGTGGATAGTTTTAGTTTTTTTTTTTTTTTTTTTTACAGTCTACAGTGAGATGGCCTTGTTACCTAGATTGTTGCTAACTTGATTCAAGAGATATCTCTTTAATATCTGCACTATGCCAGGCATGGTGCCAGACTTCATAGAAATTTTTACCAATGGCAAAAGTTTGCAACGTGTATCTTATACTCTACAAAGATACCTTTTATATTAACCTTGCCACAGTTACATATGTAGAATACTTTAAAGTAATTTCAGTTTCACATATTTTAAAGTTGAAGAACCAAGAATTTGTTTTTGTAGTATATTGTTTTGTCCTGGCTAGAAATTAGTTTAAAGCCACTCATTATTCTGTAGCACTGGAGTTAGCAAACTTTTTCTGTGAAGGGCCAGACAGTAATTATTTTAGGCTTCCTGAGCCTTGTGGCTTCTGTAGCAACCACTCAGCCCTGCGGTTGGTAGGGAGAAAGGAGCCATAGACAGTAAATAAGTTAGAATGATGCTTCCAATAAAGCTTTACTTGTGGACACAAAGCTGAATTTTATATAATTTTTCACACATCATGAAATATTGCTCCCATTTTCTCTTTCATTTCAGCAATTTAAAAGTGTAGAAACTTATTCTAAGCTTGTAGGCCATACAGTAACTGCCATTAGGCTGGATTTAGCCCACACACTATAGTTTGCCTACTATTATAAAGTAACAGTGGTTCAGATAATCCAGATCAATAGATAAATAAGCATCCGTGTTATACTTGGCTTTAGAATGTTTTGATGTCACTGTCGACTTTTTCAAACTAAGGCCTTCCAGATAATATACAGAGCACCCAGCTAAATCTGAATTTTAAATAAACAGTAAATAATTTTTTAGTATAAATATATCCCGTTTCTTACATTAAAATTATCCATCATTTATCTGAAATTCAAATTTAACTGGGTATCCCGCATTTTTATTTGCTAAATTTGGCAACCTTGGGCTATGGAACACTAGGAATCTGTAAATATTAAAGTCTAAAGTTGTGTAGGAATCTTCAATTGTATTTTCCACTTTGATTAAAGAGAAAATTTTCTAATCTGTTACTAAGGCACAGCTTGTGTTTTGTAGTAAGAACTCATAATGAAAGACTTTCAGAGGATAAAACAAGCTTCTTTAGTCCATGCTTTCCAGACTCGTAGTCATGGATTCTCTGGTACATACATATATATATATTTTTTTTTTTTTGGACTGTGTTTTCGTTGGTGCACAGGCTTTCCTGCAGTTGTGGTGAGCGAGGGCTGCTCTCTCGTCGAGGTACACAGGCTTCTCATTGCAGTGGCTTCTCTTGTTGCAGAGCACGGGCTCTAGGTGCTTGGGCCTCAGTAGTTGTGGCCCATGGTCTCAGGAGTTGCAGCTCCCAGGCTCTGGAGCACGGGCTCAGTGGTTATGGCACACAGGCTTAGTTGCTCCACGGCACATGGGATCTTCCCAGACCAGGGATTGAACCCGTATCTCCTGCGTTGGCAGGCGGATTCTTTACCACTGAGCCACCAGCGAAGCCTGATTTGGGACTTTTATGACATTCCACTCCTCTAAGTCAATATTTTGTATTGAGTTATGTATGTATTCAGCTATGCTGAAAAGCCTTTATGTCTCCATCCTCACCCCCACAGATTCCAACTGGGACTTTTTAAACTAGGAAATTTATTTGAAGAGTCAGCCTACAATAGAAAGGACATTGTTTCACCAAATGTATTCAGCCACTCTTTGCTGAGCAGCTCTCGTGTGCTTGGCACTGAGCAAGGTGCTGAAGTACACGGTGAACAGAGAATCCCGGCTCGTCCGGAGCTCATGTTTTAGTCGGAGCAGTATTCATTAGTACGTGTAAATATGAAACATGAGAAAACCATGAGAAGGGAAAGGATGCAGGGTAAAGGGAGCAGCGTGTGGCAGACTTGATTCTGTTCCACTCTCCAGGGAAGGCCTCTCTGATAAGGTGCCGTTTGAGTGAAGAGCCAAATGGAGGGAAGAAGTCAGCCGTGTTGGATGCCTAGGGAGGGGAAGTCTGGGACATCCTGTTAGTTCACCACCTGCAGGGATGGTATTTGACATTTAGAGTGAACATGCTCCAGCGGTGCTTGTGCTGAACTCTATAGCAAATGCTCAAGCAGTAGGTTATGTGCTGAGTAATCCAGAATTGTTGATGACGGTATATGTTCTCAAAGAAGGAAATCAATTTATCTCAGCATTTATTAAGGAAAAACTTTGACCTAGTGAAAAACTTATTTGCTGGAATCCTAATTTCTCCTGCCAGCCCATACAGGAGCAGTTAGCTGTGCATTGTATTAACTTCTTTCTTTACCCTATTGTCATTAGCAGAGTTTTTAAAACAATGAAATAAATTACGTGCTGTTTCAAGAAACCAGCCTAGAATATTTCTGCTTCCTGAGCTTTTTTGATGTTGCTTGTTACACTTTGTGGGATTTAGGTGATGAATTCACTCCACTTATTTTCACTTCAGAAAAACAGGGTTTTAGGGGAAGGGATTAAAATAGTATTTCATCTTGTTATGGAATCCTTTATTCAGACGATTCAGTTAATAGCTGTGTCACAAAGTACTGTAGTCGTATACCTGTTGGTTTGTGGAATGGTAGTTTACGTGACAAGTTTATTTGGATTATTGTTAAAATTATTATAAAACTGTAATTCCTCAATTCCTCTTAATTCCAGTAAAAATCATTTTTATTTTTAGCTGCAACTCTCTTCCCCCATTGCTTTCAGGAAGGATTTTTGCTGGGAGAGGTAAGGCAAGAGGAAACCTTCAGCATCAGTGACTCCCAAATCAGCAGCACGGAGTTTCTGCAAGTAATCGGTAAGTGAGCTTGTCCCGGGCCTGAGAAATACTCTTCTTGTATGCATGCGCCCTCTTTTGTTCTTTGCCCTTTGACTGATTATAACCTAACAATAGACTTAAAGAGTACATAGAAAGCCACTCAGATCCCAATGCCAATTATTTTCATTAGGAATGATATGAAATGTCTTTGTAAGTCAGCCTAAACCCACAGTGCGAGTCTGTAAATTCAGGTGTTTTGTGAAGCTGTCCCTGACCCAAGTGGTCTGACCTGTGAATGGCTGTGTGGAATTGCACACATGTCTCTTCACAGCCATGGTGAACCCCGAGTGTGTGCTTTGGGCCGTGCCCATGATCAGCATTGCCTCACTATAATGAAAGCATGTGCTGTGCTGGTCCTCCCTAGAGGGATCTGGCAAAGATGTTTACACTTGTTTACAGAAGATATTTGTCAGACCTGCACAGCTTTCTGAGGACGAAGCCAAACAGCCGATCTGGGGAGCTTCCTGGGGAAAATGAAGGTGTTTGTAGGTGCATGGCTCTTTTGCTCCATCTCCTTTTGATAAGTAAGGATCATACTGGCTTTCAGCTGCACCTGGTGCGCATCACCGAACAGCGGATCCTGATACTGAAAACAGAGCAAGGGCTGTTTCATGCATTTATGCAGCCAACCATCCTTGAAAAACGTGCAGGAGACATGTGCTGGGCAGTGAGAGGGATGTCCAGTGTCCCTCTGCCTCCCAGGACTGTGAGAAGAGGAAGACAAGTTTACAGAAATACCAGAGCGTGCAAGCTGAGTGCTGTCAGAAAGGAACAAAGACAATCTCATGAGCTGGGAAAAAAAAAAAAAAAAACTGCTCTTGGGTTAAATCAGTAACGACACCGTGAGGGAGGTGAACTTAGGGCCAGTGAGTGGTTTGTTCAGGGCATCCCGGGGCAGGGAGTGCATAAAACGTGCGGGGATCCCGGCCTGTTTCTGGGTGTCTAGAATACAGACTGTGTGAAGATAAGTGGTTTGTGCTTTAAAATACTGCTGGAAGGTTAGGTTATGCTGAGGCCAAAGCATTGATTTCGGCCTGTTCTCGTTGCCTTTAGTACCTGGGCTGGGGCCAGGGTGAGGACTGAGGTGGTGAGGGTTGGGGAAAACAAGAGACAGCTGTCTCCTAAAGAACCAAAGCTATGAAACCCACTCCCCACAATACTGACTTGGTAAATAAATACTTGATATTTGACATGCTGTGGTGTAGCTGCTCTTTCACGGAGGTTTCATTTCTGTGTTTTGTCTTGCTTAACTCTTTAAAACTCCTAAAATAGAGAACTCGATTTCATTGGCCATCTGTGCAATTATTCATTGTTTGCACTTGGGTTTTCAAAACTAATGTGGTGTGTGAGGGTTTGCCAGGAAGACCTGACGGCACACCATGCAAGAAAGAGCGCTAGCCTGGCATGCTCACAAAAGTAGCATTTCTGGTGAGTGTTCTGGCTGTTTATTTATCTTTGAGGAAACAGAATAGTAAAGTAATTTAAATTCTCCAGCATCGAGTACTCTTCTCTTTGATTCATAAATACCAGTTCCCATGGTATTGCAGATACGGAGACGTGCCAACAGATAGAGAGACCCAGGTAATACAGGGCCATGACGACGACCCTCTTTTGCTGTACAATGTTTAATTTATTAGCTACATTCAATTTATTGTTGAAACAATCATGGGTCTCATAAACAGAGTATTTGCTAGTATTAAATGTATGTTATCATTGTAGTCTTCTCTCTCTTTTTTTTTGGTGGTATTTTTCATTTAAAAGTAAATACATAACAATATTAGAAAATGTAAATAGGGACCCTAGAAAACCTGGATTAAAGGGCCAAGCATTAGATAACGAACATACCTGAGAAGTATTCCATACCACTAGCGCAAAGAAATTTTCTGGATAGTTTAACCTCCAGCATATTTTAAAATAATAAATTGACTCAATTTTGTATTTGTTGAAAATGCCTGAATCCACGCACGGACACCTTTCCTGACACTCAACAATAAGGAGGACTTGATATGAAATGGCACGCTGTGAGGGAGCACCCGTCTTGAACACATTCATTTTTAAAGCGGTGCTCACACACTTGACGGAGAAGGCGATGGCACCCCACTCCAGCACTCTTGCCTGGAGAATCCCATGGACGGGGGAGCCTGGTGGGCAGCAATCCATGGGGTCGCTAAGAGTCGGACACGACTGAGCGACTTCACTTTCACTTTTCACTTTTATGCACTGGAGAAGGAAATGGCAACCCACTCCAGTGTTCTTGCCTGGAGAATCCCAGGGATGGGGGAGCCTGGTGGGCTGCCGTCTATGGGGTCGCACAGAGTCGGACACGACTGAGGCGACTTAGCAACAGCAGCCACCAGGCGGATGAGCTCTGGAGGCTTTCAGAACTCTGGAATCCCAGGCCAGGCTGCCTTGGCTCCCCTGCTTCCAGAAGTCTGCCTAGCAGCTGTCACGGCCGCCAGTGTCACGCCAGTCTGTAGCGTAATCTTGTTTGAAAGCATCACCTTGTTTTCTCCACGGAGTGCTTAGTTAGGCATTGCGGAATCTTGTAGGAGAAAGCTTTGACCCTGTAGAAAATACAGTGTGGTGTCTAGAGCATATCTTCAGGATGCTTCTCATCCAATAAATGAGATGAGAAGAGATTTCCTTCCTTAAATCATGAAGGAAGTCTGCTGGGCTGGATTGATGACAGGAGTGTGTCTTCAGAGTTCAGAATTTACTCTAGGGATTTTCTTAAACAAAATATTCTTTCCTTTAAAGTAGAAGATGAGGACTTTTTTTTTTTCCTTCCCCTGAACTCTAGTTAACATTTTTACTACAGATGTTTACTGACAGTATCTCTGAAATAACTTCTGATGGTATACTGTATCATTTTTGGTGATAAAAAGAGAGGATTTCTAGATGAGATTTTCCTGTTTGTATCACTGTGTCGACAGTTATACTCAGCAAATAATCTTTTCTTCCCCGTGGAAGTACTGGCATTTTTGTGTGTTTTGGCAGCACTCACATCGGTACAGAAGCTAATGGGCACAGCCCAGTGTCCTTCAGGCTTGTGGTTTCATTTTAATTGAGTTAAAATTGCAGCCTGGAACTCTGTGGCTGTGGCTTTATAAGCAGCAGGTGATGAGTTGCTGGCCAGGAGAATGTTGTTAATAGAATTGAGTGGTTAATTAGTCCCATGGTCTTGTACGTCAACGTAGACCCTATGCCCCCTGATGAACTTGAAGAAATGGTTCGCTACAGTAATCACAGCAATCTTTTCAGAAGTTGTTTGCCTCTGCCTTATAAATGGCTGTTTCCCTTGTGCTGAAAAGCTTTGAAAGGGCTAATAAACTTCCAGAGTTTTCACCCTTCCGCTTCAAAACACCTGGCCCAGTTGTCCTGCATTGTTAGTGAGTTAACTGATGGCAGAATGGTTAAGGCCCTCCTTTCCTCAAGCTATCCTCACAGCTTTTATCCACCTCGATTAAATGCTTCCAGTCAGTGGTTCCTTTTTCCTCTTGGAAAAAGGTAAGATTGACCAAGAGCACACAATACCTGTGTGATCTGAATAAAAGCTTTCAGGCGTGTGCTTATCACACGCTGACAGAGGGACCCAGAACGGTCCTTTGCCATTTTACTTTGTCCTGAGAGGGTGTCCCTGAGTTTAAGTGTTAAGGAGACACTGCCTTCACCAGTGTACCCACTCTTTGGGAGAGGAAAACTGTCTTTTTATTGTCTGAGATTTTGGTTTAAAGTTTTTTTTAAATCCTAAGCTACTTTATAGTTGTCTGTATGTTACATGATTAACCGAGATGTATTTCCTCTTTCTGATTACAGAAATCCATAACCATCAGCCTTGTTCAAAACTTTTTAGGTAAGCCACATCCTTCTTTGTAGCTTTTCGTCCTTACTAAAAGATTGATTGATTGAAAACTAACGAACTCAGACTTGTATCTGACTATGGCTTAGTGTTTTAAGTATAACTGAGGGGGTCCAAGTTCACTGATTTATTGAGTGTCACGTGTGTGTGGAGCACTGTGTTAAGTTAGGGAAAGGGGAAGGGCGAGCAGATAAACCTTGGCCTCAGTGGTTTAAAATGGAAGCCTTCCTGCCAGCCTTCCTAGCATGGGCTCGACAACCATACAGAAAGCAGTTCATCAAGGATCACATAGAGATAAAAGCGTATTGTAAGAGGCATAAAAGTGTTCTGTGTACAACTTTAAAATGTAAGGAAAGGGAACATAAAGCTTACTTCTTTGGGTTCAAGTTAATATATACCAGTTGCATGTTATGACCAGCTAAAGGACAGAAAGAAAGAAACAGGAGGAGAGACATTCAAAGGGAGACAGTGACAGAGACGCTCGTGGAGGCAAAGGTTAGGCAGAAAGTGACCAGCACGCCGCCTCCACCGGCCTTCTGCTCCGCAAACTGCAGGCCAGGCCTCTGCCTCCTTCCAGAGACCCCAACCTCCCACCTGTTGACAGATAAGATGACCTTCACTCTTGGGTTTCTTAAACCTCCCCGAGGCCCTGTTCTTCTACTTTGTGAAAAGCCAAGCCAATCCTTTCCTTGCACTTCTGCCCATTCCAGTTCGATTCAGTGTTCTGGGCCAGCACTTCGTGCCTTGGCGCTGCCAGCCCCTTGTGCCTGGTTGTTCCTGCCGTGTGTTCATGGCAGCTTTCACCCTGACTCCGCTCCCATCCTCAGCTGACCTAAACCCCCAGCAGCCCTGCACCCAAGAACCCCTGGAGACTTCCACTGTGTTCACCACCCATCTTATCCCCACCCGTCCCACACACACTTACCCCTTATTTCAGAGGATTGTTACCTGTGAACAGAATCCCCCCAATAGCTGAGAACCTCACTCTTAGACTTACATGTAACTGAAGAGGAGCAGGAAGCAAACAAGGAATCAGCAGTTCATCTGAAAAGTATCTCAGAACAGTGAGATCGGTTGCTGATGATTCAGCAGTCAATGAATGATTCAGGCCCTGGTCCCCTCACAGCCTCGGTCTGGATCGGAAAGGGTCCTGCTGTTTGGTCCTGACCGTCTAAGACTTTGCTAGGTGTGCCCTGCCTTGTCTTTCCGAGGAGCTCCTTAAGCCACTGTTAGTAAAGTAATACCCAGAACATAGACCCATAGACTCATAACTGAAGCCATAGACCCATCATTCTTAGGACTGAAAGAAACCATGGAGACCATATGTCTGCTCCAAACTGTTTATTTTGAAAAAAAAAAAAGAACAAGTGGAGGCCAGTAAGGTTCAAGTGACTTGCCCACATAGAGAGAGGAGCAGCACAGAGCTGGAGCTGGTATCTCCTGACTTCCAGTTCAGTGTTTTTGCTGTGACTTGAACTCCTTCCTGCCTGTAAGGCCTGGGCTTGTGGTGGTGGGAGGAGGGGTGTGGCGTTGCTGAAACCAGGACCAGTGATAGAAAAGGCCACACATCATTATGCCCAAAATGTTCTTCACAGAGTCCTGGTCAGATGGGTCTCTTTTAAAGGTGAGTGCCTTCAATCTGAAGCTGGCCAGACCTACATCCAAATTCCAGCTCTTCCATCCACCAGTTCTATAATTTGGGGCAAGTCACTTAACTTCAGTATCTTTATTTACAAAAATGGAGGGAAAAAAGTGTTGACTTGTTGGGCTGAACTAGTACTTACCTCCCAGCAGTGAGACAGAAATGAAATGAATTAACATGAGGAAGCATGCAGCTGAGTGTCTTATTAAGGATTCAGCCAATATTCATTTCCCTTCTTCATTTCTCAGAATATGCGCTTCTCTGTTCTTTTTTCCCTCATAGATAATTGACCCTTAGAGACAAGGAAAAGATGTCACGGTCACTTGAAACCACACATTTTGTAATTACTTGGTATCAGCATTTCCACTTATGGAAGTAATACCTTTTGAATGTAGCAGTCTCTTGAGTAATCTTTGATGCAAAAGATACCTCACATCAGCAAAACATTTGGATTGTTTTTTCTTTATATACTTATTGTGTGTGTGTGCGCTTAGTCGTTCAGTTGTGTCCAACTCTTTGTAACTCCGTGGGCTGTAGTCCGCCAGGCTCCTCTGTCCATGGGATTCTCCAGGCAAGAATACTGGAGCGAGTTGCCATTTCCTCCTGCAGGGGATCTTCCCGACCAAGGGATCGAACCTGCGTCTCTTGCACCTTCTGCATAGACAGGCGGGTTCTTTACCACTGGGCCATTATATACCTATTGCAGATAAGCAGTTGTAGCTTTATTGGCAACTTTTAGGATTAGGTGACACATAGACACAAGTTGCTAAGCATATTTTTGTCAAAATACTGTATAATTTTAATAAAATATTTTTCCTCTTAAACAGTTTTTATGACTATGCAAGCAAAGTTAATGAAGAGAGCTTGGACAGAATTCTTAAAGATCGGAGAAAGGTATGTTCTGTTTGTCACCCAGTCTGATTTGGAAATCAGTCCTTATCACCCAAACTTAAAACCAGAAAGGAATGTAAAATGAAACAGTGAGATTTGTTATTAATATGTAAGAATTCTGTTAAGTAGATTTTAAAGGTAAACTGTAGATATGATACAATGTTTACAGTATGTAAAACAAAATTTAGATATTTAGAGTATGATTCCATTATGTAAAAGTCAGAAGGAGAAAAAAGAACATGAACTATAATCCAGAAAGTTGACAGTAGTTGCTTCTGGGTGGTTCTAATTTTCCTATTTGGTAATTTAAAAAATAATTTTGCCAACATTTACTACACATGCATTAATTTTATGATGAGGGAAAATATTCCTAAAAAATGTAGATTGCAGTCAAACATCTTTTGATGTGTTGCTCTTTCAAGTTCTGTTCACATTGAACATAGATGTTTTCCCCAAAGGTCATATGTTTATTGTTTCTGTAAACATATGCATATGATGCTCTGCTTGTGTATATATATATATGGTAAACAAGTCTGAATAGAATTGAAAATGAGCCAAGGTTTTATTGCTGCAGTCTGGGTGATGGTCTCATTCATAATTTACTCCGTTGTACCGTGTGTGGGGTTTACTTTTTTACCTTGGTATATTGAGTCCTGAAAAATAGATGAGTCACTAAAACATCACATGAGGAGGAAAAGTAGCAATGAAAGTGAAAGCTTGTTAAAGAGAAAACAAAATGCCATTCTTTTAGAAGCGTGTCTTATAAAAAAGCCTTTAAAAGATTACCTGTGCATAAAATAATCAGTGTGGGACATCTCAGGTGTTCGAAGAAGGGCCTCAGGAGCAGCTAGAGTGATGGGCAGCCTTTCCAGCGTAGGGCCCTCTCAGAACTACGGTCCAGTGCACAGGCAGAAAGAGAAGCAGGCAAGGGGAAAGGAAACGTAGAAAGTGTGGGGAAGGCCTGGGGAAAGGACAGTGTTTTGTGGGTGATGACAGGCTCAGGAAGGGCACAGTGTCGGCAGAGAGTCTTCACACGGTCACCTGCCCGGGTGTATGGAAGTGGGTGAGCGCAGCCCAGGGGTCCCAGTCCCACTCCCCCATTCTCAGTGATTTCCCTGAAGCGCACATTCTGGCATCTGGAGCATCTTCATTCTCCAGCCACCGCCTTACCTCTTCATTCCATTTATTTTCACATTCTAAATAATGAAGCTTTATATACTCTCTAAAACTAAAATTTATTTCATGAAGATTCTTACTGAAGCACTTACCTAGAACACTCACTATATATTAAATTACCAGGACATTTTTTTTCAATAGAGGGAAAATATTTGAAGTGGAAAAAAGAAAGCATATCAACAGGAAATTACAAATGAAAAAAGAAATCTACAAACGGTCAAGAAGGAAATGGAAAAAATGTTCATTCTCATCAGGAAATGCAAATTGGAACACATAATACTGTTGTTTTTTTGGTTGTTGTCCATCCAATTGGCAAAAGTATAAAAGGATTGCTAATATCCAGTGTTGGCCATGTTGTGGGAAGTGGGGAAGCTGTAGCTGGTAGGAATGTAAGTTGATATAGACATTTAGGGAGAGAGTTTTGCAATAACAGAATTTTCAATACAGAGTTCCATCTCGAGGAATCTGGCCCAAGAAAACAGACAAATAGGCACAAAGGTGTGAAAGCTTGTGTTACTGAACACTTTGGCTCTGTGCCAGACTGTATACTAAGCACTTTCCAGGTACTGACACATTTAATCCTTGCACCCACCCCATAAGGCTGTTATTATCACCCCCATTTTACAGTTGAGACAACTAAGGATAAATATCTTGGTTAAGGTTATAAGCCCAAATGTTGGTGCCAAGATTTAAACCCAGCAGTCTGGCCTTTTAATGCAGCATACAAAGATGTTTCTTGTATCTTTGCTTAATAATGAGAATTTTGAAAGCAATCTAAACGTCCACCAGTGAGGAATGGTTAAGTAAATTATGTTGTTGCCTCCATACTATGGAGTATGACAGTTTGTGCATGCTCAGTCACGTCTGACTCTTGACCACCCCATGGACTATAGCCTGCCAGGTTCTCTCCATGGAATTTGCCAGGCAAGAGTATTGGAGTGGGTTGCCGTTTCCTCCTCCAGGGCATCTTCCTGATCCAGGGATTGAACCCATGTCTCTTGTGTCTCCTGCATTGGCAGGTGGATTCTTTACTACTGCACCACTGGGGAAGCCCATGGGATATGAAGCAGCCATTAAAAAGATAAGGGAGGTTCTCATGAATGATTTAGAAAGTTCTTGAACTTAAGTGAAATAATTTGAGCCTGCTTTTTATAAAAACAAAAGTCTGAGTTTATAAAGAGAAAGATCCAGAAGAAAGCCAACCACACCTAGAAGTGGTTACTCTGAGTAAAGGGAGCAGAGATGTTGCTGAGGAGGGGAAACTGTATATAATAAGGTTTTTTACATTTTATTTTATATTGAAATTAATTGCAAAAAAGAAATGAACTCTACCATGTAGCATTTTCAGTAGTAAATAGAGACACTTTTCTAATGGATTTGGGGGTTTTAAATTGGATTTGCTAATTTACTATGATATTTTGTATTTCAGTTATGTATTAAAATATAGTCATATTGTATTTTTAAAAATAATAAAATCAGATTTGGTCTTTTGGGACACAGAAGACCAATATAGATTGTTAACTGGAGTTATCTTTGCTTATCCTGGGGCCCAGATTCTCAAAACCTGATCTTCAATTTTGATTTTCTAAAGCTTTGTGCTAAAACTAATGATTATATTTTCTTTTACAATTAAAAGACAGGAATTTGTTTCTTCAATTTACTTGGAAATTAGGTTTTATTTTCCATGCAATTTGTTAAAGGCAGGGACTGTATTTTATGTTCATTGTATTTCCTATGACACCTTATACATAATATAAACTCTTTGAGGGTTTTTTTTTTTTTTTTTCAAGAATCCAAATTTCTAGCCCCCAAGCAAAAGATGATACTTAATATTTAGACTGAAAAGCTGTATAGTTGACTCTAGTATGAGGATTTTTCTCCAGAAATGGTACAAAGTTACATCTTCACCTCAAAGGGGCTATAATAGTACCTACAAAGTTAAATTTAAAATGTCCGGCTTAAAAATACATATGTACTTTAAACAGTATCTGATATAAAAATTTATTTTTAATTAACATCAACTCTTCAAGAAAGTGCTAATGGAAGCATTTCAAAAATTCTCTGCTAGGCAAGCTTCAAAGCTAATGTTTAATTGAAAAGCCCTGGGAGTTCCTTGACAGAGTTCTGACAAAATGTGGTCCACTGGAGAAGGAAATGGCAAACCACTTCAGTATTCTTGCCTTGAGAACCCCTTGAAAAGTATGAAAAGGTAAAGAGATAGGACACTGAAAGATGAACTCCCCAGCTTGGTAGGTGCCCAATATGCTACTGGAGATCAGTGGAGAAATAATTCCAAAGAGTGAAGAAACAGAGCCAAAGCAAAAACAATGCCCAGTTGTGGATGTGACTGGTGATTGAAGTAAACTTCAAAGCTGTAAAGAACAGTATTGCATAGGAACCTGGAATGTTATGTCCATAAATCAAGGCAAATTGGAAGTGGTCAGGAGATGGCAAACATCAACATTTTAGGAATCAGTGAACTAAAATGGACTGGAATGGGTGAATTTAACTCAGATAACCATTACATCTGCTATTGTGGGCAAGAATCCTTTAGAAGAAATGAAGTACCCATCATAGTCAACAAAAGAGTCCGAAATGCAATACTTGGATGTAGTCTCAAAAATGACAGAACAATCTCTGTTCATTTCCAAGGCAAACCATTCTATATCACAGTAATCCAAGTCTATGCCAAAGAAGCTGAAGTTGAGCAGTTCTGTGATGGCCTATAAGACCTTCTAGAACTAACACCAAAAAAAGATGTCCTTTTCATTATAGGGGACTGGGATGCAAAAGTAGGAAGTCAAGAGATACCTGGAGTAACAGGTAAGCTTGGCCTTGGAGTACAGAATGAAGCAGGGCAAAGGCTAATAGAGTTTTACCAAGAGAACACACTGGTCATAGCAAACACCGTCTTCCAACAACACAAGAAATGACTCTACACATGGACATCACCAGACAGCCAACACCGAAATCAGATTGATTATATTCTTTGCACCCAAAGATGGAGAAGCTCTATACAGTCAGCAAAAACAAGACCAGGAACGGACTGTGGCTCAGATCATGAACTCCTTATTGCCAAATTCAGACTTAAATTGAAGGAAGTAGGGAAAACCACTAGACCATTCAGGTATAACCTAAATCAAATCCCTTACGACTATACAGTGGAAGTGACAAATAGATTCAAGGGATTAGATCTGATAGAGTGCCTAAAGAACTATGGACAGAGGTTCGTGACATCGTACAGGAGGCAGAGATCAAGACCATCCCCAAGAAAAAGAAATACAAAAAGGCAAAATGGTTGTCTGAGAAGTTCTTACAAATAGCTGAGAAAAGAAGGGAAGCTAAAGGTAAAGGAGAAAAGAAAAGATACACCCATTTGAATGCAGAGTTCGAAAGAATAGCAAGGAGAAATAAGAAAGCCTTCCAAAGAGATAGAGGAAAACAACAGAATGGGAAAGACGAGAGATCTCTTCAAGAAAATTAGAGATACCAAGGGAACAATTCATGCAAAGATAGGCATAATAAAGGACAGAAACAGTATGGACCTAACAGAAGCAAAAGATATTAAGAAAGTAGCAAGACTACACAGAACTATACAAAAAAAGATCTTCATGACCCAGATAACCACAATGGTGTGATCACTCACCTAGACCAGACATCCTGGAGTCCTAAGTCAAGTGGGCCTTAGGAAGCATCACTACAAACAAAGCTAGTGGAGGTGATGGAATTCCAGTTGAGCTATTTCAAATCCTAAAAGATGATGCTCTGAAAGTGCTGCACTCAGTATGCCAGCAAATATGGAAAACTCAGCAGTGGCCACAGGACTGGAAAAGATCAGTTTTCATTCCAATCCCAAAGAAAGGCAGTGCCAAAGAATGTTGAAACCACCGCACAATTGCATTCATCTCATATGTTAGCAAAGTAATACTCAAGATTCTCCAAGCTAGGCTTCAACAGTATGTAAGCCAAGAACTTCCAGATGTTCAAGCTGGATTTAGAAAAGGCAGAGGAATGAGAGATCAAATTGCCAACATCCTTTGGATCACTGAAAAAGCAAGAGAGTTCCAGAAAACATCTACTTCCCCTTTATTGACTACACCAAAGCCTTTGACTGTGTGGATCACAACAAACTGTAGAAAATTCTCCGAGATGGGAAAAACAGACCACCTTACTTGCTTCCTGAGAAATCTGTATGAAGATCAAGAAGCAACAGTTAGAACTTGACATGGAACAACAGACTGGTTCCAAATTGGGAAAGGCGTATGTCAAGGCTGCATATTGTCACCCTGCTCATTTAACTTATATGCAGAGTAAGTCATGAGAAATGCTGGCCTGGATGAAGCACAAGCTGGAATCAGGACTGCCGGGAGAAATCTCAGTAACCTCACATATGCAGATGACACCACCCTTATGGCAAAAAGTGAAGAGAAACTAAAGAGCCTCTTGATGAAAGTGAAAGTATAGTAAAAAAGCTGGCCTAAAACTCAACGTTAAAAAAACTAAGATCATGGCATCTGGTCCTATCTGTTTATGACAAATAGATGGGGAAACAGTGACAGACTATATTTTCTTGGGCTCCAAAATCACTGCAGATGGTGACTGCAGCCTTGAAATTAAAAGATGCTTGCTCCTTGGAAGAAAAGCTATGACCAACCTTGACAGCATATTAAAAGCAGAGACATCACTTTGGCAACAAAGGTCCATCTAGTCAAAGCTGTGGTTTTTTTCCCCTAGTCAGATATGGATGTGAGAGCTGAACCATAAAGCAAGCTGAGCACCAAAGAATTGGTGCTTTTGAACTGTGGTGTTAGAGGCGACTCTTGAGAATCCCCTGGACTGCAAGGAGATCAAACCAGTCAATCCTAAAGGAAATCAGTCCTGAATATTCTTTGGAAGGACTAATGCTGAAGCTAAATAAAGCTCCAGTACTTTGGCCACCTGATGTGAAAAACTCACTTATTGGAAAAGACCCTAATGCTAGGAAAGATTGAAGACAGGAGAAGAGGACGACAGAGGAGGTGATGTTTTTATAGCATCACTCACTCGATGGGCACGAGTTTAAGCCAGCTCCAGGAGTTGGTGATAGACAGGAAACCCTGGCGTGCTGCAGTCCACGGGGTTGCAAAGAGTTGAACATAACTGAGTGACTGAACTGAACTGAACTGAACTGAGAGTTCCCTGGTGGTCCAGTGGTTGGAACTCTGTGCTCTCACTGCCAAGGGCCCTGAGGGCTGCTGTAACTCGTCCCCTGCTGGGGGAACTAAAATCCTAGAAGTGGAGCAGGGAAGCTCCCCCACTGAAAAAAAGAAAGAAAAATCCTACAAAGTAAAGTTCAGTGATTTGAACTCATAAAGTAAGTATGTAGTAATTTTAAAAGTTTCTTGAGTCCTAAAATAATCCATTAGAATACACAGCCTAATAAAGATTTTTGCCACAGTACCAATTAATATATAGAAAAATGTTTACAAAAAATATGTGGCTCTCAAATATAAGAACTCCACAACATTGCTAAATTAAAAAAAAAAAAGTTGGATTTAAGATAGAGGCCAGTGTTTTTTCATATGAGAAATTCCCCTGTAGGTGCAGCCTGGTTGCCTGCTCAATTACTGCCCTGGCAGAAGCCATATTATGTTTACAAAGTTTTGACCACCCTCAGGTTTTGGGCTCAGGCCAAAAAAAAGCAAGTGAAAGGAGGGTTTCTGCCTTCCTGAAAGCATCTGCTCTGAAACAGATAATGATAAACATAACTGCCATCTTAATATTATCATAAGGCCAAAAAGAACACAAGTTAAAGATGACAGATGTGCTCAGCATTGGGGATAATTGCTTTGGCTCCAGAAAATGTAAGTGAATGTCTACCACAGAGAGTAGAGAGAAGAGTCTTTGTGAAATATTGTCTGAAGCTTCAGCAGAGATAAGGTTTTAGGGAAAGACATTCATAATTTTTCATCATGGCCCCAAAATAGCTATCAAAAATGTGCTCTTCCGCATTAGTAACCTCGGTTCTCCATAGCCTTGCAACCAGCTTGTTAGCTCTAAAAGGTACAATTGTACCTGTCACCAGTGTGAATTACTTTGGCATCTTCTCTCTCATTGATCAGAATGAAGAGGGTTATCTTTTTAGCAAATATCAAATGAATAAATTGATATCCACAATAAATTTACAAGGCTTCCTGCCTCTCAGAAAGTACAAATGGAATCAAACAAGTAGAGTCAGTGTAAATGAAAAGTGTCAGTATCCATCCCGTCACCACTTGCTTAACTCTTTAATCAGCGAGTATTTCATGAGGACAGCCGTGTGCTGACCGCTGCTCGGGCCTCTGCAGGAATGTAACCCAGTCCTGCAGAGCAGCTAATCCCAAGTTACATTCAAAGTGCCGAGACTCAGAGTGAAAAGTGCCGAGACTCAGAGTGAAAAGTGCCGAGACTCAGAGTGAAAAGTGCCGAGACTCAGAGTGAAAAGTGCCGGGACTCAGAGTGCAATGTGCCGAGACTCAGAGTGCAATGTGCCGAGACTCAGAGTGAAAAATGCCGAGACTCAGAGTGCAATGTGCCGAGACTCAGAGTGAAAAGTGCCGAGACTCAGAGTGCAATGTGCCGGGCTCTTTGATACTAGTAGCTTAGGCCAGTTGATAATTTTTCTTACTTTTTGTTTTTATTTTTTTAAAGGAAAACTACTTTTCCTCTAAGATTTATACTGACAGAAGTGTTTGAGTTTTCTTTATATTTAAATTATACCAGAATTAATTGCTTCAATATAATTAGAATTATGCTTTATTTTCAGTAGTACTTCTTAAGAGCAGGCAGTGTTACTTTGCTCCCTGTAGTTCCTTGCATGTGATATGAACTCTGTGCAGAAAACATTACTCACCTCTCAGGGTTGTTGTGATAATTAGTGAAAATAATTGTAACAGTAAAGGTTGATTGACTTCCTTCCTTTGTGAAAACATAATCTAAATTTACCATTAATTTTAATATGACACTAACAACTTTAAATTACTTTCATTTCTTAAAACAGGATTTTTACTCAGAGTTTGTTTTAAAGAAAGAAGCTATGGAAGATTGTTCTTCCTATAAAGAATTACAGTGTCTCCACAACAGAGGTTTTCAAACTTTAGTTATACATAAGAAAAAACTTAAGAATTTATCTTAAATTCAGATTTCTGACTGTACCCTTAGAAGCTCCAATTCTCCAGGTTTGGATTGGGCCCAGCAAGCTTCCAGGTGTCTCTTAGGCCTTCCATCTTCCATACATCCAGCAGATCACACTGTGAAAATGTTCTTCAAAGAGCCCGTCAGTTTAAATCACATACCAATTTAAGTTCTGGTATAGTAAGCACTGACAAAGCTAACCTTTTAAAATTGTTGTATTAAAGTATAATTAACATGTAGTAAACGGCATGTATTTAAAGCATATACTTTGATACGTTTTGATATGTGTATACATGCATGAAACCACCATCAGAGTAAGACATTGAACATATCTGTCCGTGCCAAAGTCTCCTCATGGTCTTTTCTGATCCCTCCTCACCTCTGCCCCAGTCAGCCACTGATCTGCTTTATGTCATTTTCGTTTCCTAGAATTTTACATGCCATCAAATCGTAGATTGAGAATTCCCTGGCAGTCCAGTGATTAGGACTTGGCGCTTTTACCGCTGTGGCCCAGGTTCGATCCTGGTTGGGGGACTAAGATCCTACAAGCCATGCGGTGTGGGCCCCCCCCCCCAAAAAAAAGAATACTGTAGCCTGTGTTCTTATGATGATGATAATTTTTGCTGTTATTGTTCTGGCTCCTCTCACTCAGCGAATTATTTGGGATTCATGTGTGTTGTGTATGTCGGTGTTTCTTCCTTTGTGTCACTGAGTAGAAGTCCAGTGTGTGCATACACCACATTTTTATTTATCCATTCACCTGTTATATACACACACGTGTATATGTGGGCTTCCCTGGTGGCTCAGAGGTTAAAGTGCCTGCCTCCAATGTGGGAGACCCGGGTTCGATCCCTGGGTCGGGAAGATCCCCTGGAGAAGGAAATGATAACCCACTCCAGTATTCTTGCCTGGAAAATCCCATGGACGGAGAAGCCTGGTAGGCTACAGTCCATGGGGTCGCAAAGAGTCGGACACGACTGAGCGACTTCACTTCATTCACCTGTTGGTGGGACAGTTGCGCGGCTGTCAGTTTTGTGCTATTGCATGCAAATTTGGTATGAGTGTTTGTGCGGATGCATTCAGAATGAAATTTGTGGGATTTCATGCAGCTTTTAACACTTCTTTCTTCTGTGTCTGTTGCAGAAAGTGATCGGGTGGTACCGATTCCGGCGAAACACGCAGCAGCAGATGTCGTACAGAGAGCAGGTGATCCACAAGCAGCTGACCCGCATCCTCGGGGTGCCCGACCTCGTCTTCCTCCTCTTCAGCTTCATCTCCACTGCCAACAATTCCACTCATGCTTTAGAATATGTTCTCTTTAGACCAAATCGAAGGTAAAGAAAGCATTCCCACCAGCCGCACATAAATAGGAAAGACATTGATACAAGTACTTGAGATTTGTGGCTTTGAAAATAAGCATTTTATAGCATCTTTAAAGAAGAAGAGTGTTTATAACTGTCCTGTAGCTGGTTTTCTTTGTGAGAGAAGGTATTTTCCTGTCAGTTAATTATAGAAATTAAAATAGTTTTTGAGTCAAGAAGCAGTAGGAAGACATTCATTATGCGTCAGTTCTTACAAGAATAAACAGCTGGAAATCATCATTTGCTTCTGCGTAATCCATTATATACAAATACAGTTCTGTTGTGCTGTAAATCTGATTATAATTTTGAAACATAGATTTCAAGGACAAAATTGTAAAATTGATCCACCTACTGGCTAATGCGGGTTTTGCATTAGGAGCTTGTTAAAGCAAAAAGAAAGATCATATGATCATGGTATGTCAGTAAACAACAGAAAGGGTTCATATAGAAGTTCATTTATAGTAGAATAAATTAAATCAGCATCAGTGAAAAATAATTATTAGTTGTTAAATAGCCACTCCTAAGATTTCATCAATTAATCAGTAGGTTTTTGAGCACCTAAAACCACCTCAGCACTTTTGTCAGTTGCTGTGGAAATGCAGAAGACCTAACCTCTGCCTTCAGGAGTTTACAATTGAATTCTACTTTAAGGGAAGTGAAAATTTTTCTAATTAACATAACCCTGGGTTGTCTGTGGAAGCGGGTTCTCTATGAGACCTTCTGTTAGTTCCCAATGCAAAGACTCGAGCTCCTGTTGGCAAGACCCGTTCTTTAAGTAGAGGAGTGCTTTCAACATGATCTCTGTCTCTCTCTCAATCCCCCACAGGTATAATCAAAGGATATCCCTTGCTATTCCCAATCTAGGCAATACTAGCCAGCAAGAGTATAAAGTGTCTTCAGTGCCAAATACTTCTCAGAGTTATGCCAAAGTTATTAAAGAACATGGGTAAGTTGAAAGGTAAAATGAATGTTTTTCCTTTCTTTTGCTAACTGTGCTTCTGGAGAAATGTGATGTCATTTGATATGATTAACATTGAAACATCCAATAAAGAAATTCTCTTTCTCTAGACTACCACTACTGTATATCAAAATCAAAACGCTTATTGAAAAGAAAATTTACTTTTATCAATATTTATTTTTTTAATCACTTGCCACAATTTTTTTTTCTTTTTTTGCAACTGATGCAAAAATGTGAGTAGATTATGTGTATATCTGAGGTTCTGAAAGCTAACTGTGGTCTCTGAAAAATGTATAGGGTGAGGGAAAAAATAACTACTATTTTTCAGTGGTCTTGGCAACAGGGGTTCTCTCTTCTTTCTCTTCTGTAACCCTAGGGACATGGGCATTGTTGCTGAAACATTGTTACCCTGGGGTTGCAGCATTTAAGTAATTAATAGATTAAGGTAGAAATGACGGGAAAGTGCCTTCCAGTTCACTGTAGTTCTAATCGCTTTGTGAATCTTGTTTCTGTCTGTCTTCTAGTACTGACTTTTTTGACAAGGACGGAGTAATGAAAGACATCAGGGCGATTTATCAGGTTTATAATGCGCTTCAGGAAAAAGTGCAGGTAACTAATTCACTTACTAGTTTTCAGTATTTATATTGCCCAAATGCTTTTTAAATTCTACTTTAATTTCTAATAATCTCCCAACCAACGAATGAATTGTGGTCCAAAAATCAGTCCCCAAATGGTATCAGATGTGTGGAGTAGTTACTCATGCCAGTCTATGAAAGCCTGACTCACTCACTGTGTGTCTGCCATGGAGGCTCTGAAGTACAGTTTTAATACCACTCTTTTAAATACTTGTGACCTCCTTAATGACAGCGTTTTCCCTAGAGAAATGTATTCCCAGTTTAAGGAAAGATCGCTAAGAACACAGCTGTCACATCACTTGGCCTCTAAGTAGAGACCGCACCCAAAGGCACCCGTGGTAACTCAGGACAGCTCGGCCTCCTGATTCGAGTTCACTCCTCTGCCCACAGCCGCCTCCACTGAGTGGGAGGGTGCAGTGGGGCCTGTTCATTCCTAGGCATTCATGCAACAAAATAGCTATGGAAACATCTCCTGCAAGCCAGATCCTGAGCTGGGTGCTAGTAGTGCTTTCCCACGTTCTTGTCATCAGCCCCAAAGTGTTCTTAGGGGTAATTCGCTCTGAAACCCTAAGAGCAAAAGCACCTTGGAGGACAGGAAGAAGAGGAGTTGGGCTGAAGAGGCTGTCCCAGGCCTGGAGGAAGGGCCCAGGAAACGAAAGAGCACAGGCAGCTACTGAGAAAGGGGAGAGCCGTCTGCGTTCAGCCTGGGGCAAAGGGGAAGGCGGGCAGTGGGCAGATCCCAGTGTGAGGCTCCAAATCAGGGTCACGGTCCCCATAGCAGCACAGGGAACTTAATCCAGCCTCACTTGCTGGTGACTGGCCCACTTTCCGGCAATTTCTGGTATTTCTGCTATGGCAGGAACGTGCAGTGAAAAGCAACTTTTTGTCCTGAATTCATGACCATGCTTTTTGCAGACTGTCGGTGCCCTCGCAGACTTCACAGTGGCGTGTTTTAGACGCTTCACTGCCTGGTGATGAAGGCCCCCCTGCAAACACCGCATCACGTCCATGCCCTGATGAGAATGGTTAGAGTACATTGACTAGGGAAAGTTGAAAAAGAAAATAAGTTTCAAAGTCAAGTTGTTTTTCATCTTTTCCTAGTTGTGGTTTTTATTAAATAAATCTATGTGATCTGAGGCTTAATTGTTGATTATAAATAAAAGTTGAAAGCATCTCATTCCTTTCTTTTGTTCATCCTCCTATGCTAGACTGTGCTGTGCTAAGTCACTTCAGTCATATCCAACTCTTTGTAACCCTGTGGACTACAGCCCACCAGGCTCCTCTGTCCATAGGATTCTCCAGGCAGGAATACTGCAGTGGGTTGCCATGCCCTCCTCCAGGGGATCTTTTCAACTAGAGATTGAACCCGAGACTCTTAGGTCTCCTGCATTGGCAGACGGGTCCTTTACCAGTAGCACCACCCGGGAAACCCTATGCTAGACTGATACCAAAAATTCCCTTTTCATATAAATAAAGATGAGTAAGCAAGGGAAAGATTCATATTCAAGAATGTATAGGCTAAGTAGCTTAATCATCTTAACATAACTAAGAAAGCAGTTTAGTGAATAACAGCAGTACTGGTCTCTTGGGCCTTCATGATTTTGTTCTATACCTCAGGGAAATGTCTGCTTTTTAACGTAATAAAGTACACAGATTTTTCCTAGGGTCATAATCGATGCTGTCTTTATGAAATGCCTCATGCTTGGATTTGAAACTAATTGTTCTTGTTGTCATTTTTCCCTCAGGCAGTGTGTGCAGACGTGGAAAAGAGTGAGCGAGTTGTTGAATCTTGTCAGGCAGAAGTGAACAAATTAAGAAGACAGATCACTCAGAGAAAGAATGAAAAGGAGCAAGAAAGACGTGAGCTTCCTATTCATTTTACCCCTGAGTATCAGGGAAATGTCTGGTTTTAAACTCAAATTATATGATAAATTACATCATTCTTCTACACTCATCAGGCCCCAAGTTAGGCTGCTTGGGACAAGGCATTCCCTTGTCTTTAGGCTTTTCCAGAAGCGCAGTACTGTTTTTCGTGGTGTCCTTCTCAAGTCTCTGATACTGGAAGAAAAAAGACCAAAGGTAGAAAGGCTGAAGCAAGTTAGAATAATTCCCAAGAAGGGATATAATCTGTGTACAGTAGATGTGATGTTTCTTACCAAGTTAACCCTGGCATGCCTAGGACATAGGAGCCGTGTCCTGTGTTCACTCGAGCCTCATAAAAGAGCTCCCTAAAATTCTGTTAACATTATATTTGATGCACGGGGCAGAGTCTCGGCAAAGACTTTAAATGTCTAGATTTTGATAGCAGTGGGTGGCCAGATACCATTATGCTAAGGAACCAGCTGGTTAAATGAGAATTAGGCCCAAGAATCTATTAACTCCAGCATGGTAACAGACATATGTGCTATAGTACCACCAAATTTTTAAAAATACTATTTTTATTGAAATACAATTGATTTACAATGTCGTGTTAGTTTCAGTACAGCATGGTAATTCAGATATGTGTGTGTGTATATATATATATTATTTTTCAGATTCTTTTCCATTATAGGTTATTACAAGATGTTGAATATAGCTCACTGTGCTCTCCAGTAGGACTTGTGGTTTATTGGTCTTATGTACAGTAGTGTGTATCTGTTAATCTCAGACCCACCAACCCTTTGGTAACCATATTTGTTTTCTATGACTATGAGCCTGTTTCTGTTTTGTAAGTAAGGTCATTTGTACCGTTTTTTTATTTGTTTGTTTTTTTATTCCATGTGTAAGTAATATCAGTGGTATTTGTCTCTGTCTGACTTCACCTGGTATGATAATCTGTAGATCCATCCATGTTGCTGGAAATGGCATTATTTCATTCTTTTTTATGAAACTCACTAGATTTAACTAGTGGTTAAGACTTTGGCTCTTCCCCTTGCAGGGGGCACAGATTCCATCCCTGGTTGGGGAACTAAGGGCCTGCCTGCTGCACAGTGTAGCCAAATAAATAAGATAAAATACATGGACACACAAAGACACACACAAAGCTGGATAATAGAGCTGGCATTTGGAGAAGTTGGGGTGCCTGATACCTAAGGTGTGTGTCTTTTAACCCAAATCTTACACTCTTTTCATCAAAATTTTAACAGTTTTATCTGAATGATAGAATTGTGGGTGGTTTTCTTTTTTTTTTCTAAACTTTGTACAAATCATTTTTATAATATTTTTAAATGTACTTGAAAACAATTTAAAGGCCATAGACTCATAGATGTGTGGCTGTTTCAGTTTTACCACCATAAAAATGCAATAAAGTTATGGCCTAGTACCTAGCACAGGACTTTGAAGTCCCTATTTTTTTAATTTAGTTAAGAAAATCTTTTTACAATGTTGTATTGTTTTCTGAACTTTTTTTTCTTCGTATTTGTTTCTTTGGTTGGGCCGTGTCTTTGTTGTGGCATGCAGGAGCTGCAGTCTTCAGGGTGACACGCCAGCTCTCAGTTGCAGCATGTGGGATCTAGTTCCCGGACCAGGGATTGGACTCCAGCCCCCAGCACTGGGAGTGCAGCATCTTGGCCACTAGACCACCAGGGAAGTCCCAGGGCTTTGAACTTTTAAGGAGAAAGAGATGTTTAACGATATTGTGACAAGTAGTTGTCGAGAAGTTTTTTTTTGTTTTTTGATGTGAGCTCTATTAAGGAAAAACTCACATTCAGATGACCACCAAGGGTGGGGACAACTATCAGTTTTATCCTCTGTCCCCATGGTCTCCGAGCACAGTGAGCAGCAGGTGAGGGTCGTGGCACTGGATCTGGAGTTGAGAGTCTGTGTTTGGGTATCAGAGCCCCCACTTCTTGCTATCCTCTTGGTGAAGTCATCTGATCTTTCTGACCTCTGGTCCTTTGCCTGCATAACAGATGGTAATATTAATGATGACGGTAGTATTTGAGAGAGCTGTTCTGAGACTTTTGAAAATTATGAAATACTGTGCAAATGTACAGTAATTCACACTAATAATAAATTGCACTGCTTTGCTGCCGTTTTCAGAACAATCAGGTCGACCGTTGAATCTGTTGACATGCAAAGCTGTGACAATACGGGCGTGTCACAGTTTCCTTCCTCTCTCCACCCAGGATTGCAGCAGGCAGTGGTAAGCCGGCAGATGCCACCTGAGAGCATGGACCCCCCCTTCAGCCCTCGGCTGCCCTATCCAGGGTTCACAGCGGAAGGTCGAAGTACTCTTGGAGACGCAGAGGCCTTGGACCCGCCTCCGCCTTATTCTGATCTTCACCCAAATAATCAAGAAAGTACTCTGAGCCATTCTCGCATGGAAAGCAGCGTCTTTATGCCTCGACCTCAAGCTGTGGGCTCCTCCAGTTATGCCTCCACCAGTGCTGGACTGAAATATCCTGGAAGTGGAGCAGACGCCCCTCCTTCCCACAGAGCAGCTGGAGACAGTGCTGAGGAATCAGACGACAGTGATTATGAAAATTTGATTGACCCTACAGAGCCCCCTAATAGCGAATATTCACGTTCAAGGGATTCTCGACCCATGACACACCCTGATGGGGGCTCCAGGAACACTCAGACCTCCCAGATTTAACTGAACGCAAGAAACTCTCCAGTTAGCACTGTTTTTCTTAATTGCTCATTGAGAGAGTTTTTGAGGACTTCCTCTGGCGGGGAGAACTGCTTTCTCAGGCCCCTGGACTCCCCAAGACAAGAGTTTTTGGGCCCAGACCTTGGAGGAGCCTCACATGCGGGGGGTCCTCACCTGCGGACGCAGTGTGCAGGGCTCACAACAGAGTCATTAAGATAATCAAATTGTCCGAATTCTGGTGCGATTCATGGATGTACTGGTAAATTTAGGCAAAGATAAACTTATCAACGTAGTTTCTGTTCTTTAAAATAATTTGGAAATTAGAGACTAAGCACAATTAGTCTATAAATGTTCTATAAATCAAAACCTTACCTCTTGCACTATCATGCCTTGAAATTTACTTTTTCAAAGGGAAACTAGTTTAGCAGCAGCCTTCAAAGAACCTTCTTTCTATGATGAGCCAAATTCATCTTTGCCAGAAAAGAAATTTTGATAATTTCCAAGATTGGAACAAATCAGTTGTACCTTCTTTTGTCTGCATGACTTTGTGAGATCAAAAGAGAGGGCTTTGTTTCCACTTTTTTCTACTAGCCTGATAAGTATTGTCACTTAAAATGGTTGCCTTTAAAAAAAAAAAAATGTAGAATAATACTAATTACCAGTAAGTAATCATCCAAATAAGTACATCATAAAATAAATTACTTATTTTTCTTTCGGGGAATTCCAGTGACTGCTATGTTGCACTAGCCACATTTATGGTCTCTGTTCTGGAGTCTTAAATGAAGGACACACAGCAGTATAACAGAAAGGAGTTATGTTCCAGACCTGAGTTTTATAAGGAACAGACTCCGGACACAGCGGATTTAGCCAAGTTCGTACGTAAGGGAGATAATTCGTGTAGATCTTCTGACAAATCCTAGTGTTAGTTTTATTTGTGGAAGAAAGACATTTAATAAACTGTTTGGGAAGCTTGGTTATTGAATAGAGATTCATTTCCAATCAAAATAACCATACTTTTTTTTTAAGTTACCATTCGGCATATCGCTGTGGAATGTGTAGAGACTTTCCTTGGGGATGCACTTAACATTTTTATTTAATTACTGCTTGTTTTCTAGTTTTGCCCAGAATGTGTAAAACCACTACAGACGTTCATGAGCATGACAGGCTCCTGGTTTGGAAATGACAAGACCCCCCCCCAGCCCAACCCCATTTATGGCAGGGTCAGCCCACGAAGCTAATGCCATGGATTATAAATGCCTTTCTTTGAAATCGTTACAACCTATAAGAATAAGGAAGTTGTTAAGGAAGCTTAAAATCCAGATTCTGAAAAAGTAGTTTCATTTTGTAGGAAAGAAGTTTAGTCTGAATGGAAATTAAATGTTCAAACTGCCATCCTTCAGATAGCTACTCAGCGGGGTCTGTATCTTCCTGCTCTCCAGTTTTGTTGGCCTTATACCACTGCCGTTTGATTTGAAATGTTGCAGACTGCTTTATCTGCAGATGTGTTCCAGTGTTTATCAGCTATCTTCTAGCAGCTTCAGCACCAGTGTGAATTTTTTTTTTAAGTGCCATCACCATCTCTGTTCAGATTTTGACATTCAGGAAAATATTTTTATTTTTTATGCCATACTGAAACCTACAATGTATATCTGACAAAGCAGTTAAATGTGACAATAAAAACTTATTTAATCATGGTATACCATTGTTTTAATGTTTGTCTCAACACCCGGCAAGGTCTTGCCTCAGTTTACTCATTCTGGCCGTTCTCAGTTGACTTCATATAGTTTTTTTCAAAGGCATGAAAACTCATCTCCATACTTTTGGTTTTGTTTTTTTTTTTTTGATCAGGCTGGTTTCAGGGGAAATCCAAAAATACAATTTACTGAAAGGTTTCTGTTGATTTCAAGAATGTGTTGAATATCAAGTTATTAAGAGAACTGAGTATCAGTTGAGTAGAAAATTGAACCTTAGTTCCTGAAAGACGTCTTTCACACAGTTGATCTTGTTTGAAGAGGCACCTCAGCCAAGTCACCTAACGATTGAGATGCTGTAGGATTTGCAGCTGCTAGAGTGTCATTGGAATTACAGAATCACCTAGAATGAACGTCTGCTGGCTAACAAGTGTGTTCTGGATTCTGTGGGGGCCATTCCAGTTTAGTGCTACTATCTATTCAGGCATCCAAGGTGACAGTCTGTTTTCAGTAGGATTTTAGATTGTGGCTTGTAACCTTTTAGTCTCCTCCAACTAATTTAGAGAAAAGAAGACTGGATTCTTTAACTTGCTTGGAAGTCTGGAAATGCTTAATAACATGCTGTAATTGGCTTTTGTGGAGAAAGATCAAAACGTATAAACAGAAATCTCATCCCCAAACATTCAAACCCTAAGGATATATATTTTAAAATTCTAGACACAGTGGGGCAGTAACTATAACTGCTTTAATAAAAACATTTAAATGGACCCTCTTGTGAATCTGTATTTTAAGGAAGTTAAAGGAGTTGGGGAATATAAAATTAAGATACAATAGAAAGAAGTGATGGTTATTAACTGTGTTCTGGGTCTGATTTGCCCTGACTGTAGGGTTCACTTCAGTCGCTGAAAGATCTTCACTCTGTTAATAAGGTTCTGCTTCATTGTTTCCACGGCAAACCTTAATTCCACTAGACATGGAGCCTGAGGTAACTATTTCTGCAAATGTGGTGCTAATAAATAATGGAAGATGTTTACTTTTCAACTTGATGACAAACAGACTTGGGACAAGTCCTGGGATTTCGCTCAGCTGCCTTCTTTTTTTACAGTGATTTTTGTGACGTCCTAAGTCAGGCAGAAGAGTCAGGCCGTAGTGTCCATCCACTGGGTTATTCTGGGCTTGCTCTGACCCCTGGAGGTTGGGGGAGGGGCCCCTCTAGACTTGGTTCATCAACGGGGAGATGTGCCTTGGATGCCATATGCTACACATGGTCCAGAATGCAGCACTTGGAAGTCGCCTTCTGTTCATGCAGATTTAGCAAAAGGTAGTTCATGGCAGCATTTTCAATAGCAAAAAACTGGAAATTAATGCTAATGATAGTGGAACGGTTAAGTTTTGGTATACCCACAGAAGAAATAGTCTACCGCTATTAAAAGTAGAAATCAAAAAGATTTCTTGACATGGAAATGTTTCTAGATAAATGCAGAAAGTTGGGTTTCCAAATAGTACGAAAGGTATGATCTGGTTTTTGTGGGGGAAAGTTTTTATGCAATACTCTACAATACTTCTAGAAAATAATCTAGAAGGATAGTCCAAAGTAGTACAAGTGTTGACCATAGACCGTGCAGGCCCTCCATCCTTCACTTACTGCATTTTCTAATATTTCTGCATTAAGGGTTTAATAAAAGACCAGAAATGTGGGGGCATTGGCTACATGAATTATGTCATGCACGCCACCCAAGAGGTGATTCTGGAGACATTCTTGACTCTTCACCACCACACTTCATTTTTTTTTTAGATTTGTGGCCAATGTAAGGTCAGCCTTCTTGATGCTGCCAACTTCCCTGCATTCAACTTTTATTTCCAGAAGAAATCCTGTATTTATGATTTGTTTTGCATTGACAGTGATTTTTTTTCCCTAATAAATCTAGAGCCAATTCCACTTGTCTTAGCTCAGAACCCATTTCCCAAATACCTGAGAAGCATTTAAGAAATGCTTTCTGAGACTGAAACTGACTCAAAGCTAGAGCACTTAATAGTAATATTCGTCTAAGGCTTAAGTGCTCACTACAGAGTGGATTTTTGGAGTCTTCGTATGTAAGAATGATTTCCTTGATCTTGCAGGTAACTCTGCAGGGTTCGTGTGTCCTGCCTGTGGTTATTCTTTAGTATGGTGCACTACCTGCGCCGGGAGCCTTAGATTGTGTTAGCTGTGAGGTTTAGACCCTCGATAGTCAATTCACATACAGACAAGACTGAGAGGTGTTTGATTCCAAAGCAAACATGTGCTTGCTTGGGACATTAGCTGTGGCTGACCAGCTGTGGGCACTGCTTTATAGAGCTCGGGGCATTAGTCATTTTTCTTGACTGATTACAAACAGATGTGGTTTGTTTGTACTAAGATGTGAATCATCCACAGTACCTTTCAGACAGTTTCAGAGGGAGTGTTGGAGAAATTTGGGGACAAGAAGTAACCAGTCTCTAGAAGTACTGTCAGCCCTCCATATCTATGGGTTTTGCATCTCTGGATTCAACCAAACTCAGATTGAAAATCATCAGAGAAACAATGTTTAGAAAGTTCTAGGAGACCACACTTGAATTTGCCATGCACTGGCAGCTATTTACATCATCTGTACATTGCATTCGGTATCGCGAGTAAACTGTGTTGTTGCTCAGTCACTAAGTCATGTCCCGCTCTTTACATCTTCATGGACTGTAGCACGCCAGGCCCCTCTGTCCTTCACTGTCTCCTGGAGTTTACTCAAACTCATGTCCATTGAGGTGGTGATGCTATCTAACCATCTCATCCTCTGCTGCCCCTTTCTCCTATTGCCTTCAGTCTTTCCCAGCATCAGGGTTTTTTCCAATGAGTTGGCTCTTTGCATCAGATGGCCAAAGTATTGGAACTTCAGCAACAGTCCTTCCAATGAATATTCAGTGTTGAATTCCTTTAGGATTGACTGGTTTGATCTCCTTGCTGTTAAAGGGACTCTCAAGAGTCTTCTCCATCACCACAATTCGAAAGCACCAATTCTTTGGCACTCAGCCTTCTTTATGATCCAACTCTCACGTGTGCCAATGACTACTGGATAAACTATAGCTTTGACTATACAGGCCTTTGTTGGCAAAGTGATGTTTCTGGTTTTTAATATGCTGTTTACGTTTGTCATAACTTTTTTTGTCTGTCACCGTCCACAGTGATTTTGGAGCCCAAGAAAATAAAATTTGTCACCACTTCCACTTTTCTCCCTTCTCTATACCTTGAAGTGATGGCACTAAATGCCATGACCTTGGTTTTTTGAGTGTTGAGTTTCACGTCAGCTTTTTCACTCTGCTTTCAACCTCATTAAGAGACTCTTTAATTCCTCTTCACTTTCAGCCATTAGAGTGGTATCATTTGTGTATCTAAGGTTGTTGATATTTCTCTCGGCAATATTGAGTCCAGCTTGTGATTCATCCAGCCTGGCATTTCACGTAATGTACTCTACATGTAAGTTAAATAAACAGGATGACAATATACAGCCTTGTTGTACTCCTTCCCCAATTTTGAACCAGTCCATTGTTCATGTCCAGTTCTAACACTTGCTTCTTGACCTGCGTACAGATTTCTCAGGAGGCAAGTCCCATTTCTTGAAGAATTTTCCAGTTTTTTGCGATCCACACAGTCAAAGGCTTTGGCATAGTCAATGAAGCAGAAGTAGATGATTTTCTGGAATCTGCTTGTTTTCTCCATGATCCAATGAATGTTGGCAATTAGATTTCTAGTTCCTCTGCCTCTTCAAAACCCAGCTTGTACATCTGGAATTTCTCAGTTCACATACTAAGGAAGCCTAGCTTGAAGGATTTTGAGCATTACCTCCTAGCATGTGAAATGAGTGCAACTGTAGTTTGAACATTCTTTGGCATTGCCCTTCTTTGGGACTGGAATGAAAACTGACTTTTTCCAGTCCAGTGGCCACTGCTGAGTGTTCCAAATTTGCTGACATATTGAGTGCAGCACTTTAATTGCATTATCTTTTAGGATTTTAAATAGCTCAACTGGAATTCTGTCATGATTTGAAGTACAGGAGAAGATGTATGTAGGTTATGTACAAATACCCACCTCCTCCATTTTATATAAGAGACTTGAGCATCCTCAGGTGTAGGTGTGTATGGGGGGGTGGTGGGAGACACCAAGACATCCCCTGCGGGTAAATCCAAGGATCATCCCTGGCTCATGTGAGATGGAAAGTGGAGACCAACTTTGTGCAATGTGAATCCTTAAAAAGTTCTGCGTCTTCTCAGTCTATCAAAATCCTACTCACTGCTTAAGGCCCAGCTCAAATGTTACCACCTTTAGGAAACCTTTCGGACTTACCTGGGAGGATTGTGCAACCTGAGTACCTTGTTTACACCTCTGTCCGCTGCCTTGCACATGTTTGGGGATAGCACTCAGCACATTGTATGGTGTTATTAGTCGTGTGTCTGACTCTCCAGTAGGATGTGAGGGCCTGAGAGGCAGGAAGAGGACTGAGGCATCTCAGAATTCCTGGGACCAGAAGAGCTTGGCAAAGAGTTGTTCAGTCACTAAATTGTGTGATTTAGTGTCCTTCCCTGTCCTTCACTGTCTTCTGGAGTTTGCTCACACTATGTCCATTGAGTCGATGATGCCAAAGAGTGGGGGTCAATAACTATTTGTTGCTGGAATGTTGAATGAAAAGAGAGGGACCCAAATACAACTGCCCATAGATATACCAGTTCCTGAAGAATTAGACAGGAAGACAGATTATTCTCTGGAGAGGTTACTAGTAAAACTTCCAGCTGCTGCTGTTGTGAAGAATTTACTGATGGACAGTTTCCTAACACAACATTGTAAATCAACTATACTCCAATATAAAATAAAAAATTAAAAAACTATACATTAGGAGAAATTTAAATAGGGACTAAGATGATATTACAAAATTATTGTGGGTTTTCTTAGGCACATTAAAAATATCACAGTCATGTAAGAGAATCTCCTGGGTTTTAGGAAATTCAATCTGTATGTTTACAGGTGAAAAATCGTGATGTCTGCAGCTCACAAGCAAACGTCTCAAGTGAAAGTGTTAGTTGCTCAGTTGTGTCTGACTCTTTGACCCCATGGATTGTAGCACGCCAGGCTCCTCTGTCCATGGAATTCTCCAGGCAAGAACACTGGAGTGGGTTGCCATTCCCTTCCTCAGGGGGTCTTCCTGACCCAGGGGTTGCACCTGGGGCTTCTGGATTGCAGGCGGATTCTTTACCTTCTGAACCACTGCTGCTGCTAAGTCGCTTCAGTTGTGTTCAACTCTGTGCGACCCCGTAGACGGCAGCCCACCAGGCTCCCCTGTCCCAAGGATTCTCCAGGCAAAAACACTGGAATGGGTTGCCATTACCTTCTCCAGTGCATGAAAGTGAAAAGTGAAAATGAAGTTGCTCAGTCGTGTCCGACTCTTGGTGACCCCATGGACAGCAGCCCACCAGGCTCCTCCGTCCATGGGAGTTTCCAGGCAAGAGTGCTGGAGTGGGGTGCCATTGCCTTCTCCATCTGAGCCACTAGGAGCCCCAGATGAGCTCAAAACCTATATACACAGAGAAAGACAATATGGCAAAGGATCACAGTTGCTGAATCTAGGGGATGGGTATATGAGTGTTCCTCGTACTATTCTTTCTTCTCTTCCGTGTGTCTGAAAGTTCACATAATAGAAAAGCTGAGAGGAAATAAAAACAAAACAGGGCCAATGATAACTCTTACTTCACTCTTTCACAGGCAGGACATTAAAAATATTCAATGGCTGATATGGAAAAAAATGAATATAGAAATAAAAAATTACTGTATTTTCCTTTATTCTTGAAAAAAACTAAAATATACAAAGCTATTTCATATATATAAAATGGGAGGGTATGATTGTCCTTTATATAATTCACCCCTTTATTCTAATAATTTCCAAATTATTTTTTGATCTTTAGAAAGTTTCAGTGTGATCTTTTGTTGAGCACAGCCATCACTAGCTAAACGGCGCCCCTATCTGGGCCACAGTCTGACTTAGAAATTACATCAAATTTCTTTTCCAGTGGGTTTCTCATAAAATCAGTAGCGTTGAGTGATACACGGCCTGGATAGAGAATCACTTCTATCAACAACTCACTCTGTGCACTGGAATCTCTCTCAGCTAAACCCAAAGCATCTACATTTGGAATTTTTCTAGTTTTTATGGTAGGAACATTTTTAGATAGCCAGTTTCTCTATTATCAACTGTCCTGAAAATTTTTTGTTAGAGTGTGATGTAAGGTGGCTGAATTTTATTAATTATTGTTTACTTAAAGTCCACAGAGCTTTAAAAAACAAAAAACAAGAATCCACAGAGTTTTGCAAATGTCAGTTGGCCCAATTTCAGGATCAAATAGAAGACATCAAAGTCCATTCTGTTTGTTTACTTTTATCATAGAACAGCAAATGTGTTCTCATATAATTCATTAGATAATTTAATAGGCTTTTCTAGGAATTACCACTTTGTTGTTTCATAAGATATGTCGTATTTCTTTGTTTTTCTGATACTTTCTGCTGCTTTTCATGGTTTCTATTATCAGTTTTATGTGTTCAAATACTTAACCAGCTTCAAGAAACAAAATATGTCTTTCTTGCAGAACTAAAGTATTCACACCTCTGTTAAAATATCATTTGCTGAAATCCCTATAAGTATTTTCAGTTTCCAAATGTTAACTGCTACTATTTTATAATTTCTGATAAAGATAATATTGAAGGCTCAATTCAACTTCCAGACTACTCTTGTAGCTCCAGCACCTCATTGAGATCCAAACATTCTTCTGATTTTCAATTTTTATGTTCTCAGCTCCTAAGATATATTATTTCATTTTCTGGTATATATATGATGTGGTAGTAAATAGGATGCTTTTTAAAGAAGAGATTTAAAGTTTATTGATTCACATCTTTTATTGCATAATTCACAGTATAACTGAATATATCCACTAAGTATCAAATTAAGCCATCCAGAAAATCTTCTAATCTTTGGCCAGAATTTTAGATCTTCTTAACTAACATTACATGGACACCATCCACACAAAATCAATCATGTTTACTTGTAAAGTCTTCTCAGCAGAATAATTTTTCTTGACCACAAAAACTAAAGCTCAATCTGATACTTCAAATATTGTTCCAGGAAGCAAGGAAAGCCATTTAATATCACTGAAATCTTAGATTTCACTTGGAGGTAAACTATCAAGATATTTCTATATATAAGATATGGAAGGTCATCAATAATGATTACAACGTTACTGCCTTCATTTATAAATTTTCCAAAACGACACTTTTGTATTTTGGTAGATTTAAGTTTTTTTTGTTTATTCTTTGTTTTTTAAATATTTATTTGTTTGGCTGTGCCAGGTCTTAGTTGCAGCATGCAGGATCTAGTCCCCTAGTTTCTAAACTGAACTCGAGGATCCAAATGACATTTTAAGGATTTTGTAGGATCACCAAGCCCTACAAATCCCTAGTGATTTTCCCCACTGACTTTAACAGTGTGATCCTGCTGGGGGGAAATTGGCAAAGCCTGTTTGCATACTGGGCTTGTAAAAACTCCGCGCTGAATGTATTCATGTGTAGGCTGTATAGATGAGAAGAAACGAGCATGTCTGGATGAAGAGTGACCTCAGGCTAAAGAAAAACCAAAGGTGAGACAGGCACTGGGGGTGGGTGAGAGAAAGGCGAACAGACCAGGCCTGGCCTCCGTGGGGTGCCTCACACCCATGGGGTCCTCCAGGTAACCAGGACCTCCTCGCCTGCCGAGGGGGTACTCTTCCAGCGTGACCCCTACCTTCCCGTTCCTTTCAGAGCAGAGACTCTTATCTCTGCACTGGACCCTTGCTCCCCGCTTCCCCACCACCTGTCCAGGCCGTCAGCGCTGGTCCAGCTGGAAGGCCTCCCCGTCCATTCAGTCCTGGCTTTTCTTCTGAGCCCCCTCCCTCAGCACACCAGCTGTCCCAGGGAAGCACTGAGGCTTTCGGCACAGACTCGCTCCCTGCCCGGAGGTGATGGAGGGACCTCCACTACCACCCCCATCCCACCTCCCCACTCACTGCCATGGAGCAGTGGACTCAGGGGCTTTCTGCCCACCTCTCCGAGGCCTGGAAGGCAGCTGAAAACAGCACTATGAAGTGGTCTTTGGAATCGGAATCACCTGGCATTTGAAATCCTTAAGCACGTGCTCTAGGGCGAGTCACTCCACCTCTCTGAGCCTCACTGTGGAAGGAGATGAATGGTAATATCTTTTCATAGCGTTTTGGGGAAGATAGTGAGGTAGAATATACGACGCGAAGAAAACAAAGCCTGGGAAGCAGCAAATACTGATAACCTTGTGGCAACTCCTGTCTCAAACTACAGCTTCATCCCAGACACGCAGTTTTGTGTTTTTTTTTTTTTTTTTTAACTTTTTAGTTTGTATTGGGATATAGCCAATTAACGAGGCTTCCCTGGTGGCTCAGTGGTAAAGCAAACCGCCTGCCAGTGCAGGAGATTCGGGTTGGATCCCTGGGTCGGGAAGATCCCCTGGAGAAGGAAAGGGCAACCCACTCCAGTATGCTTGTCTGGGAAATCCCATGGACAGAGGAGCCTGGCGGGCTATAGTCCATGGGCTCACAAAGGGTCCATCATGACTTAGCAATGAAACAACAACAGCTGGTTAACAATGTTGTGATAGCTTCAGGTGAACAATGGAGGGACTCCACCATACATATATCTGTACCCATTCTCCCCCAGACTCCCCTCCCAACCAGCCTGCCACGTAACGTTAGGCTGAGTTCCCTATGTTATACAGTAGGACCTTGCTGGTGATCCATTTAAAAGATAGCAGTACCTGACACACAGGTTTACAGACCCTGGTGCTGGGTGCTTTTGCACAGATGGGCCCCATGGAAGAGCCTGGGAACCACTGTGGGATATGAAGAACCTCGAGTGCCTCTGATTTCCTCTTCCTCAGTTTATCCGTTGGTGGCTCAGTTGGTAAAGAATCCGCCTGCAATGTGGAGACATGGGTTCGATCCCTGGGTTGGGAAGATCCCGTGGGTGGGAGAAAGGAAAGGCTACCCACTCCAGTATTCTGGCCTGGAGGATTCCACGGAGAAGTCCACAGAGTCGCGGAGTCAGACACGACTGAGCAACTTTCACTTTCAGAGTGATCTTTGGGTAATAAAAAAGGTTGTGAAGCCACACACTGGCCCCACCCGAGCATGCTCAGTCACTTCAGCCGGGTCCAGCTCTTTGTGACCCTGTGGACTGTAGCCCGCCAGGCTCCTCTGTCCGTGGGGATTCTCCAGGCAAGAATTCTGGAGTGGGTTGCCATGTCCTTCTCCAGGAGATCTTCCCAACTTGGGGATCAAATCTGAGTCTCCTGCATTACAGGCGGGTTCTTTGGTCTCACCCAACCCTGTCCAATAGAACTTTCTGTGACGATGAAAACGCTCTACACCCCCACTGTTCGATACAGCAGCCACTCGCCACATTGTGGGCTGGCACAATAAAAGGACTGAGTTTTAAAGCTTAATCAAGTTTAACTAATATAAGTCTAGATTTAAACAGCCACATGCTGCGTGATCAGCAGCTACCATACTGGGCAGCACTGGATGCTCAGCCCTTATGGAGAGGGAACTGAGGCAAGGGCGGCCCTGTGACCTGCCCCCAGCCGCAAAGCCCCTGAAAGAACCAGAGCCCAGGACTCCTGCCTCCTCCTTCAGCTGGGTCTCCCCCAGACCTTCACGGACTCAGAATGTCAGCCAGAAGAGATGATCTCGGGCAAGGTTTGTCCCAGATTGAAGGAAACAAAGAACAGACGAGCATTCACTCTGGAGTCCCCGTGGGGCTTGGCACCCTGCTCAGGAAGCTTGGCTGTCCTCGGCTCAGCCTGCAGTGCCCTTTGTGGTGTCCCGATCAAAGCCGGGCAGGGGTCTGGGGACATCTCCCAGTGGCTGCCATCCCAGCGGCCCTTTCCTGATCCTCACGCTCCCCTCCCCTGCCCCAGCTCGGACTGGAAGCTTGGATCAAGGTGTGGAGGTCAGCCAGCGACATCTCTGGAGCTCACGCACACACCCCGTTTGCCAGTACCCTAGGCCTGCCGACTCAGAGGTGCCCAGGTGGAGGATCAAATTAATCTCTGTTCTTTATCCGGCGTTTGGCTCTCAGCTCTCCACCCACCCAGGGAGAGTGGGCACAGAGTGACAAGTGAGGCTGAGTGACATCCAAGCCCCCAGGAGAAGGGGGATGGTTCAAGATCGCTGGCACATTTCTTGCACCATCTGTTCCCCACCAGATCCAGCCTGAGTGTGCTTTGCCACAACCGATGCTGGGAAATTGTACTCTAGGCTCCTGGAGACCTGGTGGGACCAAGTGTCAGCCCCATCTCCTTGGGGGAGGGCTGTGGCCTCTTCTCTCCTCCCTCTGTCTCTTGTTCTCTATTCTCCACCCCCCTCCCTCTTTTCCCTTCCCTTCCCTATTGTTTGACTACATTTTTAACCAAAGGGGACAACAGAGGACGAGATGGTTGGATGGTATCACACACTCAATGGACATGAGTTTGAGCAAGCTCCAGGAGATCGTGAAGGAGAGGGAAGCCTGGCGTGCTGCAGTTCATGGAGTCTCAAAGAGTCAGACATGACTAAGCAACTGAACAACAACGTATACACAGAAAAGGACACAATTATAAATGTGTGGTTGTTGAATTATCACAAAGCAAATGTACCGTGAGATCAACACAAAGGTCAAGAAATACTCATATTGGGGTATTTCTTGGATCATTTCCCAGTATGTATATATAGTGAATCATGATGGTGAACAGTTGAAACTCATATAGTGTGATAGATCAATTACACCTCGATTTAAAAAATATGCCTTAGAACGCCCTTCAAGTCCCCTGTCTGTTACTCTCACGGCCCTGACTTACTGTTATGGACCGAATGTTTGTGTCCTCTCAGAATTCATATGTTGAAACTCTTACCCCCAGTGGGATGGTATTTAGAGGTGGGGCCTTTAAGAAGTGATCAGGGTTAGATTAGGTCATGAGGGTGGATCCTTCATGATGGAATTAGGGTCCTTCAAAAAGGAGACACAAGAGATTGCAAATCGGGAAGAGGACCTGAGACATAAGCCTCCAGAGCTATGAGGAATATATTTCTGTTGTTTATAGACCATGCAGCCTATGGTGTTCTGTACAGCAGCTCAAGCTAAGACACACACCATAAATTAATTTTTTCTGTTTATAAATGAGTCTGCTTTTTTCACTCAGCGTTGTTTGTGAGTCATCTATGTTGCTGAGGGCAGCAAAAACGATTGTCTGACTGTGGATAAGTGTTTGAGGCTTTTCTGGGGGTGAGGCAGCAAACGATGCAGGTTGGAATACTCTCATCATGTGCTTTGGTGAACCTACGTCCATATTTCTTTTGGGTACGTGTCTGAGTGAATTGCTGGCCATAGGGTGTGTAACTGTTCAGCTTTGGTAGATAGAGCCAACACTTTGCCCATGTTGTCACCTCAGTTCATACTACCAACAGCCAGGTATGAGAATTCAGGGGCTTCATCCTCACCCACCTCCTTCCACTGGCCTCTGACCCCAACAGGCCCCTGGGCTGGAACGGTCAGTTTAAAATGTCTTAGTCATTGTGGTTAGTGTGAGTGGGGATCACAGTGGTTCAAAGTCCCCAAGATTTGCACAGTGGCAGTGTCGTAGTCCGGAGAAGGCAATGGCACCCTACTCCGGTACTCTTGCCTGGAAAATCCCATGATCGGAGGAGCCTGGTAGGCTGTAGTCCATGGGGTCACGAAGAGTCGGACACAACTGAGGGACTTCACTTTCACTCTTCAGCTTCATGCATTGGAGAAGGAAATGGCAACCCACTCCAGTGTTCTTGCCTGGAGAATCTCAGGGACGGCAGAGCTTGGTGGGCTGCCATCTATGGCGTCGCGCAGAGTCGGACACGACTGAAGCGACTTAGCAGCAGCAGTGTCGTAGTCAATGAGGTTTATCCAAGGCGAGATTATTTCTAACTGAAGTCTCACTTGCCTGCAAATTAGTGATGCTGAGCACCTTTCTTTGTTTTTTGGCCATCGGAATAATTCCTTTTGTGAAGCTCTGGTTTGAGCCCATTTTTCTGTCATGTTGTCTGCCTTTTCTCTTTGATTTGTCTAAGGGTTCATATGTATTCCACACAGTGGTGGGTTAGTCGCTCAGTCCTGTCCAAGTCTTCGTGACCCCATGGACTGTAGCCTGCGAGGCTCCTCTGTCTATGGGATTTTCCAGACAAGAATACTGGAGTGAGTTACCATTTTTTTCTCCAGGGATTCCACATAGTACTGAAATATGTGTGTGTGTGTGTGTGTGTGTACATACACCTGTATGAATGTTGCATGGATGCTGTGTGTTGCTGTTTAATCACTAAGTTGTATCTGACTCTTTGTGAGCCCACGAGTGTAGCCTGCCAGTTTCCTGTGTCCATGGGATTTCCCAGGCAGGAATTCTGGAGTGGGTTGCCACTTCCTTCTCCAGGAGATCTTCCCCACCCAGAGACTGAATCTGTGTCTCCTGCTTGACAGGCAGATTCTTTACCTCTGAGCCACCTGGGAGGCCTGTATTAAATGCATGCACACACACATATATGTGTAACCAACAGATATTCTTTTCCCAGCTCAAAGGTTTATCTTTTTACTCTCTTAAAGATGTTTTTTGCTGAACAGAAATTTAAAATTTTAATCTAACTTACCAATTGTTTTCCTTTATGGTTCTTGCATTTGGTTTAAGAAATCTTTTTTTTTTTTTTTTTTTTGCTTTTTTGGTCAGAAACCATTTGACTTATGGAATCTTAGTTCTCAGATCTGGGATTAAAACCAAGCCCTTGGCAATTAAAGCATGGAGTCTTAACCACTGGGATGCCAGGTAAGTCCCAAGAAGTCTTTCCCTATTACAATGTCATGAAAAGTTTCTGCTGAGTTTTTCTCTAGCAGATTTATTATTTTACATTTCATATTTTTATTTTTGCATATGGTATAAATAAACTGTCAAAATTTTTGTATGTTCTATGACCTAAGGATCAAAATTTGTCTTTTTTCTATGAATATCCAGTTGACTCAGCACCAGTTATTAAAGATAATCCTTATCCCCATAGCATCGCATTGTCACATTTGTCATAAATGGAACCCAGATCTGTTTCTGAATTCTCTTTTGTTCTAGTGGCCGATTTTTTGTGACAAAGGTTTGCTATAACTGCTGATATCTGGCAGTGTGACTCCTTGGGTTTTGCAAGTGGCCGTTCTTGGTTCTGCGCATTTCCATACAGACTTTAGAATCAGATTGTCAGTTTCCACATTCTCCAAATAGTCTTCCTGAGATTTTGATTGCGTTGCATCCATAGATCAATTGGGAAGAATTGACATCTTAACAATATTGAGTCTTCTAATCCATAAGCCAGTTATGGCTGTCCATTTATTTAAGGCTTAATTTATTTCCTTCAAAACTTTGTGTTCTGTGTAGAGATCTCTCATATCTTTCACTTAGTTTTATTCCAAGGTGTTTAATGTGTGTTGTGTGTACATGTAGAGAGGTGTGTGCAAGAACACATATCATATTATAAATAGTCATATTTATAAATTTCCTTTTTACTGGTTTGTCATTAGTGTACTGAAACCCAGTGTTTGTTGATACAGACCTTGTATTCGGCAATCTGCCTTAATCACTTATTCATTCTAAGAGTTTATCTATACGTTACTTTGACTTTCTATGAATACAATCATGTTTTCTGTAAATAATGACAGTCTTATTTCCTCCTTTCCATTCTTCACACCAATTACTCCTCTCTTGACATTTTGCTCTTGCCGGTACCTCAGTATAATGATATAATGTTAAATACAAGCAGTGATAGAGTACATCCTGTCTTATTCCTGATCTCAAGGAGAAGGCTTTCAATATTTCACATTTAGGAAGAGGGTCTTTTGCAGATATTCTATCAGATTGAGGACGTTTTCTTACCTTTCTATAACCTTCTTTCCTAGTCTTCCGAGAGTTATTATTACTATGAATGACTACTGGATATTATCAAAAGTAAATGATTTTACCCCTTGCTTAGTTGAATGTAGCAAAATATCTTGATTTTTTTTTTGAATGTTAAAACAATCATTTATAGAGCAAACATTCTTGTCAGGTCTTATCCTTTTCATATATAAGTGGATTTAGTTTGCTAAGGGATTTTTGCATCAGCGTTCATGAAAGAGACTCTGGTAATTTTCCTATCTTGTCATGTCCTCATCCAGTTTTGAAATCAAGGTCGTGTTGGCTCTGCAAATGAGTCGGGCAGTGTTCCATTTATTTCTATTCTCTGAAAGAGTGCTGTGTTTTGTTTTTTGTAAGACTGGAGTTACTTTTTCCTAAATTGTTTGAGAGGATTCTCTGGTGAAGAATATGTACCTGGAGAGAGAGAAGGGAGGAGGGAGGGAGAGAGAAAGAGAAAGAGATTTACCCAGTTTTTCTAGTTCTTTTCAGTGGAGAAAACGCTCCTGCCTTGTGGCTGGAAGCAGAATTCTCTGTCAGTCTCTCAAGCTGAGCTTTGCTCAAGTGACTGAATGAATGAAATGTGAAGAGCCTGCACCCCAGCTTCGTGCGTACTGCCAAGATGCAAGTCTGGGCAGTGGGCTTGCCTACCTGGAAGTTTCAGCTCCCCCTGGGGAGCAGGGGGCAGGGGCATTGGCAGAAGGGTCAAGGGCAATTGGGCACATCAGACTAGGGTGTGAATTCTATCTCTGCAAGCTTACTCTTGGTTAGACCTCGAGCTAGTTACCAAGTTTATTTCTCTATCATCTATGAAATAGGGGTGGGCTTCCCTGGTGGCTCAGTGGTAAAGAATCTGCCTGTAATGCAGAAGACGAGGGTTCGATCCCTGGGTTGGGAAAATTCCCTGGAGGAGGGCATGGCAACCCACTCCAGTATTCTTGCCTGGAGAATCCCACGACAGAGGAGCCTGGCGGGCTACAGTCCACGGAGTTGCAAAGAGTTGGACGTGACTGAAGAACTGAGCATCCGCAATGCATGTGAAGTGGGGAGGATGAGCCAGACTCTGAGGCAGCCCCCAGGAAACAGATGGTAATGAAGTTGCTATTGTTGTTATTACTCAAATGAATGAACCTTTCGCAGACCGCCAAGGACCTAGAAGGGGTGAGGCTGCTGCCTGGCCGGTCTCCTGCTGCCAGAAAAAGGCTGGTCCCATCCCCCAGGGGGATGCCCTTCCCGGGCCATGGGTGGGTGTGCTGTTGGGCCCGGGTCCTTTCAGAGGCAGCCTGTGGGCCTGTGCCAGGATCACACCAGGATCACAGCCCAGGCTTCGCACGACCTCTGACCCCATCAGGCTCCTGGGCCGGTGTACCACCTCGTCCACTCCAGGTAGCGGTGCCGCTGTCTGGGCTTTGAAGTCCCACCTTCGTGTAACAGCCAGTAACTTGGCCCTGTGGCAGCAACGGGGCTAGTTGGCACAGCTCTGCTGAATTCACACCTAAACTCCATTGGCCTTGGACTTGTGAGTCCAGACTATCAATTTTTTTTTTTAATATTTGTTTTTAATTGAAAGATAATAGTTTTACAATACTGTGTCGATTTCTGCCGTACATCTACATGAATCAGCCTTAGATATATGTATGTCCCCTCCCTCTTGAACCTCCCTCCCACCTCCACCCCATCCTCTAGGTTATTACAGAGCCCCGGGTTGAGCTCCCTGAGTCATACAGCAGATTCCTACTGGCTATCTGTTTTACATATTTGTTGTTCAGTCACTCAGTCATGTCTGACTCCTTGCGGACCTTTGTCAGCAAAGTGATGTCTCTGCTTTTTAAAACACTGTCTAGGTTTGTCATAGCTTTTCTTCCAAGGAGCAAGCATCTTTTCATTTCATGGCTGCAGTCACTGTCCCCAGTGATTTTGGAGCCCAAGGAAATAAAATCTGTCCTGTTTCCATTTTTTCCCCATCTATTTGCCATCAAGTGATGGGACCTGATGCCATGATCTTAGCATATGTTTCCACATCAACTGTATCAGTGCTTCTCCACCCTGGTGGCACTGTATAATCTCCTGGGGAGTATCAGTAATACCCAGGCCCCACCGCTGGGGCTCTCATCCAGCAGGTCCGGAGTGGAGCTAGGGCCACTGGCAGAGTTAAAGAGCAGACCTGGTGATCATAGCAATCAGCCCATGTGTGCAGCCCACTGAGGCTGCAGGGGCCCAGGGCACCTTAGTCCAGGCTGGGGGGAGGAACTCCTGGGTGGGTAAGGATGGGGTGGTAGATGGGGCACCCTGGCCACTCTCCGGTGTGGCCTGACCCTGCATTCCCTCTGCAGAGCATAGCGTGGCAGTGAGCCAGCATCTCTGCCTAAACCAGGTCAGGATGGTTGGTGGAGTCCTGGGTGCCCACAGCCACCGTCTACCCGTGGCATGCTCAGTGTCTGCCAGGGTCTGGGCACTTTACCCATGTCTCACCAGTGGCATCATCTACACTCCATGGTGATGACAGTGAGGTCCACGTGGCTGAGCTGAAGCTCCAGTACTTTGGCCGCCTGATGCCAAGAGCTGGCTCGTTGGAAATGACCCTGATGCTGGGGAAGATTGAGGGCAGGAGAAGAAGGGGACGACAGAGGATGAGATGGTTGGATGACATCATCGACTCAATGGACATGAATTTAAGCAAACTCCAGGGGCTAGTAGTGATGGGCAGGGAAGCCTGGCATGCTGCCGTCCATGGGGTCACAGAGTCATACACGACTTAGTGACTTACCAACAACATGGGTGAGGAGCATCCCCACACCGAGGCCTGCATGAGTCTCCCTGAGCCCTCCTCCTGAGGAGGGCTGTGAGCACAGAAGTCAGACAATGAGGCCCTTCCCCTGGGCTGCCCTTGGAGGGCGAGGAGAGGGGAGTGAAGGCTGCCCCTCTGACCCTCCATCTCTAGAAGCCCAAACGCCATCTGGTCCTCCTGCAAAAACTATTTCTACAAAATCCTGCCCAGTGAGAGCGGAGCTTTCCAGCCTCACCTCTGGACATTTACATATTCATGAACACATGTCTGCCATTAAAAGAAAATGGTGGTCATTTGACGCCCATATGTTCCCTTTCAAAACGACAGACTGATATTTATCCTCTGAAAAGAGTGAATTCTTAAACAGACGGCTGAACACACATCCTCCTGATTAGCAGAGAAAGGGTCCTCTCAATTAAACAGTTCTCTACACAGCCCACTGACCAGTGGGTCCTCACTCCCTGAGCCAGGTGAAGGCTCCCACTCAGATTCAGGCACACTGAACATCGTGACGTTTGCTTTCTTTTAATCTTTTATTTGGTGGCACCATATGGCAGGCAGGACCTGCCCAACCGGGGACTGAACCCATGCCCCCCGCAGTGGAAGCATGGAGTCTTAACTGCGGGACTGCCAGGGAAATCCTTGCTTTCAATACACTGTGGTTAAATATATTGACAGGAAATGCACTAGTCTACCTTCTGGGCTTAAAAAACAGGCTTCAAAGACATGAGGCATTCTCTGTTGGTTTTCCCACGTGGCCTCATGGCTGCCGGGAGCCCTCGCGGGAAAGGAGAGACCTGGGGATTCTGAGGACAGGATCGCAGCCCCAGGCTGGCCACCGGCCGGCCGCTGCCCTGCCCTGCCCCTTGGTCCCCCGGCTGGGAAGGGAGGGGATTGCATTTGTAATCCACGAGCCTGGCCACCCATCAGGAGCACCTGGGGAGCATGTGGGTCTGTTGGCCTTTTAAGCTCTTCAGTCGCGTCTGATCTCCCAGCCACTTGGCCACCAAGGCCCTCTAGCTCCGACATTCTGCGTCTGGAGGGACAGTGAGGCGCTCCGGGCTGGAAAGCACCTGACCTGAGACCTGTGCCCCCTTCAGAGCCTGCCATGCTGCAATGACGGCAGGTCTGGCCAGTCCCGGGTGCGTGCTGCGGATGATAACCACAGCTAACATCTGTTAAGCCCTTATGGAGAGGTGGATGTGGGCTGCACGTGGTTTTCTCACTTAACCCTCAGAACAGCCAAAGAGGCAACTACTGTTATTGGCTTTGTGTGTGTGTGTGTTCGGTCCCGTGGACTATAGCCTGCCAGGCTCCTCTGTCCATGGGATTTCCCAGGCAAGAATACTGGAGTGGGTTGCCACGCCCTCCTCCAGGGGCTTTTCCCGCCCCAGGGATCAAGCCTGCATTTCTGGCATCTCCTGCATTGGCAGGCGGGTTCTTTACCACTGAGCCACCTGGGAAGCCCATCCTTAGCTCTCTGTACAGCTAAGGAAGCCGAGAGATTAGGTAACTGGTATGAATTCAGGCTACAGGACTTCTAAGTGGAGGGTGGAGTCAGGAATTGAACTTGACAGCTTGGCTCTAAGCCTGGGTCGTTAACCACTCTGTTGTTCAATCCAAATCATGGGGCCGCGCTGAGAAACACAAGGTGATCCAAGCTGGGAAATGACCTTCCCCAGAGCAGCACACTGGCCCCTCCCCAGGCCAGGGGTCCCCCGAGCCGTTTCACTGCCTTCCTAAAAGGTGTGCCCTGAGCATCCAGCTCCTTCTTAAATGGGTGGATCACCCACGCACTGTCCTTCTCCTTGAGACTCTGAAGGAGACTGTTCTGAACAATGCCTGCTGCCTGGATGGGAAGTGTGAGTGATGGGATCGTGAGTGCATCGCTGGCGTCGGCAGCGTGGCTGTGTGTCTGCCGCGTCCTATCCCTCGGCCTGGCCCTTGTTGCTGAGCTGTATCCCTGCCCTTGGTCCTGCCCATGGACTTGGCACCCCTCCCCTGCCAGCTTCATGAGAGAGCTTGTCTGGCATCCAAGGCCCCTTCAGTGCTTCTATCAGCTCCAGAAAGTTTAAGGAGTCTTTGTGTACATTATCATTCTTATTTTCTCATTGGATCTTTCCGAATCCCAATCCAGTCCCATCACTTCAGGGCAAAATGATGGGGGTGGAAACGGAAACAGTGCAGATTTTATTTTTGTGGACTCCAAAATCACTGTGAAGGGTGACCGCAGACATGAAATTGAAAGACACTGCTCCTTGGAAGAAGAGCCCTGACAGACCTAGACAGCGTATTAAAAAGCAGAAACATCACTTTACCGACAAAGGTCTGTCTAGTCAAAGCTATGGTTTTTCCAGTAGTCATGTATGGATGTGAGAGTTGGATAATAAAGAAGGCTGAGTGCCAAAGAATTGATGTTTTTGAACTGTGGTGTTAGAGAAGACTCTTGAGAGTCCCTTGGACAGCAAGATCAAACCAGTCAATACTCAAGGAAATCAATCCTGTATATTCATTGGAAGGACTGATGCTGAAGCTAAAGCTCCAATACTCTGGCCGCCTGATTTGAAGAGCTGCCTCACTGGAAAAGACCCTGATGCTGGGAAAGACTGAGGGCAGGACAAGAAGGGGGTGACAGAGGATGAGATGGTTAAATGGAATCACTGACTCAATGGACACGAGTTTGAGCCAACTCGGGGAGATAGTGGACAGGGAAGACTGGTGTGCTGCAGTCCATGGGACTGCAAAGAGTTAGATGCAACTTAGCAACTGAGCAACAATAAACCGTAATCAATCCAGCCCCGGCGTGGGAGTAGCCCCCGAATACAAATGTGTGTGGTTACATGTGCCCTTGAGGAAGAAAGGAAGAAATATTTAGCCAAGGAAACAGGCTTGAGATTGCTACTTCCGGGAGTGGGTGGTGGTAAAGAAAGGGCAAAACTGCGACATCACATGCCAACGATTCCTCTTTTGAAAAAGAGGAGCCAGCATTCCAAAGAAGGTCATTACTAACGTGCTAGACGTCTGAATGATTTCAGGCACACACAGGCCCAACTCGATTTTTTCCCCCATCTCATTTGTCATGAACTTGCAAGATGCAAGTGTCCCTTACCATCTGCAAGGCCAGTGAGAAGGACTGATCTTTGGGTCTTACAGGGTGAGGGCCATGACCTCATGGGGAGGCAGGGCATTGGGAGAGGAAAAAAACCTTTGATGTGTGTAGACCCTGAACTTTTTCTTTCTTGCCAACTTATTTCTCAAACATTGGAAAACAGATATCAAGGTCCTATAAAAGATAGCATTTCATTAAAATGCAGGAGACCAGGCTTGATGAAGCAAAGTGGGGGCTAAATTGGATGAGAGAGGTTCCCATTTAGGTCAGTTTAAAAGCAAAAGCCTCTGGGACTTCCCTGGTTATCCAGTGGTTAGGCCACTGCACTTTGACGGCAGGGAACACAGGTTCAATTCCTGATCCGGGAACTGGGATCCTGCAAGCCCCATGATCAAATAATAGAAAAATAAAAGCAAAGGCTTCAAGGCGTACTTCAGAGAGCCCCTCTTCTGCTGTGGGCTTTCACAGAGAGTGGTAAAACTATTTCAGCAAAATTACCTTCAGCCAGCATGCATTAAATAAATTATGGTAACTCCATGCTGGGGAATATGGTCCCACCTTTCTAAAGAACCAGAAATATTCACGTACTTACTGAAATGCAACAAGATCTATTGTTTTTTTTTAATATAAATTTATTTATTTTAATTAGAGGCTAATTACTTTACAATATTGTATTGGTTTTGCCACACATCAACATGAATCTGCCACGGGTATACACATGTTCCCCATCCTGAACCCCTCCTCCCACCTCCCTCCCCATACCATCCCTCTGGAAGATCTATTGTTAACAAAGATATACCTTTTATGTTTCACACCTACCTTCTTTTGCATATTTTGAAATTTGATTTTGAACCTTGTGACTATATAACCAATTTAAAAACGAGTCACTAAAAAATAATAAAATCAATTTAAAAATACTGGGTTTATTCAAACTGAAGATATTTGCCAAAATGATCATTGAGGTTATCTCTGGAATTTGGGAACAATTCCCACATTCTTCTTGGAATGTTTCTTTATTTTTTAAAATAATAAACATGTGTCATTTTGATAAATGGAGCTTTTAAAGATTGCTAAATGAAAGACGAGGAGTTTAAGAACACTTCCTGAAGAATATTAGTAAATGAAACGAAAATGGTATGACTAGTTGGTTAAAAACTACATCAGCTAAACACTGGTAGAATATAGAGATAAAAGAAGAAAAGTTGGAAAATCATGTTTCTAATGTGGTATACCTAAGAGACTATATAGCTTTAAGCTTTTTCATGATCAAAGAAATACACATGCATTAAACTAGAAAAATTCAAAGAAATAGAAATCACTTCTAGATTCTTCCCAAACACAAGCACCCTTAATATGCTCGTGCATTTCCTCTTAGTCCTTAAGTCTAGATTTAGGAACCCTTGGTGTCAGCATCGCCACATGACCACTATTAACCTTGGTTAGGAGGGTGGGGGAGGCCAGGTCCGGTCTGGTCTCTACCTCTGGCGCCTCTCTTCCGTCTGCAGAAGTGCCTGGCCAGGCTCCTAGGTGACAGGACTTGGACCAGGCTGCAAGATTCCGTGCCGCAGAACGTTCCCTTCCCACCTGCTTGGGGGTCTAAGCCTGCTCGGTCCTTTGTCTCAAGGCAGTGACAGTATCTGTCAAAGTACAGTCGACTCTGGGAAAATGCAGGCGTTGGGGGCTCTGACCCTTCCCACCCCGCAGTCACAACCCCACATGTAACTGTGCTTGACTGTGCTTAGTTGCTCAGTCGGGTCCGACTCTTTGCGACCCTTTGGACTGTTGCCCACCAGGCTTCTCGCCATGGGATTTTTCTGGCAAGAATACTGGAGTAGGTTGCCATTTCCTTCTCCAGAGGATCTTCTGACCCAGGTATCGAACCCACCTCTCCTGTGTCTCCTGCACTGCAGGCGGATTCTTTACCTGCTTTACCAGCTGAGCCATCGGGGAAGCCCACACATAAATTTGGACTCCTTCCAAACTTAACTAATAGCCTGCTACTGATCAGAAATCTTACTGATAAGATAAACAGCCAATTAACATATAGTTTGTATGTTGTATGGATTATACGGGCTTCCCAGATGGTGCAATCGTAAAGAACCTACCTGCCAATGCAGGAGAAACAAGAGATTCGGATTTGATGCCTGGGTCTAAAAGACCCCCTGAAGTAGGAAATGGCAACCCATTCTGTATTCTGGAAAATTCCACAGACAAGGGAATCTGAAAGGTTACAGTTCATGGGGTCTCACAGACTTGGACATGAATGAGCATGCATGCCCGCTGTCACCAATGGATTATATACTGTATTCTTACAATAAAGTAAGCTAGAGAAAAGTAAATATTGAGAAAATTATGAAAGAAAATACACTTGCAGCACTGTAGTGTGTTAACTGACACTGTAAGTTCATGTCATCTGTTTACAAGCTGGATCAGTACCTATGTCAAAATTGTCTTATATGATGCAAAACAAGGTAGACATTCCACATGTTACTAATACTAGACATCAAAAATGAAGAGATACTATGAAAAAGAAATTCAAGTTTATTTAGAGGTACAACAATTCCTGCACTGATAATGAAAATACAGCAATATGATTGGTCCACAGTAGCCTAGACTATACACTAACGAACGACTCATAAAATTTTTAGAGCATGCAGTATGACAGTGACATTCATAATATCATATTGGAAACATTGTTACATGTTTTTTTACAAAGCCACTTATCTGAGACGACAGGCTGGTTAATAGTTTCTCCAATTACAAGAGAGGCATATTGCAGGAGAAGGTAATTCTTGAAAAGTCAAGCTATAAAACAGTAAGAAAACTAACACAATATTAATCTTCTATGAACTATCACTTACCTTCTGCCTATGTAAGGATAGACCAGTATCTACATATATGTTATGCATTCATGACCTAGCTAACTTTTTCTTAATTCTTTTTATATTTCTAGGCTAGGCTGTTTGTCTATGTTTCTTTCAAATGGTCGCACAGCTCCAGAAAAGTTGCCACGTTATTTATTGAAAAGAATCTGCATGTAAGTGGACTCTTGCCGCTCAAACCCATGTTGTTCAAAGGGTCAACCAGGGCAGGCTGTCTGGATAAGACTACCCAGTGCTGGGAACACGTGGTGCCGGGCGTAGCTGGGACTCAAGAGGGGTGATTGAACCAGGGCCGGGGGCGGACGCTGGGCCACAGCCCTGGAAACCATGGTCCCCCGGAGCGGCTGCAGGATGCGGGGGGCAAGCCCGCGCAGAAATGTCTCGGTGCCCTTGGTGTTTCCGGCGGTGCCCTTGGTGTTCCTGGCTCCTCTGTCAAGCTGGGGCTGGCCCGGGACCCCAGGGTTGCAAAGCCCAGCCCATAAACGTGGGCCGTAGGGACTGGGGGCTCCCCACAGGCCCGCAGGGGTGCGCAGAGCCCACGTGGGGGTGGGGGCGGGGTGCGTGTGATGGAGGCCGGGTCAGAACCGGGCCAGATGGAGGCTGGAGCCTGACGGCCTGAGGGGACGCCCTGTGACCGCACATCCCAGGGATGATTATCTGCCTTCTTCACTGGGCAGCTGGGAGATCAAAAAGCGAAGGTGTGGGACAGCGCTTTACAGCCTGTAGCGTTCCGCTTCCTCCCTTCCCTCCTCCCCGCTTCCTTCCTCTCTCCCATGAAGCCCCCAAGACTTCACCCCTCCTGCCTGCCCCTGAGGACCCCACTGGGGGCGGCGGCTGCTTCTCCCACTTTCTCGCCAGCCCCGCAGAGCCTGCTGGTCGGCACCCACCCACCATCTCCCCTTCCTGCCTGGGGACAAGTCCCCTGACCCCCGGCCTTCAGAGTCCAGGCCGGTGGGTGAGGCTGGGCACGGAGCTGAACACACCGACGGGGCCACCTCAACGGCTGGGCCTGGTGAATCCCATGGCAGGGCGGGGGAGGGGGCACCCGTGTGCCTGATGACCTAGATCACAGAGCCACCACCCTGGCCTCAGTTTCCCCCCGTTTCAGAGACTCCCCCCGAAGGCTCCTCCTGGTCTGGTATTGCTTCTCTTGGTTGGCTGCCAGGGCAAATCCCACTCCTAATCAGGGCCTTCCTGCCCCTCCCCAGGGCGCACTGCCTCAGCCCCAGAGGAGGGATCTGGCCTCATCTCCAGTCTCCAAGGGAGCATCAGGGACTACCTCCCCGCCCTGCTGGTCCAGAACCTCACTGACCCTGCCAGGCAGAGGCCCCGCTCTGTGCCAGGCTCTGCCTCACTCCTCGACCTCCCCCAGAAGTGGGTGGCGCTTCAGGCAGGTTGTGTCAGAAGCAGACCCAGGGATAGGGTCAGACCTGCAGAAATTTATTTTTAGGATGAGGGGGAGGAAGCCTGCCGCCTTGAGCACGGAGAGGGGCCGGGAGGAAGGTTGGGTGGCGTCTTGGTCTGCTCGGGCTGCCCAGACCAAATGCCACAGACCGGGGCTCAACAGCAGATCTCTGCTCCCAGTTCTGGAGGCTACAAGTCCAGGCTCAGTGTGCTGGCAGTCTGGGTTCCTTCTGAGTCCCTTCTCCTTGCCTTGCAGGTGGCCCCTTTTTGCTCTGTCCTAAGAGCTGGACACTGAAGCGACTCAGCAGCCGCAGCAGCAGCAGCACAGGGTTTTCCTGTGTGCGTGCGTATCTGTGTCCTAATCTGCTCTTCTTATGAAGGTACCAGGCAGATCGGATTAGAGTCCAGGTTAATAACCTTATTTTAACTTAATCACCTCTTGAAAGGCCCCAACGCCAAAATACAGTCACATTCTGGGGTACGAGGGTCAGGACTCCAACGTACGGATTTGAGGGGATGCAGTGAAGCCCATAAGAGCTCAGAAAAGCCTCGGACTTTGGTGCAGCTTTAGGAGAGGCTGGGCCAGGCTGAAGGGGAGGCCCTGAACCCCAGGGCCTGGGGGAGCCCCACATCCTGCAGGAATGGGCAGACACGAATCACCCCTCTCCTTCTGTGCTCGGTCGCTGGCTGGGAGCAGCTTGGGGAGGTGGGTTCAGAGGGGCAGCGCTGGGGTGTTGGCTGTCTGGGCCCCAGCAGCGTGTTCTCTCACAGGAGGGATGAGCAGCATGTTTCTGCATCACCTGAGTATTTACGCGACAGAAAAAGAAACACGTCGCCTCCCAAACTTCAACATAATCACCACCAAGAAACAATGCAGGGGTCCATAGTTGGGCAGATGGGTGAATAGGGGTGGTATGTTCTCACAATAGGGCTGATGCATGCAATGTGGATGAATCTGGAAAACGTGGTATGCTGAAAAAATCCAGACACAAAAGAGTGCATATTACATGATTCCATTAATAGGAAGTCCAAGAAGGCACTAGGGGGTTGAGCGTCAAGGAACTAACTGAGAGAATTCTCTGCAGTGATGGAAATGTCCTGTATCTTGATTCAGGTTTTGGTTCTACTTTATCAAAACTCCCTGAACTGTGCTGACAAGTCTGTGCATTTCCTAGTTTGTAAAAAATTTTTAACTTATTTTGTACTGGAGTATAGCCGATTAACCATGTTGTAATAGTTTCAGGTGGACAGCAAAGGGACTCAGCCATATATACACTAATCCATTCTTCTCAAAACGCCCCTCCCATCCAGGCTGCCATGTAACATTGAGCAGAGTTCCCTGTGCTATACGGTAATCCTAGTTGGTTATCCCTTTTAAATGTACCAGTGTATATATGTTGCTCCCAAACTCCTCAACTATCCCTTCCTCCCAGGGCCCCCCAATCAGTAACCATAAGTTCTAAGTCTAACTATAAGTTTTCTAAGTCTCAACAGTTTGTAAATTTTACCTCAATAAAGGAAAACATCCCCACCATGTAGATGAGGCTAGGAGAGGGTAAAGGTTTGCTCGAGATGCACAGCAGTTGGGCTTGGGTTAGAACCCCTCCTGCTGAGTCCTAGTCCATGTCCATGTGAGACCTGGTGTCTTGTGACTCCCAGAACTGACCCATGAGGTTTCTATGCAGCCACAGAAATTCCTGGGTCCCCTTGGGGCATGGAGCTTCCCAGGTGGCGCTAGGGGTAGTGAACCTGCCTGACAATGCAGGAGACGTAAGGGATGCGGGTACAATCCCTGGGTCGGGAAGATCCCCTGGAGGAGGGCATGGCAACCCTCTCCAGGATTCTTGCCTGGAGAATCCCATGGACAGAGGAGCCTGGCGGGCTACAGTCCATAGTGTCGCAAAGAGCTGGAGACGACTGAAGTGACTTGGCATGCACACACGCCTGGGGCATGGCCGCTACTCCCCTTGACAGCTGGGGCCTCGGGCTCCTGGGTGAGGATCCAGTCCCTGTCAGCAGAGTTTGCCCGAGTCACACTCTGCAGCAGGGTGGGCAGCAGCTTCGGAGGTGGGGCCTGCTTGCCTTCGTGCCTGCTCGCCTTCGTGCCTGCTCAGTCCTGTCTGACTCTGTGCGACCCCATGGACTGTAGCCCGCCAGGCTCCTCCATCCAAGGGATTCTCCAGGCAAGAATATTGCAGTGGGTTGCCGTTTCCTCCTCCAGGGGATCATCCCCACCCAGCAGGGACTGAACTGGAATCTCCTGTGTCTCCTGCATTGCAGGCAGATTCTTTACTATTGCGCCATTGGGGAAGCCCTTAGAGATGCGGACCCAGCCCCAAGCAGGCCCTGGCTTTAGTTAGGCCTGGGCCAGGCTAGCAGAAGCCACAGGTGAGGCCTCTCCAAGGCTCTGGGGAGCTTGGTGAGCCATCAGTCAAGCCCAAATCTTAGCTTCACCCTTCATTACCAGCTGGCCCAACAATTCTGAGCCTATTTGCTCAGGAGTAGTCTGGCAGCAAAAAAAAAAAAAAAAAAAGGAGATAAAAGGAGAACAGATGTAAAGCGCCTGAGACAGAGGAGGCTCTTGACAACATCATTTCTTTCATCTCTCCTAATCATGTCCCTCATTCATTCATTCAGTTAGTCATTCAACAAACATTTATAGAGTCCCTGTTCTCACCAGGATGGCACTGTGCACAGAGATGAATCAGCTCTTCAGTCAATGAGCTCACAGCCTGGTAAACAAATTATTAGAATTGCTAGTTTTGTAATACACTTTAATACCTGGTTAGGTTAGTTCTGCCCTCCTAATACTTCCTTCTCTGAATTTTCCAGACTATTCTTGAATGTTTATTTATAGAAGCCTCAGAAGCAGTTTGTGGAACTTTAAAAAAATTAGCATATAGAATGATTATGTGCATAATATAGGTAGGGTTTCAATCAGTGAGAAAAAGGTGGAGAGTCTAGTAAAAAATATTGAAAAAATTAGGTAGCCAAAAAAAAAAAAAAATTCCAGAAGGGAAAAGGTTTTAAATGTCAAAAAATAAAAGCATAAAAATATTAGAACATTTTTCAAGGGGGGAAAAGCTTTCTAGATATGACACAGAAATCATAAAGGAAAAGCTAATCAATGCATCCATGTAAAAATGAAACAATTTTTTGGCCTTAAAACTTACCAGAAACAAAAATCAGAGACAAAAGACAGAAAAAAAGTATTTGTACCATGTATGACAAAAGTCCGCTTTCTCTAATGTGAGAAAGAATTCCTGCAAATCTTTATGTAACAGACAAAAATTCAATAAAAAAAAATCAATGTACAATACATGAGCAGAAAGTTTACAGTAAAGAGAATAAAAATATCTTTTTAAAACAAACTCGAGACTTCCCTGGCAGTCCAGTGGTTAAGGATCTGTGTTTTGTAGGGGACACAGGTTCAATCGCTGGGGAAAGTGTAATCCCACATGCTGTGTGTGTGGCGAAAGAAAATTAATTTAAAAATTACAGAGTCTTATTTTGAGATAATTGTAGTCTTGCAGAAGAGTTGCAAAGATAATACAGTTTCCATGTACTCTTCACCCAGATTCCTCTAATATTAGCATCTTACATAACCATAGTACAATTATCAAAACTAAGGGTTAACTTTGGTACAATACCATACCTGTACAGTATAATACTGTACTCTGTACTAACTGAATACAGAGTTTATTTGTATTTCACTACTTTTTCCACTAATGTCTTTTTTTTTTTGGATCCAAGTCAGGACCCCTCTTTGCGTTTAGTTGTCATGTCTCTTTAGTTTCTTCCCATCTGTGACAGTTCTTCAGTCTGTGCCTTGTCTTCCATGCCCTGGGCATATATGGATGTGAGAGCTGGGCCATAAAGAAAGCTGAGCACCGAAAAATTGATGCTTTTGAACTGTCGTGTTGGATAAGACTCTTGAGAGTCCCTTGGATTGCAAGGAGATCCAACCAGTCCATCCTAAAGGAAATCAGTCCTGAATATTCATTGGAAGGACTGATGCTGAAGCTGAAACTCCAATCCTTTGGCCACCTGATGTGTAGAACTGATTCATTTGAAAAGATCCTGATGCTGGGAAAGATTGAAGGCGGGAGGAGAAGGGGACGACAGACAGAGGATGAGATGGTTGGATGGCATCACCGACTCAATGGACATGAGTTTGGGTAAACTCCAGGAGTTGGTGACGACAGGGAGGCCTGGCGTGCTGCGGTTCATGAGGTCACAAAGACCTCAGGACTGAGTGACTGAACTGAACTGAATTGGACACTTTTAAAAGAGTACTGACTAGATATTTTGTAGAATGTCCCTCCATTTGGGTTTGTCTGGTATTTTCCCCTGATTAAACTGAGGAGTGAGGTACCTTCTCGGTGCAACATCAGGACTCCGTGGTGTTGATGTATTAACCTTGAATGTTTGGCTGAAGAGGTATCTGCTGTTTTATCACTGTAAAGTTACTATTTTCCCTTCTGAAGTTCTTATTTTGAGTGAGATATTTTTGAGATTATGTAAATATCCTATTTGCTCTTAAACTTTTACCCACTCATTTTAACATCAATCAGTGAATTTTACCTGTAGCAGTTATTACTGTGATGTTGGGGTTTTTTTATTATTTATTTGGCTGCTTCGAGTCTTTGCTTCAGCATGCTAACTGTTAGTTGTGGCATGCAAATTCTTAGTTGTGGCACGTGGGATCTAGTTTCCTTACCAGGGGTCACACCCAGGCCCCCTGCATTGGTAGCATGGAGTCTTACCCACTGGCCTGCCAGGGAAGCCCGTTGTGATGTTTCAGTGGTGATCACCTATTATCAGTCTCCCATTCCTTCAACATTTATTGACTGAGATTCTTCTGTAAGGAAGAGTTGTCACCTCTCTTCCCCTTATTCAGTTAATCATTTTTATCAATATGGACTCATGGCTATTTCAGTCTTTTAATTATAATCCATTATTACATAGTTTATTGCTCATGTTGTTCCCAAATATTAAACACAAAAACACGTTTCAAAAGCTTCAATTTGGGAAATGAAAATTAAAATACAATGGGATGTAGTGCTTTTTCCCATTAGACTAAGATGAAAAAGCTTACTGATACAGCATATTAAAGGGATTAAGGGAAATGGCACTCATATCAAGGTGGGATTGTAGACTGTACCATCTCTATGCAGGGCAGTCTAGCAAAACCAATTAGAATTAAAGTGCGTATATCCTTAGACTGAGCAAATTAACATCCAGAAATTTTTCTAGAGATATTCTCCTACGTGGGAACCTATGAAGGTGTATGTTCTTAACTGTTCAGTCGCGTCTGACTCTTTGCAAACCTCTGGACTCTAGCCTACCAGGCTCCTCTGTCCATGGGATTTTTCAGGCAAGGATACTGGAGTAGATTGCCATTTCCTCCTCTAGGGGATCTTTCCCACCCAGGGATGAGCCTGTATCTCCTGCATCGCAGGCAGATTCTTTACCCGCTGAGCCACGTGGTATTAGCAACATTGCTTATAATATCAAAAGATTGGAAGCTGCAGAAATGTCAGTCATTAGAACACTGTTAGGTGATTATGAGCGCTCCAATAGGGGAGCACCATGCGGTGCTTATAATATCAGATTTCTGAGTACTGACTTTAGGGGTGATCCTCAAGCAGGGAGATTAAGTGAAAAGTTAAGATTTGAAATGCATATAAAGACTACTTTTCAGAAATTTCTCTTAAATTATTTCTTTGGTAATTCCATCCCCTTTATCTTCTTGGTTCTCCTTTTTCTGGAGGAACTCGTGCTGTCTGTAATGGTGGGTGCCTCCTGGACTGGTCCTCTGACCTGACTATTTTTTCTTAGTGTCTTTACTTGACTTTCTAGAAAATTTCTTCAATGTTATCTTCTAAACCTATTAAACTTTTTAATCTAATTTTTAAAGTATAATTTACATAAAATAAAATGCACTGATTTTAAAGGTACAGATTGATAGATTTATAATATATATAATATAATATAATATAAATTTTAATATTATATACTATAATTATATATAATATATGATATTTATATTATATATATAATATAATATATATTTATTTTATATGTATATATATAACTATCATCCTAGTAAATTCTTCCTGCCCCTTTCTAGCTCATTTCCTGCCCCCTCACCTCTTCCTTACAGAATCCCTTATGCAATCACTATTCTGATTTCTGCTGCTGCTGCTGCTGCTGCTAAATCACTTCAGTCATGTCCGACTCTGTGCGACCCCATAGAGGGTAGCCCACCAGGCTCCCCTGTCCCTGGGATCCTCCAGGCAAGAACACTGGAGTGGGTTGCCATTTCCTTCTCCAATGCATGAAAGTGAAAAGTACAAGTGAAGTCACTCAATCATGTCCAAGTCTTAGCGACCCCACGGACTGCAGCCCACCAGGCTCGTCCGTCCATGGGATTCTCCAGGCTAGAGTACTGGAGTGGGTTGCCATTTCCTTCTCTGAATTCTGATTTCTAGTAACCAAAATAAATTCCTGAGGGATTATGATGTAAATATTAAAATCATAAAAATATTGGAGGAGAATATTCTAAGTGGGGCAAGGATTTCCTAAATAGAACATATTATGGCATTTTTTTTGTATAGAGCAGTCTTGGGTTCTCAGAAAATTGGAGAAGAAAAGTAGTTTCCTATAAATCTCTCATCCACACTCCCCCTCCCCACCATCAATATGCCTGCGTCTGTATGGTTCATTTATTACAATCAATGAACCAACACGGACACATTATTATTGACCAAAGTTCATCGTTTATGGTAGGGTTGTGCATGCTATGGATTGGGACAAATGTATAAAAGACACATATCCACCATTATAGTCTCATTCAGAGTAGTTCCACCACCATGAAAATCTCCTGTGAACCCCATTTTCATTCCTACCCTCTCCCACAATGCTGAGAAACCAGCGATATTTTTATTTTTATTTTTTAATTTTTAATAGTTTTGCTTTTTTCAGGATGTCACATTAGTTGGAACCATACAGTATATGGCCTTGTCAGACTGACTTCTTTCACTTAGTAATATGCTTTTAAGTTTCCTCAATGTCTTTTCACAGCTTAATAGATCGTTTCTTTTCAGTGCCGAATATGATTCCATTGTTGATGTACCACACTATATTCATTCATGGTGACCAGTAGTTTTGTGCCTGAGTGTGCAAGGGCGCCCTGGGTATTGCCAGCTCCTATGTCTTTTCAAGTTTCTGCAGTGTAGACCAGTGCTTTCAGTTTTCCCCACCGCTGATGTAGGAACTGACTTTCTTGGGTCTCCTAATCAGTTGCCACCAGCTCATTTGGTTTCCAGTTTCCAAAACATGCTTGGTGTTTTCCTCTCTGTGCTTGGTGTTCTCTCTGTCCCTGCGGATTTCTATTTTTGTCTTTGCTTGTTTAATCTCTTCCCTGTAGATTTCAGGAGGGAGCGAAGTGAGATGCACGTGTTCAATCCACTATTTCAACCCAGAAGTCCTCCTAGTATCTTTGACTTGTTTAATGAAGAACTAAATAAAATAATGCCCTGATTCTTCCTCTATTCCTAAGTGGCAAATCTACCAGAATCTTATAATTTGACTTTACGTTTATTTTATTTTTGCTGTTCTGGGTTTTTGTTGCTGCGTGGACTTTTTCTCTGGTTGTGGCGAGTGCAGGCTACTCTGTCATTGCGACATGCGGTCTTCTCATTGCAGGCTTCTCTTTTTGCCAAGCATGGGCTCTGGGGCACGCGGGCTTAGTAGTTCCAGCTCCTGGGCTCCAGACCACAAGTTCAGTAGTTGTGGCACACAGACTTAGTTGCTCCACAGCATGTGAGATCTTCCTGACCCAGGGATCGAACCCATGTCTCCCGCATGGGCAGATTCTTCACTTCTGAACCACCAGGAGCGCCCTCTAGCCGAGTTTTAAAACATGAAGTTTGCCCCCTGAGTTGTAAAAATATTATCCCAACATTACAAATTCTTATTATCCCAAGAATTTTTAATGTTCTTGCTTCAAAATTCACATTCAGTACTGAAAAAAAGTTTTGCTTAGTCCTCATAGAAATTGCATGAAATGTCTTGGAAATAACACAGTACGGAAATTTCTCTTTTCTGGATAGTTAATGTGGGACTGAAAGAATTCTCGAGCATGTGCTGTGTACCAGACCTGACCCAGAAGTGTTCAATGAGGGTTAAGCACAGAGAGAACCCTTCCACCTGCTGCCTCAGTCCTGGGGCAAGGCCACAGGGCCTCATCACAGCCCCTGCTCAGGAAGTCCTGGCCCAAAGCTTCCCGGTCACTTCCAGCCAGCCCTCCCCGTCCAGCTGAAGCTGAGGGCCAGGCCTCCTGCTCAGCTCTGCCCTCTTGGCTCCTTCCACTATCTTGCTGCTGAGAACAAAATTCTGGGGCCCAGTTCAGTTCAGTCGCTCAGTCATGTCCGACTCTGTGACCACATGGACTGCAGCATGCTAGGCCTCCTTGTCCATCACCAACTCCTGGAGTTACTCAAACTCACATCCATTGAGTCGGTGATGCCATCCAACCATCTCATCCTCTATCGTCCCCTTCTCCTCCTGCCTTCAATCTTGACCACATAATCAGAAACTTACGTGGAATCTCCACTTCAGGCCACTTTCCTCTGTGTTTTATTAATCCAGCTATTAAAACAATCTCAACAGTGACATCAAAACAAAGTCCCTTTCTAGGACAAATTCTGTCCAGTGAGTCTCAGCTGTTGATTGATGAGTAGTCTTATCTGCCCGTGTGGGGCCTTCTAGGTGGCGCTAGTGGTAGAGAACCCACCAGCCCAGGCAGGGGCCGTAAGAGGCGCAAGTTCCATCCCTGGGTCGGGAAGATCCCTTGGAGCAGGGCATGGCAACCCACTCCAGTGTTCTTGCCTGGAGAATCCCGTGGACAAAGGAGCCTGGTGGACTACAGTCCATAGGGTTGCAAAGAGTCAGACACAACTGAAGCAGAGCTCAGCACTTGTTTGCTTGTGTAGATTTTTCTATGAAGAGAGGTTGGTGAGTGACAAGTATCCCCACATCCTAGAGGAAGGAATGGGATGCATCACAGCAATGACAAAGAGCCAAACTGGGTCTACAGGCTCCCTCTGCCACCACCCCAGCCTCCCCAACTCCAGAGTAAGGATAGGCTGGGAAGGGTTGCCAGCCTGGGGCCTCGAGGGTCTTGTGTGTCTCTCCATACATTTCACATTTTATTAAATAACTACTCTAGGCAATTAACCCATAACCCCAAAGCAGTGCTTTCTGCTAATACCTTGTCTAGACCGGTGGCAGAGAAGGCCTCTTCCTTTTCACTACGTCAAATCCAGGAGCAGGACTCTGCTTGCCCAGGTGCAATGTGAAGACAGATAGGGTAGAACCAACGTGATGTCCACTCTCCCAACTGCTACACCAGTGACAGTTACTGGTGTCTTTCCATCAGGGGGTGGGGTGAAGCAGCCCAGACAAGATGACCCTCTACATTTGACCCAGGCTGTGAGAGAGGAATTGACCACTTTGAAGGCTCCATAACCCTGACCGTTAGTTAAACACTGATCCAGGTTAGGGTCAAACCCTGGCAGTGGGACTAGCAGCTCTGTCTCCCTGCAGAGGTGCTGGGGGAGGAGGGACACCTCTGGGGGTCACCCTCTTGTGTTGTTGATGCAAGGAAATGGGAGAGCGATGCTGGGGCACAGGTTCAATCCCTGGTGGGGAAGCTGAGGTCTCACAGGTCCCACGACGTGGCCAAAATAAATAGAAAGAAAGAAAGTCTCCAGCCACTGACGTTAAAAAAAAATATTAAAAAAAAAAGAACACAGTAGAGGGCATAGACGTTCTTTCTTCCTACAAGTAGCAACATTCAGAGACAACGTAAAAGTCCAGTAGGGAGGTGACTTGCTAACTTATGGAATATTCATAAAACAGAAACTTATATAGTTATTTAATAAAACATTTTCTAAGAATTTGCATGTTATGTTCACCCATATGTATACACATATATAATCATGTAGGGAAAAGATAAATGTGAGTAAATATATATGTACACTTAATACACTTAAACATGTACACATACATTCACAACTTCAATAATGGTAAATTCAAATTACACATTTCTGGAAATTCTTTAAAATGTTATCGGTGATTAACTCTCTTGGCTGGGCGCATATAGGTAAGTTTAATATTCTTCTTTATTCCTTTCTGTACTTTCCAGGTCTTCTGTAAGACATAAACATTAGCTTTGTTTGATTTTCTCGCCCTACAGAAGCTGGGGTAGTCTGGAGAAGCCAAGGTTGAGTGGGCTGCTCACCTGGACCCTGGAAGGCAATCTTTTTTTTTTTTTAGTATTTATTTATTTATTTGGCTGTGCTAGATCTCAACTGTGGTATGTGGAATCTAGTTCACTGATCGGATAGAACCCAGGCCTCTTGCCTTGGGAGCCCAGAGTCTTAGCCACTGGATGACCAGGGAAGTCCCCTGGAAGGCAATCTGAAAGGCAGGATGGTGGGGAAATGTCACAGCAGAAAGCCAATCTTCCCAACTTGTCATCAGCTAGGAGAGCTAGCAAGAGACAATCAGGGCAAATCCAGAGAACAGGATGAAGTCCAAAGGTTGGGACCCTGGGCAGACAAGAGGGAAGCTGCCGGGCTTTTTCGAGAAAACCAGAGCCTTGTGTATGGACAGGGCTGGAGTGATGAGTGTGCCAGTCCCATGGGGACAAACTCTACAGTCACAGACACTTCAGAAAGCACAGTCACGGTTGTGGGCCACCTTTGCGATATACATCTCTGTCACGTCTCTCTCGGCACGCCAGTCTCCTCTGCCTACCACTGTATACGGGGCAAGGTGTAATAGTCTTGGCAAATCCTTCTATGACCTCTGGACCCGCAATGGTGATAACAGAGGAGCCGGAGCCTCAAAGAGCCAACAGCCACAGCCTGGAGGAATCCAGGAAGCATGAGTTCAAAGTCATCCAGTCATGGCAGAGAGTGGGAAGGCAGCAACAGGGGCTGCAGGGGAAAGGCAGGAGCCAACCAGGGCAGAGGACGAGAGACGATGCAGAGCAACTTCCAGCTGGCAGCTCGGAGTCAGACTGCCGCGGTTTCCCTCTGCCCTGTGGAGGACGGAGGACTGATGCGCCCGGCCACGTGGGGCCACGTGACGACCCCTCTGACCTCCTCCGTCCCCCTCCTCCTGACAGCAGCTCTCATCTGCAAGTCACAGTGTGGCCTTGTTCCTGCTGGACCCCACCATGCTTTAGGAGGCTGATGTAGGAGCAGTCAGAATTTTCCAGACCCTGGAAGACACATGCACCTTTTCTCTACACCTTTGAAAGCTTCTCTCTTAAGGGTCCAGGACGCCTCTGGGTCCTGACTTTGGTTCGTTGTCCAGCCTGCAGGGGACTCTTGTCATGATGCGTCTTCTCTACCACTGGTTAGACCCTCCTGTGGGTTGACATGAAGTCCAAAGGCAGAGTCAGTTCCCTTTTGTCTCCTTTTTTCTAGAATTTGTTGTTGCTGTTTAGTCACCATGTCGTGTCCGACTCTTTTGCGACCTCATGGACTGTCGCCCGCCAGGCTCCTCTGTCCATGGGATTTCTCAGGCAAGAAAATTAGAGTGGGTTGCCATTTCCTGCTCCAGGGGATCTTCCCAACCCACAGATTAAACCCATGTCTCCTCCCTTAGTTGGTGGATTCTTTACCACTAGGCCACCATGGAAGAAAACTGTCAAGTCGGTAATTTATCAAGCCTTTGTGACTTAAATTCTTAATCTTCATTCCTTTAGTGAATGAGCCTGTCACTGAAATGCTGCAGCTGCTGCTTTTTCTTTTAGGCCGCAGGCTCAGGGTTTAGAATCTCCAGATGCTGTCCTGTGCTATGTAATGCGGGTTGCCATGGAGCCAGAACCAGCTTGTAAATGCTGAAATCCTGCAATTTCGCCGAGAGACAGGATGATCTGTTACGTGTAGATTAAGCTGCTCGGTGACAAGAGTTGTGATTTGGTGGTTTGCATCAGCTTCAGCGGATCACCCTCTTGACTTGGTCAACTAAGTGAGTTACAATAAATGTGTGTGTGTGTGTGTGTGTGTTTGACCATGGCGTGTGGCATGAGGGATCTTAGTTCCCCGATTGGGGATCCAAGCCACATCCCCTGCAGTGGAAGTGTGGAGTCTTAACCACTGGACCACCAGGGAAGTCCACAATCACTAAAACAGCTAAATAACTCGTTTGTTAAAAGGATACTAAGTTTTAAGTTGATGGATGATGCCCTTTTCTGGCCTGGTCTTTCACTGTATTTACAAAGTCTGCTGACACCGAGGAGTCAGCAGAGAATTCCCTCTAGATTTGGGGCTGGTGACTGTCAGTCTTCAAGGAAGTATTCCCACTTCCTTCTCCTCCTCCAGCTGCAGCTTCTTGACCCTGCCGTCATGCCTGCTCAGCACACTCCCTTTCAGTCAGGGGGCATCCGAGTGCCTCAAGAAAGAAGCACTCGAGGACCAAATCCTGACCTGCTCTGACCTTTCCCCTCTAAGCCAACTGGACCACCACTTGTCATCGACATACTTGTCATGGACACTCTGTGGGCACCCTCAAGCCCCCTCTTATGGCTTTTCTGGCCCCTTCGTAGTTTATTTGACCTCTAGTTGATGGTTTTTTTCCCCATACATTTAACATTTTTATTTTCTAAAACCACTCAATCTTCTTTATGGTTTTCTTGCTTTGAAATCATACATAGAAAGGTCTTCCCTTATCCAAGAATACTTAACATATTCAACTATTTTTTCTAGTTTTTTGCCCCAGTCAAGGGGGTGGAGTTAGATAGCCATATATTGATAGATGGCTGGGGCAGAGAAGGCTAAGGTTTATCCGTTGATGACAAGTTCAGAGCAGATAACAAATTGAAGTTAAGAAAACTCCCCGGGACACCAACCATTTGTCTTGTGGGTGAAGACTGATGTCGTGGTTGCCTAGTAGGTCCTTTCATTCTGCGATAGGGGACTTTCTCTGTGCCAGCTTCACAGAGTGGTCAGGCCAGTAGTCCCCCCACCCCCCACCACCACCCCGTGCTCATGCGTGCTGACAGCCAGGAGCTGCGGGGGTTCCAGGAGGCCGGCTCTCAACGCCCCCGGGCAGTTCAGAGGCTGTTGCTTCCTTTCCTCCTTCCCATATAAATGAGGGAAGAGAAATGAAGAGCAAGCAAACCTATGTGCGTGTCATGTGTGTGCACATGTACTTACACACACATAAGTAGGCAGACTTTGCAGGTATATTAGTTTCCTTAAGCGTCGGAAACAAATGGCCACACTGTGAGTGGCTGGGCACAGCAGGCGTGTCTTCTCTCGCAGTCCTGGAGGCTGATGGAAACTAAGGCGCTGGCCGGACCATGCTTGCTGCAAGGAACGCTCCAGGCAGATCCCTCTCACCTCTTCCTGGCTTCGAGCGGTTGCCGGGAGTCCTCGGTGTTCCTTGGCGTGTAGACGTATCACTGTAATCTCTGCCTCTGCTGTCACGTGGCCTTCCCTGTGTCGCCCCTGTCTTTGATGTGTCCTCTCTTCTCCTTGTAAGGATGCCAGGCACGTGGGCTTTAAGGCCATCCTGAAACAGGATGACCTCATTGTAACTGATTGCATCTACAAAGATTTTATTTCCAAACAAGGTCACATTCTGAGTTTCCGGAAGGACGTGAATTTGGGGGACTCTTACCTGGCCTAGTACTCAGGGCTAAGACAGATGTATCCTGAATTCAAAAACATTAGATGTGAAAAAAAGTGCATTTTTTTTAAAAGATTATTTTTAATTGGAGGATAATTGCTTTACAATGTTGTGTTGGTTTCTGCTATACATGAACGTGAGTCAACCATACGTATACATACGTCCCCTCCTTTTGAACCTCCCCACTGACCCCATCCCACTCCTTTATTTTGCCATAGAGCACAGTGTAGAATTTGTTGTTGCTGTTTAGTCACCATGTCGTGTCCGACTCTTTTGCGACCTCATGGACTGTCGCCCGCCAGGCTCCTCTGTCCATGGGATTTCTCAGGCAAGAAAATTAGAGTGGGTTGCCATTTCCTGCTCCAGGGGATCTTCCCAACCCACAGATTAAACCCATGTCTCCTCCCTTAGTTGGTGGATTCTTTACCACTAGGCCACCATGGAAGAAAACTGTCAAGTCGGTAATTTATCAAGCCTTTGTGACTTAAATTCTTAATCTTCATTCCTTTAGTGAATGAGCCTGTCACTGAAATGCTGCAGCTGCTGCTTTTTCTTTTAGGCCGCAGGCTCAGGGTTTAGAATCTCCAGATGCTGTCCTGTGCTATGTAATGCGGGTTGCCATGGAGCCAGAACCAGCTTGTAAATGCTGAAATCCTGCAATTTCGCCGAGAGACAGGATGATCTGTTACGTGTAGATTAAGCTGCTCGGTGACAAGAGTTGTGATTTGGTGGTTTGCATCAGCTTCAGCGGATCACCCTCTTGACTTGGTCAACTAAGTGAGTTACAATAAATGTGTGTGTGTGTGTGTGTGTGTTTGACCATGGCGTGTGGCATGAGGGATCTTAGTTCCCCGATTGGGGATCCAAGCCACATCCCCTGCAGTGGAAGTGTGGAGTCTTAACCACTGGACCACCAGGGAAGTCCACAATCACTAAAACAGCTAAATAACTCGTTTGTTAAAAGGATACTAAGTTTTAAGTTGATGGATGATGCCCTTTTCTGGCCTGGTCTTTCACTGTATTTACAAAGTCTGCTGACACCGAGGAGTCAGCAGAGAATTCCCTCTAGATTTGGGGCTGGTGACTGTCAGTCTTCAAGGAAGTATTCCCACTTCCTTCTCCTCCTCCAGCTGCAGCTTCTTGACCCTGCCGTCATGCCTGCTCAGCACACTCCCTTTCAGTCAGGGGGCATCCGAGTGCCTCAAGAAAGAAGCACTCGAGGACCAAATCCTGACCTGCTCTGACCTTTCCCCTCTAAGCCAACTGGACCACCACTTGTCATCGACATACTTGTCATGGACACTCTGTGGGCACCCTCAAGCCCCCTCTTATGGCTTTTCTGGCCCCTTCGTAGTTTATTTGACCTCTAGTTGATGGTTTTTTTCCCCATACATTTAACATTTTTATTTTCTAAAACCACTCAATCTTCTTTATGGTTTTCTTGCTTTGAAATCATACATAGAAAGGTCTTCCCTTATCCAAGAATACTTAACATATTCAACTATTTTTTCTAGTTTTTTGCCCCAGTCAAGGGGGTGGAGTTAGATAGCCATATATTGATAGATGGCTGGGGCAGAGAAGGCTAAGGTTTATCCGTTGATGACAAGTTCAGAGCAGATAACAAATTGAAGTTAAGAAAACTCCCCGGGACACCAACCATTTGTCTTGTGGGTGAAGACTGATGTCGTGGTTGCCTAGTAGGTCCTTTCATTCTGCGATAGGGGACTTTCTCTGTGCCAGCTTCACAGAGTGGTCAGGCCAGTAGTCCCCCCACCCCCCACCACCACCCCGTGCTCATGCGTGCTGACAGCCAGGAGCTGCGGGGGTTCCAGGAGGCCGGCTCTCAACGCCCCCGGGCAGTTCAGAGGCTGTTGCTTCCTTTCCTCCTTCCCATATAAATGAGGGAAGAGAAATGAAGAGCAAGCAAACCTATGTGCGTGTCATGTGTGTGCACATGTACTTACACACACATAAGTAGGCAGACTTTGCAGGTATATTAGTTTCCTTAAGCGTCGGAAACAAATGGCCACACTGTGAGTGGCTGGGCACAGCAGGCGTGTCTTCTCTCGCAGTCCTGGAGGCTGATGGAAACTAAGGCGCTGGCCGGACCATGCTTGCTGCAAGGAACGCTCCAGGCAGATCCCTCTCACCTCTTCCTGGCTTCGAGCGGTTGCCGGGAGTCCTCGGTGTTCCTTGGCGTGTAGACGTATCACTGTAATCTCTGCCTCTGCTGTCACGTGGCCTTCCCTGTGTCGCCCCTGTCTTTGATGTGTCCTCTCTTCTCCTTGTAAGGATGCCAGGCACGTGGGCTTTAAGGCCATCCTGAAACAGGATGACCTCATTGTAACTGATTGCATCTACAAAGATTTTATTTCCAAACAAGGTCACATTCTGAGTTTCCGGAAGGACGTGAATTTGGGGGACTCTTACCTGGCCTAGTACTCAGGGCTAAGACAGATGTATCCTGAATTCAAAAACATTAGATGTGAAAAAAAGTGCATTTTTTTTAAAAGATTATTTTTAATTGGAGGATAATTGCTTTACAATGTTGTGTTGGTTTCTGCTATACATGAACGTGAGTCAACCATACGTATACATACGTCCCCTCCTTTTGAACCTCCCCACTGACCCCATCCCACTCCTTTATTTTGCCATAGAGCACAGTGTGGAAAAGACCCTGATGCTGGTAGGGATTGGGGGCAGGAGGAGAAGGGGATGACAGAGGATGAGATGGCTGGATGGCATCACTGACTCAATGGACATGAGTTTGAGTGATCTCTGGGAGTTGGTGATGGTCAGGGAGGCCTGGCATGCTGCGATTCATGGGGTTGCAAAGAGTCGGACACGACTGAGCGACTGAACTGAACTGAACTGAAAAGCTAACCAGATCTCTGTGCTTTCAGAATGTCCTAATCAGAAAAAAAAAACAATTAATCACAGTGTTCTTTTGCACTTTCTTTTCTCTGCTCTCCCCACCAGCTGCTTACTGCTTAAAATCTAGGGAGTCTTCAATCTAATGAGTAATGATTCTTACCTAGTGAAAGTAAGTAAGGGAACAGTTTAGGGGAATTACCTGTAGTGTGGAGGAATTAGAAAGCCATGTTCTGTGTGGAGAAAATATTCTCTTTTGTATTCTGGAAATTTTCTAGCACTTCACTGAAACTAAATATAGAGCATTTTACTAAGAGCTTCATGCGGTTTCTCCTAAAATGTGAGAGTGCTTCATATTTTTTCCTTTTCTAGTTTTCAATCTCTGGTCCATTTATTTTCAGATTAAAATGAAGTTCTGAAAGGCCTTCCACAAAACACAAACCAAAGCAGCAAACTGGAAAGGGGAATTATTTTGACTAATGTTTGTAAACAACCTGGAAAAATTGTTGCTACTAGCATGACGTTTTTTCAATATGAAATATTGCACTGACACAAAATTTTATAGCTAGGAGTGAATTGAGCAAGACCATTGTCATTTTAAGGATCTCTCAGGTGGTTAATTACACACTTGCTATTTTTATTTACTGGGTATCAGGCACACTTTTTTTTTTTTTTAAGAAACAAAGTAAATTTATTTTTTTAAACCTTTTTATTTTATACTGGGTATAGCCGATTAACAATGTTGTGATAGCTTCAGGTGAACAGCGAAGGGACTCAGCCATATATACATATCTATCCACTCTCCCTCAAACTCTTCTCCAGTCCAGGCTGCCACATAACATTGAGCAGAGTTCCCTGTTCTATTCAGTAGTCCTTTGTTGTTTATCCATTTTAAATATAGCAGTGAGGCACATATTTTTAAATAATGATGATAAAGTGAATGTTCGAGGGAGCCGCTGTAGTGATATGAACTACCCCCTCCCTGCATTCAGTTCGGTTCAGTTCAGTCGCTCAGTCGTGTCCGACTCTTTGCAACCCCATGAATCGCAGCACGCCAGGCCTCCCTGTCCATCACCAACTCCCAAAGTTCACTCAGAGTCATGTGCATCGAGTCAATGATGCCATCCAGCCATCTCATCCTCTGTCATTCCCTTCTCCTCCTGCCCCTGCCTTGACGTACTCCTTTTCCTATTTGGAACCAGTCTGTTGTTCCATGTCCAGTTCTAACTGTTGCTTCCTGACCTGAATATAGGTTTCTCAAGAGGCAGGTCAGGTGATCTGGTATTCCCGTCTCTTTCAGAATTTTCCACCGTTTGTTGTGATCCACACAGTCAAATACTTTGGCGTAGTCAATAAAGCAGAAATAGATGTTTTTCTGGAACTCTCTTGCTTTTTCGATGATCCCTGCATTAGAGGTTTGTAAAGGAAAGGAAAGGAAAGTGAAGTCACTCAGTGTCTGACTCTTTGCAACCCCATGGACTGTAGCCTACCAGGCTCTTCTGTCCATGGGATATTCCAGGCAATAGTACTGGAGTGGATTGCCATTTCCTTCTCCAGGGGATCTTCCCGACCCAGGGATCGAACCCAGGTCTCCCGCATTGTAGACAGACACTTTACCATCTGAGCCACCAGGGAAGTCCTAAGAGGTTTGTAAGGACGATGCAGATCTCAGTCCTTAGTTTTTTTTATCCAGTAAGCTGATTAGCTAGTACAGATTCCATTTGACCTCAAAAATCTGCCAAGCCCCAGAAGGCTGTCCCTTCAGCCTGCTATTTCTGGTAAGGGACAGGGACGATTTCCTCAGGGAACGTGCTTAAAACATTACATGTAAACTAACCAGACTCCAGAGGGCTCATAAAAGTACCCTTGCCTTTTTATCTGCCCTTTCTTGGTTATTCTCTATACCCAACAAAAGCCTACTTCAGGTTTCTTCTTTGTTTTGTTTTTTAAGTTTCAGAGATAATATAAATATTTATGAATGAAATAATATGATGCCTGGGATTTACTTCTCTACTTGCCATAAATGAAGTAGAGAAGCAGGTAGGGATGAAATGGAAACAAGGCCGGCCAGGAGTTGCTGACTGTTGATGCTGGAGGGCAGATCTGGAGCTCATGATCGGAATCCTATAGGGGGACATCCTTGTACCCACATGGGAACTGCCCTCAGCTGCCCCTGGGAGGAACTGCTGGGCTTATAGACATTTACAATTCTACTGAACACTATCCAAGTGCTCTCCAGAGTGTCTGAACAAAATGACATTTCCGCCAGTCTCACCAAAACTTAAGAATTAACATTTTTTTTAAAAAAGAGGTTACATCCTCTTTTTTTTTTTTTAGAAGCTTGTCTCTTTCTTTTTAAAAATTTATTTATTTTTGGCTCTGCTGGGTCTTCATTTTCTCACCAAAGTTTAAGAATTAACATTTCAAAAAAGAGACTACATCCTCTTTTTTTTCTTTTTAAGGAACTTGATATCTTTCCTTTTGAAATTTTTGAAATTTATTTATTTTTGGCTGTGCTGGGCCTTCATTTTCTCACCAAAGCTTAAAAATTAACATTTTTTAAAATCAATTACATCCTCTTTTTCTTTTTTTTGGAACTTGATATCTTTCTTTTTAAATTTTATTTGTTTTTGGCTGTGCTGGGTCTTCATTGCTGCTCAAAATTTTTCTCTAGTTGTGGCGAGCAGGGGCTACTCTCTAGTTGTCGTGCTCGGGCTTCCCACTGCGGTGGCTTCTCCTGTTTCAGAGCACGGGCCCTCAGGTAGGTGGGCTCAGCAGTTGGGGCCCCCAGGCTCTGGAGCCCAGGCTCAGTAGTTGTGTTTCATTTTCTCACCAAAGCTTAAAAATTAACATTTTTTAAAATCAATTACATCCTCTTTTTCTTTTTTTTGGAACTTGATATCTTTCTTTTTAAATTTTATTTATTTTTGGCTGTGCTGGGTCTTCATTGCTGCTCAAATTTTTCTCTAGTTGTGGCGAGCAGGGGCTACTCTCCAGTTGTCGTGCTCGGGCTTCCCACTGCGGTGGCTTCTCCTGTTTCAGAGCACGGGCCCTCGGGCAGGTGGGCTCAGCAGTTGGGGCCCCCAGGCTCTGGAGCCCAGGCTCAGTAGTTGTGGCTCACAGGCTTAGTTGTTCCATGACATGTGGGATCTTCCGAGACCAGGGATTGACTTGTGTCTCCTACATTGACAGGCGGATTCTATGCCACTGAGCCCCCAGGGAAGCTCTAAGAATTAACATTTTTATCAATCTGATTTTTAAAAAGTGGTGTATCTCCTCTTTGCTTTCATATTTATTATTCTCATCACTTGGTGCATATTTTTTGCATTTTCAGACTCTTGGGGGTTTTTCCTGTGAATGATGCCTTTCCTGTTGTTCCAGATTATAGATGGAATCGCAGTGATGTCTCTTTCTACTTCCCTCCAAGCAGTAATGTGCGGCAGCCTGCTTGTGTCTGCTTATGAGAGACAATTGTTTCATTTTCTAGAATTTTGCCAACTAGTTACCAATATTGGTAGCTCAGAATTGGCCCTGGAGGGAGTATTTATATCCTGACAATCAGCAAACTCTACAAATCAGGGCACCCGTCCCCAGCGAGCTGGTTACTCTTAGCTGCATACTCCTGCTACTGCTGCTGCTGCTGCTGCTGCTAAGTCACTTCAGTCGTGTCCGACTCTGTGTGACCCCATAGACGGCAGCCCACCAGGCTCCCCCGTCCCTGGGATTCTCCAGGCAAGAACACTGGAGTGGGTTGCCATTTCCTTCTCCAATGTGAGAAAGTGAAAAGTGAAAGTGAAGTCGCTCAGCCATGTCCGACTCTTCGCGACCCCATGGACTGCAGCCTACCAGGCTCCTCCGCCCATGGGATTTTCCAGGCAAGAGTATTGGAGTGGGGTGCCATTGCCTTCTCCGCATACTCCTGCCTCCAAGCATTTATATCCATACATAGCCTTGTCAATTCTAAAGGAAATCCACCCTGACCATTCATTGGAAGGACTGCTGCTGAAGCTGAAGTTCCAATACTTTGGCCACCTGATATGAAGAGCTGACTCACTGGAAAACACCCTGAGGCTGTGAAAGACTGAGGGCAGGAGGAGAAAGGGGTGACAGAGGATGAGAAGGTGGGATGGCGTCATTGACTCAATGGACATGAGTTTGAGCAAACTCCGGGAGTTGGTGATGGACAGGGAAGCCTGGCGTGCTGCAGTCCATGGGGTCGCAAAGAGTCGGACACGACTGAGAGCCTGGACAGCAGCAACATAGACTAGTTCAGAAAGCATCGAGGTGAGCCTGAGGCATGAATGGGCCCCTTGACTTGACACTGGGCCAGGAAGGGCTTAGTGGCTCTGTTTCCAGTGCTCAGCATCCCCCGGTGGACATTGGCGGGGTGGCGTGGGCAGTGCCTCCAGGGCGTCTGGGAGAGCTCGGCACTCCTGTGGCGAGGCTAGGTGGACTTGGACTCAGGACACGTGGACTCTCCTGGAGTAGAGTCTTTTCCTTGGCCCGTCTCACATCTGTGACCAGTGTGGCCTGCTGTATCATTTGTGGGGCCCAATGTAATATGAAAATATGGGGATCCTTGTTCAAAAGTGGAAGAAAAACAAAGCCTTTTCTTTCTTCACCTGAAATTTCTTCATCAGTCATGGCGTTCTTTGTTTGCTATTTAATGTCACGTTCTCTGGCTCATGGGCTTGCCTCATAGCTCAGTTGGTAAAGAATCCACCTGCAACGCAGGAGACCCCAGTTCAATTCCTGGGTTGTGAAGATCCACTGGAGAAGGGATAGGGTACCCACTCTAGTATTCTCAGGCTTCCCTTGTGGTTCAGCTGGTAAAGAATCCGCCTGCAATGCAGGAGACCTGGGTTCGATCCCTGCATTGGGAAGATCCCCCTGGAGAAGGGAAAGGCTACCCACTCCAGTATTCTGGCCTAGAGAATTCCATGGACAGTATAGTCCTTGGGGTTGCAAAGAGTTGGACATGACTGAGGAACTTTCACTTTTTCTCTGGGTCCTGGGGTTATTTGTAGGGCAAATGCAATATCCCAGTGTTGCCAGGGGTCTTGCCTGGTGTCTTGGCACACAGGGTGTGTGTGACCCACCTGGATGCCCATGCCTGGGACCCCTCCCAGAGTGAAGGCAGGTGTGGTCACGGCATCGCAGCAGGGGAGCGGGCAGCTGAATGAACCCAGGCTCTGATTCCCTGATGCATACTCCACTGACCCATGAAATGTCACTTACAAAACACAAATTCTAAGATAAAATTAATAAGAAATAATTCAAGACAGCAAGTGGCCGTGGAACACTGGAGCCCCATTATGGGGTCTCCTGAGTGCGTGGCCTGGGGGATTGCCTTCGCTACACATCCCGAAGCTTGCTCTGGGACAAGATGCACAGGGTCACAAGGTCTCGGCGGCCAAAGCCTCCCTGGGCTGGAGCCGTATGAACCCAGATGTCCTACCCACCCCGGGGGCTACAGTCCACTTACAGTCCAGCCAGAGAGAAGCTTCGTTCTCACTGTCTTCCTTTGACAGCACATTGTATGTTTATTGAGTAAATGCTGTGGGCCAGGCACGCCATTACATATAAGGGTTGCTGGTGGTTTAGAGTCATGTCTGACTCTGGTGAACCCATGGATTGTAGCCCGCCAGGTTCCTCTGTCCATGGGATTTCCCAGGCAAGAATACAGGAGTGGGTTGCCGTTTTCTTCTCTAGGGGATTTAATCCTAACCCAGGGATCAAACCCTCATCTCCTACATGGCAAGCGGATTCTGTCCCACTGAGCCAGCAGGGACACCCACATGTAAGGGTTACAAATACAGAAAAAGATCCCTGCCTTCACGGAGCTTATATTCCGGCACAGGAAATAGGCAACTAATAAGATACATAAATTAAAAAATATATATATACATATGTATGTGGCTTGTTAGATAGTAGTAGGTGGTAAGAAGAGAAATTAAAGAGAGAGTGTGCCAGTGGAGCTGGCACTGACGGGGTGGGTGAGTTAGAATTTTAGAAGCTGAGGTTTGGGAGAGTGACATTTGAGCAGGTCACCTTGCCTGAGTTGGGGGAGAGAGAGACAAGGGGACACATCTGCACTTTATCCTGTATTCTCCTTGTAAATACTACCTAAGGGCTGATCAAGGTCCTCAGGATTTGTGAGTACTGTGGTACACCATCTTTTTGGTCAAAATTTGTTTTACATAACATTCAATTTTGGTAAAAGTCATTTTAAAGATTGGAAATGTCATATTAAAAATATGCTGGTTAGAAACTTTTTTTTCCCCTGTAATGTTTATGAATTCAGTTTTCTTTGAAGCAGATACTTCATTGATTGTCATATTTTTAGAGACTCAGGAAAGTTATCTTTGGCATCTCCCAAGGATGAAACACTTTCTGCAACGATCCTTTCCCCCTTCATCCTTTTGGTTCCTCAATAGGGTTTCTTCTCACAAAAGCAAGGCAGAATGTTAGGCAATAAAACCGTAAAGAAAATCCCCAAATAACAGTGGCTTATATAAGACAGATATATCTTTCCCATGAATAAAATGTCTGGGGAAAGCCAGTTCATGCATAGCCTGTTCAATGGCTCCAGGCTGTATCACTGGGCTTCAGGCTCCCAACCTTCTGCTCTACCATCCTCAAAATCACCTAATGGATCAGGATGGCCACAGGAGCTCCAGCCATCACATCCATACCCTAGGAAGGAAGATAGGTAAGCAGAATGACCCATTCCCTGCCTTTTAAGAAAATTTCCATAAAAACCCTCACAACACACACACACATAATGTGAACTGAAAGGACTGATGCTGAAGCTGAAGCTTCAATACTTTGGCCACCTGACTCACTGGAAAAAGACCCCGATCCTGGTAAAGGTTGAGGGCAGAAGGAGAAGGGGGTGACAGAGGATGAGATGGTTGAATGGCATCATCGACTCAATGGACATGAATCTGAGCAAATTCCAGGAGATGGTGAAGGACAGAGAAGCCTGGCATGCTGCAGTCCATGAGGCTGCAAGGAGTCAGATACGACTGAGTGACTGAACAACCAAATACATAAATAACATTATTACATTATGGGCTGAAACTTAGTCACATGGCCACATCCTCCTATCATGGAGACTTGGAAAATCAGTAAAGGCATTGATCCGGGTAACGGTTTCGGTAGAAACTGACATTTTGTTCCTTGGGATGGACAGAGGAATAGATGTTGGGGAGAGTGTCTAGTATGTTCTGCCATACTTACCAGCTTCATTTTCTTTTGAAGTTAATGATGGCTGTGAATCTCAGGAAAATAAACCAATACTAAGGCCCTAAGCCCTAGGGCCTTGAAAAGCTACATTTTAAGGTGTTCTCATCCTAACTTAAAAAAAATGAAATAGAAAACTCCAATGTGGAATTAGATTCTGTCATCTTTATTATTTTGGTATGTTTATTTCAGTAGTCTTCCATTCCAGCTGCTTTGGAATTGCACAGGTAGGAGCGAAATGAAAGATTTCACTGTTGTGCTTTATAGCAGAAAATAATTTTTTAAAACTTTCATTTGAGAATGGAAATAATAGCACTGGTAATACCTTGATTGTCAAGGTATGAGTTTAAGTTCTACACTCTGAAGAAAACATTTCCAAATGGACATCTTAAATTTTCTTTTTCTGTTGAAAATAATTGCCAGGAAAGAAAGCATCTTTCTATTGTTGACCCATGCCACAATGCAATATAAACTCAGGCAGTTTTTTTATAGAGTATGAGTGGCTTTCTGATGGAAAGCTAATGTGTTTTTGTTAAAAAAAAAAAAAAAAAAAAGGAGGTCTATTTTCTGAACTCTTGAGTGAGAGTACACCTTCCTCTTGAAGATTCATTTTCTTTCTTTCTAATAGTGACAGACATTGTCTGCCAGCACAGCAACACAAGAAAAACGTTATGCTTCAGTTCCAATAACTCCAGGCCGCTGCAATGTCAGTTTTTCCTTTGTGCATGGCGACCTAGGGATTAAACTGCTAATGTTTTATTCGAGACGGGTTTTCCTTTATAATTAGAGAAGCTTTCAGGAATATTGTGTTAACACAAAGCTACATGTCATTTGTGAATCTCTCTGCTTTATTAAAATATACTTATCTCTGTATTAGAGCTAGCTTAACATAATTTTTTCCTACTTAATAATATAAAAGGTTCCTTGTCTCTAATCCTGGTCTCAGTGATGGAAATCCTGCAGACTCAAAACTACCATATGACGAAGCCATAAAAGAAGTCCCTCATATCCCCCAGCTGGATGTAAGTGGAAATATAGTTTAATTGTTTGACAGATGAGGATGACTGGCATTAAATCTAGTCTAGAAATCTTCCCTTTTGTAATAAATCATTTCATTCCGAAGATATACTGTGAAAGAGATAACCTATCCATTCATGGACTTAAACTTCTTTCCTCTCACTTTAGGGAGTCTTTTCTTGATGATGCTTCATTATTTCACTGGAATGTTTCTGTACCACCTCTGACATCCATCTTTTCTGAATTTCAGCTACAGAATGAATTAGTATAATTCTTTCTTATTGGCATACAAACATGCTGCTGTAGAAAAAGGAAGATTCAAGTTTTCTCAAAATACACTGTCGTTGGGTGGAATAGTCGTTGCTTTCAAGGGGATTCAAAATGGCAAATTTGTGGCTTCCATTCTTTTAAGTCCATTCTTTTATTTTGGTTCTGCTGGAGTTTCTGTTGGCTGGAGAGCCTCCATTTGTCCCTGCAGAGCTGTTCTCCCTTGCTCGGTGCCCCTGGGGCAGACTAACCTGTAGGGACTGCTTCCACGGCTCCCTCGCCTTATGGTCACCCATTTGGTTTGGCCAATGGGAGGTCCTGGCAGAGACTGCAGGGAGGACGGAGGGGTCAGGAGACTTCTCTGGCTTGTTCCCGAGCTCCCGCCAGGTGGCCCTCGTACAATAACTCCTCTCTCTCCAGGACTGGGTAATGACTCCCCATTATTGCCAGCTCAGGGTTGCTTCACCATCCTTACTGGTTTTCTTCTGCCCACACCTGTGTGAAGGATTGCAGTGCTCCCCTTTGAGTGCGCTGTGTATTTCTGCCTGGGACACCTACATGCGAGTCTTCTGATGACAGCCTCTATTGGGAGACTGGTTATTTTGCCTCTGACTTCTTTTTGGAAATGTTTTCATCATGAATAGAATTTCATGATGAAAGGCCCAGGACCTTTTAAGCTCTCCTTGCTGTTTTTCACTCCTAGAGTTGTAAATTGTTTACATTCTCAAAGAATGTAAAAGAGGAAGGATTTGCGATCTGCAGACTGAGAATTCAGCCAGTTCTCAAGCCAGGCTGCTGAAGGCTTGCTAGAGCTTCCGGAGGCGTGGCAAGTAGTGGTCTTAGCACTGTAGCCCAGGGTCAGATGAACGTGGTACTGAGTGTGCCCTAACCCTGGCAGCACCTTTCCTGTGCCCACCAGTGCTGCAGGGGGCATGGACTCCTGCTAACTGCCTGACCTGCTTGCTCCCCCACTCCATCAGCCTCCAGCGTACACTTCAAGAGAACTCAGACAAAGCTCTTAAAGTGCTCGGAAGCTGATGCTAATCATCTGTCCTAAAAGGTTGGGTGAGAAATTCATTTGTTTTGAGCACATTTTTTTTTTCAGATTCATCACGGAAACCAAAGCCATCAGCTTTGGCTTCAAGTTGGTTACTTACGCTATTTTTCTTTTCCCCCATAATTGGCATGTGAAGTGAAAGTTGCTCAGTTGTGTCCAGCTCTTTGTGGACTCCTTGGACTACAGTCCATGGAATTCTCCAGGCCAGAATACTGGAGTGGGTAGTCTTTCCCTTCTCCAGCGGATCTTCCCAATGCAGGAATTCCTGCATTGCAGGTAGATTCCTTACCAGCTGAGCTACCAGGGAAGCCTATAATCGGGATGGATGACTCTTATTTCACAAGTGTGGTGAGGCCAGTAAGTTGTGATCTTCCAATAAATTCTGTTATCAAGGACTACTTCTGAAAAAACTAATCTTAAGAGTAGAGAAGACCTTGATATTTAGGCTTACCCCAGACATCTTTTATAGAAACATCTGAAAGTTGTGTGTTTTCTTGGTCCCAGCTAGACAGATGGAAAAGGCTGGGTTACAATATTGACGTTGAGAGCCTGTGCTTTAATTCCAAGAAAGTGAGTCCTGTAACTTCTTGTCCCCTGGTCTTCTCTTCAATCATTGGAGATAATACTTACTTGACAAAACTGTTAAGAATACAACGAGACAGTGGACAGTAAAAGGCTTTGGAAATTAGAGAATTCTAAAAACTCAAATTATTGTTGCTGCCTAAAAAGTATAGTCTAAAACAGTGGTCTTCAACCTTTTGTGGGTGAGGAACGCCTTGAGAGAGTTGATGAAAACTATAGACCATATCTCTAGAAAAGTACAAAACATCAGAGGATTTTCTCTTATAATTTCAAGGTATCCGTGGTTCTGAAGCCTGTCAAGTCTTGGAAAAATTTCAGAAGATACATCTTATTTTCTTTTTAAAGACTGCTAAATGCAAAAGTTAATGTAAGTGTTAGATATGATTTTCATCAGCATTCATTTATAACACTTGACATTTAAAATTCTTCACAAGATATATAAATTACAAACTAAAAGAAAAAGAAACGAAAGAAAGTATCAGACTATTCTAAGTTCTTGTACAAAATTTACATGTGTTAGGTTATTGAAGTAGAATAATGATGGTTGAAAAGATCCTGAAGTATAAAAATCAAGAAAGCTAATTCATTCAATACATAGTTCTCGAGCACCTGTAGGTACCAAGGGCTATTGGAAGCGCTCAGGATTCATTAGTACATACATTAGAATCAAACAGTCAAAATATATAAAATACAGAGATGATACCTTCTGTTCAAGCTCCAGATAATGTATGAATCCTTGCGCCAATGAGTTCATTAATTACATAATTCATGCTTTACTCCGTATATGGAACAACCGAATAATATGGTGTTGGCCATAAAACAATATTTCTGTCTGAGCAGCCCCCTCTTGACATTTCACCTGCATAGTTTAAATTTATAGCTACTATAAATCTTCCACATTGTAGGTAATAAAATATTGTGAATGTAATAGTTTCATCTCAGGTCTGAAACTGCCACAAGGATTACTCTGTTTGGTCCACAGTTTGAATTTACACACTGTTTTTGAACCAAATGAAATCATTTGAATGAATCATCCTAATTAACTTGTGAAATACTTGAATGACATCATGAGTGCTTTCAAATATTTTGAAATATTTTTAGACTATGTGGTCTCTGAAATGATTGGAAGGAAAGGAATGAAAAGTATTGTGGCATTCCTAACTTTGTAGGTTATTTATCATTTTAGCGTTTGGCAAAATGGCAGAATATTTTCAATTCCATGATCATGATATAATAAGACATGTAGTAAAGGAATAGATTCTAGATCGGAATGCTTTTTGGCCGGTGTGTGAGAGTTTGTGTGTGTGTGTGTGTGTGTGTATGTGATGAGGGTGGTGGATGTGTCAGTTTGTCAGCACAAAAATGGGAAGAAATTTGTTTATAGAAACAATAAATGGAGTAAATATCCTCTTTGATGTTGTTCACACGGGATGAGGCTTAAAGCATATTTGAGGTTGACTTGGTATCAGACCTGCTTTTCACTTTTTAAGGGCTTCCTAACTGAGGCACATCCTATCCCTTGCAGAGTCACCTATCTTTCCCATCTTCTCCTGCCACTTTTTCTCTTTTCTACTTGCTCAGCTAATCATATCTACCTGCAAAACACACCCTGTATTTCTCAATCCTCCTTTCCAAGGGAATTGCATTGCTTGCTACCCTGTGCTGTGTATTGCAACGTTAGTAATCAGATCATTTTACATGAAGTTTGTCTTTTTGTCCTGAGAAATAAACAAAATGAAACATTCTGCTAATTAGATTAGGGTCTCAATCTGTGTGTGTGTGTGTGTGTGTGTGATGGTCATTTTGGAATAATTTTTCAAGTGGATAAAATAAATGAGATTATAAGGAGACCAATTATATTGAAATATAGGCCTCAAAATATTTTAAAATCTGTAAATCTGACTGAGAACTGAGCACACACACAATATTCATTTAAGTACTTTCAAAATAACACATTAGATAACAAGTTAGTGGCAGGTCTAGCAGCCACCCTGATTTTTGTAGTCATGATGAGGATAAGCCATGTTTTGAGATAGCTACTGTAAAGGTCTGTCTAGTCAAGGTGCGTCTAGTAAAAGCTATGGTTTTTCCAGGAGTCATGGATGGATGTGAGAGTTGGATATAAAGAAAGCTGAGCACAGATGAAATGATGTTTTTGAGCTGTGGTGTTGGAGAAGACTCTTGAGAGTCCCTTGGACTGCAAGAAGATCAAACCAGTCAATCGTAAAGGAAATCAGTGCTGAATATTCATTTGAAGGGCTGATGTTGAAGCTGAAGGTCCAATGCTCTGGCCATCTGATGAGAAGAACTGACTCATTAGAAAAGACCCTGATGCTGGGAAAGACTGAAGGCAGGAGGAGAAGGGGACGACAGAGGATGAGATGGTTGGATGGCATCACCGATTCTATGGACATGAGTTTGAGCAAGCTCTGGGAGTTGGTGATGGACAGGGAAGCCTGGTGTGCTGCAGTCCATGAGGTCACAAAAAGTTGGACATCACTGAGCGACTGAACTGTATTGAATTGAACTGAATGACTGTAATGTGTCCTAAGAAATCTGTGATTTCTATTATTGGCAAAGTCACCAGGTCTGTTAATACTTCTGTGGTTTGTTGACTATGTTGATAACTGATGTAAATGCTACATTTCAATTAAAGGTTAGTAGAAAAAAAGATGTATCTTCTAAAAAAAATTTATGATTTTTTTATCATTTATGATTACGCTAGGAGAAGACCCCTCTTATCTCAGTGAATCTTCAGTTAACTGCCAGAGAAATTTTACCCTATATTTTTCAGACGAGGAAACTGGCACTCAGAGGCTGGCTAAGTGGCAGCTGTGTTCAGTTGCTCAGTCGTGTCCCTCTCTTTGCAACACTATGGACTGCAGCACGCCAGGTTTCCCTGTCTTTCACCATCACCCAGAGTCTGCTCAAACTCATGTCCATTGAGTCGATGATGCCATCCAACCACCTCCTCCTCAGTCGCCACCTCCTCCTCCTGCCTTCAATCTTTCCACTTCAGGGTCTTTTCCAATGAGTTGGCTCTTCATGTCAGATGGCCAAAGTACTGGAGTTTCAGCTTCAGCGTCGGTCCTTCCAAAGAAGATTCAGGGTTGACTTCCTTTAGAATTGACTGGCTTGATCTCCTTGCTGTCCAAGGGACTCTCCAGGTTGAGCAAAATTTAAACTCAGGTCTGCATGGCTCCAAAGTCCATGTTCTTTCAGCCTCATATTGTTGCCTCTTACAAAACTTGTCTGGGTCCAGAGAATAACAGACGAAGTTGTTTCGGGTAGTCGATGTCTCCAAACTTCCTAAACAGACTTCATACAATTTCAACAATTCTCTTATAATTCAGTGTCTTTAGGGATGTGTGCATGCCTGCTAAGTTGCTCATTCGTGTCACTCTGCCACCCCAAGGAGTGTAACCTGCCAAGTTCCTCTGTCCATGGGATTCTCCAGGCAAGAACACTGGAGTGAGTTGCCATGCCCTCCTCCAGGAGATCTTCCTAACCCAGGGATCAAACTCACATCTCTTTGCAGCTCCTGCATTGGCAGGTGGATTCTTTCCCACTAGTGCCACCTGAAAAGCCCACTTTATAGGGACATCTAGTAGCTGAAGTTTTATGCCAATGTCTTAATCTAGGTGTAGGGTGAACGTGTTGCTGCTGCTGCTAAGTCACTTCAGTCGTGTCCGACTCTGTGTGACCCCATAGACGGCAGCCCACCAGGCTCCCCCGTCCCTGGGATTCTCCTGGCAAGAACACTGGAGTGGGTTGCCATTTCTTTCTCCAATGCATGAAAGTGAAAAGTGAAAGTGAAGTCGCTCAGTCATGTCTGACTCCTAGCGACCCCATGGACTGCACCCTACCAGGCTCCTCCGTCCATGAGATTTTCCAGGCAAGAGTACTGGAGTGGGGAGCCCTTGCCTTCTCCGTGGAACCTTCTACGGTCACCCTATTTCATGTGTGCCCCCTCCTTTCCATTCCCACAGGCTTTAGGGCCTTGACTCTTAATTGGTTTCTCTGTCCCTGTTTCTGGTTCTACATTGGTTGGTCTCACAGGTATTCCAGGTTAACTTCTAAGAACTGGCACCTGCCTGCTCCAAACCTTTCCATGGCTTTCTACTAGAAAAGGAATTAAGTACAGAGCTACGGTTTGGCATTCAAGACCTTCACAGCAAGTCCTTCACAGGAAAAGTAAAACAGAATTTTATCTTCTGTGGTGGTGGTTTAGTCACTAATTCCTGTCTGACTCTTGTGACACCATGGACTGTAGCCAACTAGGCTCCTCTGTCCATGGGATTTCCGAGGCAAGAACACTGGAGTGGGTGGCCATTTCCTTCTCTAGGGGATCTTCCCAACCCAGGGATGGAAGCCCAGTCTCCTTCATTGCAGGCAGATTCTTTACTGACTGAGCCACCAGGGAAGCCATATCTTCTGTAGATAGTTTGAAAAACACCTGAAATAAAACTTCAAACAAGCTAGTTGTCAGCAAAACTATAATGTCCCTCCCTACACTTTAGTAAAAAGGTTCTAAGAAAAAGAACTTGTTTAAAAAAAAAAAAAAGGATTTTTTTTTTTATTCCCAAATGAAATAATTCTCAGAAATAATGTAAGGAGAATGATAATTTAATCTCTGTGCCAAACACTGTCTTTGTGACAGTGCTGTCTGCTGCCTTTGCTGACATCCTTTTTACTTGCATGTGGTGCAATGGAAAGGAGATTTGACTGGGGAATCAAGAGCTTTATGCTCTAATTTTAGACTTAGATGGTCTGGCTTTTGGTAAGTCACTTAAAAGCTCTAGGTATTAGTTTCCACATCTGCAAACTGTGGGGCTGGTACAATATCAATCTTTGGCTGCAGATGACATTCACCTGGGAAGTGTGTTTAACACATAGCCAGGGCAAGCTCTCCAGCTGGGAGCGGTGGCAGTAGCTCTGGGTGGTCCCCAGATATGCGTGTTTTGAAAAGATCCTCATGTGTAGCTGGGCTGAGAACCCCTGGCTTGGTATCAAATGCCTTTTCTGCTTCAACATAGAGTCATTTTTGGAATTGCCCTTCCTCTTAATTACAAGATGATTTTTATTTGAATTTACTTAGCACATCTACCGCCTATCATAATTATGGTTATTTTTGTCTTGTCCTCGTTCCCTACCTGTAGTTTCCTCAAACACAGACTGTATCTTACTCATCTTGGTGTGCTTGTTATTCCTCGTCACATGGACTTTGTTTGCTAAACTGTATGAAGAGTTAATAAGCTTACTCAAACAATAGCCCTTTTCCTTAATAAAATGAATTACAACTCAAACTAAACAAAAACACCTGATCCTGTGGTTCTTGGGAACTTGTAGTGGAGATTCAGGCAGGGCAAGCTGGAGTTTCTCAGAGGCTCTGAAATATTTTCAAAGTGAAATGTTGGTGGAACCATGTGTTCTTTCATAATACCGTGGTTTAATTTTAACTTCAGTTGTGTTCAGTATATGTTGGAGAATGTATGTTAAGTTTCATAGGAAAATGACTTGGAGTTTAAGCTCAATTTATTGACGAATACTTGAGCAAAAATGTTGCTTTGGGAAGATGGTGGTTATTGAAAATCTCTATATCACAGGAATGGTTTATGTAACATACCAATGATTAGGTAAGAGGCAGTTGATGAGAAGCAGTTATATAAGGTATTTCTCTTCAGTGGCCATAGTGAAGCTGCACATGCAACCTTTGCATATTTCTGCAGAGAGAGACTGAGAATATCAGGCATAGTTTTTCTAAATGAGGTTTCCATCCAAGTTTTAAAAATCCAATTAAACTCTGACTAATAAATTCTTTCTATTGAAGCTGAGAACTCCAATAGAAATGCTATTATTAAATACTTTGACAGTACTATATTTCTCCAACTGGTAACTTTTAAAGAGGTTTACAACTTTTAAAGACTTGCTGTGTTTTTATGGTCCATTCAAATTCTTGAAATAAAATTTGAAGTATGAAAAGTATAAGGTGAAGTCTCATTGAGAAAAGCATATGTGGGAGATCTGGCTTCGATCCCTGGGTTGGGAAGATCCCCTGGAGAAGGGAAAGGCTACCCACTCCAGTATTCTGGCCTGGAGAATTCCATGGAGTGTATAGTCCATGGGATCCAAAGAGGTGGACACGACTGAGAGACTTTCACTTTTCCAGCCAGAAAAATGTGATATACTCATGGGGTTTTAGTAAATGACTAAATGACTTAGGCTATTTGACTACATTCACAGTAAAAGAGGAAAAGCTATGACAAATCTAGACAGTGTATTTACAAAAGCAGAGACATCACTTTGCCAATAAAGATCCGTATAGTCAAAGCTATGGTTCTTCCAGTAGTCACGTACAGATGAGAGAGTTGGACCATAAAGAAGGCTGAACACCAAACAATTGATGCTTTCGAACTGTGGTGCTGGAAAACACTCTTGAGAGTCCCTTGTACATCAAGGAGATCAAGCCAGTCAATCCTAAAGGAAATCAACTCTGAACATTCATTAGAAGGACTGATACTGAAGTTGAATCTCCAATAGTCTGGCCACCTGACGAGAAGAGCCTCCTCACTGGAAAAGACCCTCATGCTGGGAAAGATTGAGGTCGGGGGAGAAAGGGGCGACAGAGAATAAGATGGTTGGATGACATCACCGACTCAATGGACAGGAGTGTGAGCCAACTCCAGGAGAGTGAACGACAGGGAAGCCTGGTGTGCTGCAGTGGGTGGGGTTGCAGAGTCGGACACAGCTTAGTGACTGAACAATAACAGTAAAAAACAAAGAGAAAGAAAGAAAGAAATATACAAAACATCACCATAAAACATATTCTCTTTAGAACTTGGGGTCTTTACCACTTACAGAAAAGGCAGGCATTAGAAAATCAGGTTTCCCCCAAACTAGAGCTAGGAAGTAGTAGAAGAGAGCAAAAAGCAAACTCTCTAGGACTTTTTTTTTAAATTAATTTTGAGACATAACTGGCATATAACTCCATGCCTTCTCACTATGTATATATGTATGTATCTGAGTAATATACACTATAAATTTACACATACACAAATGTAAATGGATAGCTGCCTGGAAGTCAGTGTGAAATGAAAATATCACCTGCCATGTTAACCAACATGAACTATCACAGCCATCAGCGTTTTCTGGCTTCCAAACGTCAATGAGGGCTCCCAAAACTGAGATCCAGCAGACGCTGCCACCCCCACGGTGACTGCTGAGGAGCTGGGGGATGCAAGAAGCAGCCAGCTGCCACTTCCTAAGGTGAACAAGGAAACAGGGTTAGCCCCCAAACAGCTGAGGTACACAAGAAAGGAAGGAAGTCAGGGAGCCCAGGGGCTGGCATCTTCCCGTACACAGAAAGCTAAATTCCTTAACTTGGTACTTGATCTTTGACCTTCAGACCGCCTGCTCCCTTTGTTGCAAACTTGTATATAGTCTGATTTCCTCCCTGCCTCCTTGGAGCAGTTTTTTCAGTGTTACTGAGAAGAAAAGTTATGACCCAGTTAGACAGCATATTAAAAAGCAGAGACATTATTTTGCCAACAAAGGTCCGTCTAGTCAAAGCTATGGTTTTTCCAATAGTCATGTTTGGATGTGAGAATTGAACCATAAAGAAAACTGAGTGTTGAAAAATTGATGCTTTTCAACTGTGCTGTTGGAGAAGACTCTTGAGAGTCCCTTGGACTGCAAGGAGATCCAATCAGTCCATCCTAAAGGAGATCAGTCCTGAATATTCATTGGAAGGACTGATGCTGAAGCTAAAATTCCTACCTGATTCGAAGAGCTGATTCATTAGAAAAGACCCTGATGCTGGGAAAGATTGAAGGCAGGAGAAGGGGAGGGCAGAGGATGTAATGGTTGGATGGCATCACCTCAATGGACATGAGTTTGAGTAGACTCGGGGAAATGGTGATGGACAGGGAGGCCTGGCGTGCTGCAGTCCGTGGGGTCACGAAGAGTCCGACACGACTGAGCGACTGAACTGAACTGATTGAACTAAGATGATCTCTCCCAGGCTTGGAGTCCTAAACATTCCCACTAAAGAAATTCCCCGTCCTCTCTCCTTTCAGATTGTGACTACATTTTTTTAGTCAGCAGCAGGAATAAAATGGACGTGGTAAAAAGTGGCTACATAAAAATTAAATTACCTCAACCTAAACATTTAAGCAGAGACATTACTTTGCCAACAAAGGTCTGTCTAGTCAACGCTATGGTTTTTCCTGTGGTCATGTATGGATGTGAGAGTTGGACTGTGAAGAAGGCTGAGC